>CM050404.1:21378831-21775068 GCA_027580255.1 Therioaphis trifolii
CGGTTACGAATGGTATCAGGTAACATTGTAATTTAAATTCACTCAATTTCTTTCTCTCTCTCTCTCTCTCTCTCTGTCTCTTCTATATTTACTTCTTTTACTTTTTCTTTATCCAGGGATACTTCACACAAACTTCCGGTCTTTGCACACAGTAACTCAACAACAATCGTTGTAAGAGACGGATCGAATGGGAACATAGTATTACTGCACGCAGATGACGGTTGTAAGATTGTATTATACTCGACGTCTGTCAAATCAATACCGTAAAATATTGACCGATGGATTTTCGTAATGATTCTGGATATCAACCACCCACGATCTACCGGATAAACACTAAAAAATGTATCTTTTTTTAATCTATATTTTCTTATAAATTTCCGAAGTCTTTTTATTTGTCAAATGTTTAATAATATTATCAAGTTTCTTTGATTACCTATGTTACAAGGAAAATTTTATCATTTCAAAAAAAAAAAATAAATTAATAATTCAGCCTTTTTTTTAAACACGCGTATATGTTTTAAGACTGAATTCATTTGTTGTCATTTTCTATTTTTATTCATTATAATTATTGTGTTTTGTTGAGCTATACCGACGCGCGTACGAAATAATAAAGCGAACGTTTGTACGAACAATATACCCTGTGAAGACCGTATTAAACGATACTTCGGGCGAACTGCGCTCAAAAGCCCACCATGTTCTATTGAAATAGTTGAACGCGATGCAAGAAACGAAATGTACTTCAGTGACAGAGCGAGAGAAAGAGAGACGGAGAGCGCAGAAACGGATAATAAAATTATTATCGTTTACAGTGTATTATTGTGTTGCGAGTACCTGGCTCAACAACGGCGTCGACTCGTGTACAATGATTATTACTCGCGGTTAGCGTTTTCAGACGTGGTAATTGTTAGAAACAAAATAAGTACACACTCCGCGCGGCTCTTCGTAATTGTTTAGTTGTTGATGTCGTCATGCGTGGGCGTTTACCCGACCGTTTCGTCGGCGGAATTATAATGTTCTCACTCGGGCGCACCGTAGGTAACTACTATTAATTAATTAATTAATAATAGCAATTCGCTGGTTTTTGTAATGACTTTATCGTAGTGTTCGTCGGCGAAAAAAAGACATGGGGCAAGACGCTAGCGGAGAGTCGCCTCCTTGAAAAAATAACGTCTTCGATTTCTGCCGGAGTTCAACCGTATGTGGCGTTGTTTCCGTACGTTTTCGATTAAATATTTATTCTTTAAAATGATAATTATTGAGGAATACCCACTTTTTTTTTCTTTTTTTAACGTTGGAAACAAGATCCATAGTACCGTTATTGTCTCGCTTTTTGTCAAAGTGTATTACGTTTAGAAAATCTAACAGTGAGAGAAACAGAGTCCAGTTATAATTGGTACGTCATAAAATGTAGTATGAATGAAAATAATAATTAATGATTTCATGATTTCATATAATTATTTTTATACTAGTATATAAATTATATATTAGTGATTATAACAATTTTATGGAAATACATAATTATTATAACTAAAACGTGCAATGACATGCAAACGTTTAGGATTCTAAAAATCAACCCTTAAGTGTAAATCTGGTTTATCTATTCTTGGGTATAGATACCGATAGGCAAAATATTCTAAAACCAGCAAGTGCACATAATACACAAAAACAAACTAATCTAATAAAAGTTTAAAAATACTGAAAACAAGATTCAAAACTGAAATGTTTTATGGTTTTTCATAATTATATTATAAAATATATTATTTATTAATTATATTCTGGCATGTTTGATCAAATAATGAGATAATGATGCGTAAAAGTCTAAGTAAATTAAATTTTAGTTTTTATTTATATAATGAGTTAAATTAATATTACCATAATATACATATGTTTTTTTTTAAAGAATTTCGAAAAATGAATAATAAATTGTAATAGTCAACATTTTCATCTATAAATACTAGTTGTGTATTATTTACGGTTTTTGAGATCATCTTAAATAGTTATTTAATTTAAATATGAATATAAAAAAAAAAAAAAAATGATGCATTAACCTGTGTCTCCATGTTTTTAATTTATATTAATTGAATAATATACTTTTAAAAATGTGAAATGAAAATATATCTATTTGTATGTTTAGCTCAACATAATACGAACGATTCAACTATGGCTATACTATATTCATAACTCCATCAGAAATACAAATTATTTGATAATTTGTTTCTCCTGGACGATTTCAAAAAAATTAAGATAGTCTGTTTTTGCGCCGGACACTTCAAATATACTTTTATTTGAATACCATTTTCAAAATAATATGTGACATTTACCAAGAAGTCAAACTTGAATGTAACATTATACTTGACCATAAAAATTGTTAATGTAATGAATAATGAAAAATGATAACCGACCAAACCGATGCGATTCCACCATGAATACATGTTTGACATTATATTTTGACAACATCAAGTAGCTTTACAACAGTATGATATATTTATAGCTGTAAACGATAGGAGTTTTATTTTTTTATTTATTATTAATTAACAATTATTTATCAATTAATTTTTATTGATAAGAAAATATGTATACACCCTTGGATGAATATTCACGTATTGAAATAACAATTTATATTTTAAATACCCGTGTTTAGGATTCTGACCGGTCCTGGACACAGAGACATGATATCACTAAAGAATATTAACGTAATTATACTAATGAGCGTGTTACTTCAACGATTGAATGCGCTGATCGAATAACTACGATACATAGGTTATTATTTTCAATATCGACACGACGCGTTGTTGTGTTTTGTGCATTTGACGTAATCGGCTAAATTTGGTAATATCGCAATATACCGACTTGGGTGGCGAAAATTCGTTATTTTGTCATGTAAACGGTGATAATAAGAAACAATACCGATTTTCGATTAACAACCGCGAAATTAATACGTCGGATAACTCATTGTGGACATGTAATTGTCGAGCTTAATATGCAATAAAAGCTCTAATTAAAAAAAAAAAAAATCATTGTGAATGTAAAATAATATCGCTGTAAGTTTATCTTAAATCGTGGTGCGAACACGATTTAGAGAGTGATTTTATTTTTATTTTATTTTTGTTACGGTTACATCCACTTTTTTTTTCATTTTCAACGGTAACGTGTATAAAACTGTTTTACTTTTTTAATAAAAACAAAAATAATAAAAGTGAAAATAAACTCAACGAAAACGACGTAAATGACAACGCTTTGCTTATATTGATGACAGTTATTGGAACACGTATATATATATATATATACATATATACATATATATATATATATATATATATACATATATACATATATATATATATATATACATATATACATATATATATATATATATATATGTACTATAAGAACTCAAGAACTCAAAAACTCAAACAATACCGAAATACGAGGACAAACTAAAACTTTCAAATAGTTCCAGACTTTCAGAGTAATTTAAGTAATGCTATCAAACTGTACGATTTGGTGAAAAAAAATGAAACACATTTAAGTCTGATATTGATGCAATCGATTTGGGCGCTAGAACTTTTAAACTAATGTTCGTTCAAGGTCAAAAAGTATTATTAAAAAAAAAAACATTTTTTTTTTAAATACACACATTGGTTCTAAAATGTCTGAACGGATCACCGGATTATTTGGAAATCGATTTCTGTTTTAATTAAAAATGTTATACATACACGCACTACTGTGTCTTTAACAGATCTCTCTTCTCTCTCTTGCAGTATTCAATCTCATGATTAGTTTGCAGCAACTTCCATGTTTCTCTATCACTATCTTTTATCTCTAACTCTTGATATGAGTTACATCCTTGATCTTCTAATATCTGCCTTATGTGTTGCAATCTTGGTATTCCTCTATGATTTTTTTCATCCTTCTAAGATTAATCATAGCAGCCCGTCATGTCTTAAAATTTGACCTATTAATTCATTTCACCTTTTATTGTATACTCTTCCACATTGATTTCTTCTCAGACACCCTTTCAAAAACTTCTTCATTAGTGACTCCATCAGTCCAACTTATCTTTTCCATCCTCCTGTAGCACCACATTTCGAATTCCTCTATTCTTTTAATTTCTTATCTTGCAATAGACCATGTTTCGCATCCACATAACATTATGCTCCAGATATACGTTTTTAGCAAATTCTTTATGATCTTGAGATCAATATTTTTTGAAATAAAACTATTTCTTTTCTTTTTAAATGCCACTTTAGCTTGGAATATTCTCTTTATAACAGATATTGTTCAACATTTTTTTGCTTTTGATTTTTTATATAGTAGTGAGTATAATGTGCATTAATAAATATATATATATATATATATATATATATATATATATATATATATATATATATATATATTTATATATATATATATCACAAGTTATAAATAATATTAGCTGTACATGCAACATAAATTGTTTTATGTTTTTATTTAATTAAGTCTATTTCTTTTTTTTCATATTATGTTTATGTACCGATTAAAACTTAAAAAATGTATCTGGAAAATTCTAGTTTATTATATTTTATGAACCAATTTTTTTGGTACTGCATGGAAATCGAGATTTTGATGTCAATTCGTAGGAATGGGAACCTACTCAGATGCAGCATAATATGTGTTCTGCTTATAAATAATATTCACTAGTTAATTACAAATGTCTGCCGTCGGTACATCTTATACACCAGACACATGTTGCATGACAGATCTATGAGAAAAAAGTCTAAACACGTGAGTCAACCGAATAGTCTTTGAATTAAATCAAACTAACGCAAGACAAATGTATTGAATAAATACAATACATTTTTACTTCTCGTTGAATTCGTCGGAAAAATAGCGATCCCTACAGACGAAGTTCACTTGGACTGTTTGGAGGCCAAACATCATCAAATGCATTCGATATTTATTATACTCTTAAATCAATATAAAACACGCGGTTACTGAACAGGTGAAATTTGCCAAGTAATTTAACTGAAATTCTTTATGTTTTAGATGTAAAAATTTATTTTTCCTACATCGATATATTCGTTCGAACAATACATCCGTTGATTAGCATAATAATATAACACAACACAATTTTATGTACCATACGTGACGATACGCACGTGTCGATAGCGAATGGCGATAGCGCGGAGGGTAGCCGGACCGATATCTCGACTGTTTTCATAATTAATAGTGTTGACAAAACGGTGTTCTCGCGATGCCCTTTTCTACTAAAAAGAAAAAACAAACAAAAACAAAACAACGAAAACACTATCAATATTAATTATTATGACCGACAAACGGGCCCACGCGTTTTTATACCGCAGTCGTAAACATCTCAATAGAAAACTTTCGTTTTAATTTTTCAAACGACTTTACCGTAACTTATCTACCGGGGTTTTCAGGTAGGTAGTAAATTAATTTACGTTACTATTCTGAACAATGATTATGATTTATTATTATTATTATTATCATTATGAAAACATCATATATATAAATTAAGCGAGGCTTTCGACCGTAAAGTATTCTTATTGTTTTCTGTGTAAAATAATTATTTATCAACAGTTTTCTCTCGGTCGTTTGGACCACACTTTTTCCGTACTGTTTTCCACTGCAATTGATTCGATCAACCCGACAACTTAGTCCACAGCTTAGATTGTCCGCGATCGGAAATTTCTTTTCTCGCACCGCGCGCTTAATTGTTTACTATCACTTGTTTTGAAAATAACTGCTGAAAACACACGACTAAAAAATATTCAAGTCATACATCTTAAGTATGTTTTCCGATTGGAAAAAAAACGTTTCACTTATTCTTCTATTATACCGGTACATCAGATTAATATATTATACTCATTCGGCTCTTACGCTGCAGTTTTTGTTTTTACCATCTATTCCATAGCACAGACAATGAAAACGGGATATTTTTTTTTTTATTATTTTGATCTCAAATACTTTTTGAAATATTATCTGTTGGAATTTTATCTATTAGACAACATTAGAAAATATCCAATTGTTAGAATAGGAACCGCTTAAAAAAAAAAAAAAAAAACGTAGCCGAAAATCGACACCTTATTAAAATACGAAGATATCGAATACGAAAATATGTTATACGTAGTAGGATCAAAAAGTTCCCAGAATTTCGTTTTGTTTTTTTACGCATACAATTTAAACTTAAACTGAGTCGATCCCCTTTGAAATATCGACCTCCGGCACAAATACGCTTACTCCGACGAATTCGGCATCTGCCGAAAACGTCATTGGTATCCCGTTATCGATAAGGCCCCAAGGTTCGCTATCGCATTGACTTCAATGTCTTCTACGGGACCGAATCGTTCACCTTTGAGTCCGAGTTTTAATTTTGAAAATAGCCAGAAGTCACACGATGCAATATCTGGAGAAAACGGGAGTTGTGGAATCGTGGTAATTGTTTTATCAGCTGCTAAAAATTACCGAACTTCAAAAGATGAATGACACGAAGCGTTATCGTGATGCAAAAACCAACCATTTGTCCGGCCTTTTTCGACGAATTGAGTTTCTCGAATGTTTTAAAACTTAAAAACCAGTTTACTTTTTTTTTTGTTTTGGTACGAATTCCCTGTGAATCAACTCTTCGATGTCGAATAACACAATCGACACGACCTTCATGGTCACTCCTCTTTTCGTCTTCAAGTGACTCTTGACCATTTTTGAAACATTAAACCGATCAAAAACAACTGTTTTCTTTAACGCTTCATTGTTGTAAACTGTTTGAAAAAATCCGTGCGTTTCTGCAGCAGTTTTACCAAGTTTAACACAACATTTAATGTTGGCCCATTGTTCAAATCACGACATTTTGAAAAAAAAGCGTAGGTATACCCCATTTAGTATGGACACGATTACGGCAAACAAGAGAATAATATAGTTTTGACGATTCAACCATAAGATAGGAAATTACGTCTACTTTTGTCTTCAATAATCAAATATTTGATAAGAAAAATAGTTTTTTTTCTATTTATGAATTCCGGGAACTTTTTGATCCTACTACGTATACTTTAGTAGCAGTGTATTTTTCCCGAATGAAGTAAATATTAGCTAGTGTTTTTAAGTAGGTTCTATATTTATACTTCGTAATTCTTAGAAAATGTTATACTTACTGTAAATTGGATTCTCACTGTTAGACATAATGTAGAATTTATGATTATTCGTTCCTTTCACTAAGGGTGATATAATGTAATATAGGGTCCAGGCACGTTATGTTCACTTATGTATTCATTTATTTGAATAAATATTGTTATTGTTATTGCTTACGAAAAAAAAAAAACAACAACAACACAAAAGAAAAAAAACGATATATATAAACAGCATGTATAGTATTCCCTGAAAAAAGTGCTCTAGTCAACTTATTTTGACGTCAAATATAAATTGATAAACTATCAATTATTTTAATTGATTATTAATGTTAATAAGTACCGACTTCATACTTAATAATTTTATTTTTTCTCATTATTTTGAGCACTAACATAACAAGAGCGGATATTTCGTAAACTATCGTCATAATTGTTGATGATTAGTGCTAGATAAATCAGGCGTGTCGTCTTACAGATTATTTATTCAAATTACGAGCAGTTTTATGTATATACATTTTACATCAGACATTTAATCCTTGTTAATCGTCACCTAGTCACTATTTTTTATCGTTAAATATTAACAACCTATGTACATAATGTATCTCATAAATTCAATATTATCTCATTGCAATATTTATCGATAGGTAATACATTAATATGTCCAAGAAATAACTATTATAAGTGATACATTTCTATACCTACATACAAATATATTATATATCAAATCTAATTCAACAAGAAAATCCATTGCCTGTTATCATTAAAAAACGCAAATTTTAAACCAAGCTGTACATAATTTTTGATAATTACTTTGAAAAAAATATTATGTTTCATGCGAAACGAATAACTTTTTTAGCCCCACGGAAAAAACGCAATTTCGTCTGTGATTGACTCTCTGCAGGGAGACGTGTGCGATATGAGACTAGTTCGTACATTTATAGCGAGGAAAATAGGTTTTTTTTTTTAGTGGAGCGAAATTTGAAAGTTACTTATTATTAGATAATCAATCCTGTAGTTCCCAAAAACAAAGTTTATCATGTGCGAGATATACTTGGTTGGATTTTTATCAGTGTTTACGTTAGTGGCAAGGCAACAGACAAGTGGACATTTGGATTCGCTATAAAAACTCTGAGTTTAAAATCAGCAACACTTCCAGCCACGGAAGATTTATCATATTAATATTATCTTCATAATAATATAACATTTCAACGACGTTTGACATAATAGGATCGTTTATAAATTATTTATGATCATTCATTTTCATTTTGTAACACTTGTAATTATCGCATAAATTTTAAATTCTGGAACTAAGCAATATTGTGTATTTGCGTACCAAGTAAAAGATGATAAGTATAAGACATGACGAAGAAATATTAATTTAATAAAATAAATGTGTAAATATTTTAAACTGTTATATATTTTTAGATAAATAGGTATTCAATAAATTATTTTTATAAATAAACTTGCAGATAAAATTTTAAATTTAAAAAAAATACATAAATAAATAGCTCAGTACTTTGATATTTAAGAAAATTCGATAAAATAGTGGAGGTAGAAGTTCGTTTTTCATCGTATTAGTTGAAATCAGACAATATAGTAGTGATGGGTGAATAGAAATTCAAAGAATCGACTATAAGCAAAACATTAGAATAGGCACCATGTACTGTTAACACATATTACCATTTTTAATATATTTTTGGAAGATACTTTTGTAATCAAAACCTCATACGATTTTGAATATTAAATCGGTATACTTTTTCCTAGATCAAAAAATTTGAAAAATATTTATCCACCTACAACCCAAGTTTATAAAAATTGGGCAGACCAATAATTTAAATAAACATTTAAAATATAATCATAGAATTATGGGTGAAAATAGTCAAGCCGACCAAATCCTAATCAAACAGTTACAAAAAAGAACTTATGAGAAAATATTTTTGATTTTTTTCAATAGTTATTAGTACAATATTTGAATACGGTTGTATTTATGGTTAAGATTTTAGGTATCTTTCTCATCAATGAACAATAGTTGATCTATAGAATTGCTGAACGTAGATTTTGGACGAGAACTTCTACCCTACTACTAATAATTACTAAAAAACGGTGATTGAAAAAAAAAATACATTAATTAGTAAAAAGACGTAGTTCGCACCATGAAGTATTCTTCGCTTCTATCCCAAAATAATGGAGATAAGTGTAATGCGTTTGAAAAAAAAAAAGGTAAACTATTTCTTCAATTATACAATCTTGAGCAAAACTTCAGAGTAAAATGAACCGTTCATTTATTTGACCGTTTCTAAGCTTTTTTCAACGTAAGATTAAAAATACATTGTGCTACCATTTGTACGTATGTTCAAAGGTTCATAATAATGGAATAATCCAATATTTTTGTATACCTACACATTCCGAATTGAAAATCAATTTAAAAACCGTCGATTCCGTAGCAATTGTATAATAATTTATGTGCATGCTTATAGGAAAAATAATCCTTATGTATGATTTTTTAAATTGTTTCATTACTTATTGTAAGTAAAGTAAACAAGTATCATTAAATTACAGTTTTAGAAATGTCTCGTCTAAAATGTTTAAAATGTCATTAAAGATAAACTTTGAAAATGAGGTATTTTCAACGTTTTATTTTTAGCCCAAAAGTTTTCAATTTGTCTTCTTTCGTAAGGTACGTAGAAATATGTCATAAGTCGTATGGTGAAAATTAAAAATTTCTTCTAATATCATAATTGGAGTACGGACAAAATAACCAGAATCGTTTTGGTGAAGGTGTTATTTACGGAAAATTATACCGCTGTAACTCGTATTTATGACAATTTTCCCCACGCCAGAAAATACTATTGACAAGAGAGAGAAATAAACCATCGACACGTGATTTCCGATCGTAACAGTAACTTGATGACATTTTTGGACAACGTTTAGGTATACCAAAAAGTTTTAACAAAAAAAAAAAAAAAAATTACCATTGTAAAACCAATAGATAGGTAATTCTTTGTTTTTTTTTTTTTTTTTTAATTCAATTTTATTGTTTCAACATAACCACTGTTTTTACAATTTGTTTGTTTCAAAAGTTATAGAGTATAAGAGTATTATAATAGAATATAAGATAATTAATAAATTGTTTTGATTTAACTAAATGTACTAAGATAATGAGTGGTTTTATTAGGTAAATGTGTACTGATGATACCGATGATGATGATGATTCTGGAGGTAATATGATATCTTGTGGAAGACTTGCAGGCTTTAGTCTGCGGTTTTTGGTTCTTTTCCCAATTTTGAAGTGAAGGGCTCCTTCTGTTGTGTTAAGTTTCGATAGATTAATCTAAAACAGATAATCTTAAAAGGCACGACATTTTTTTTTTTAATTTAAAACTATTTTAAAAAAAATGTATTGTAATGCAGGCACGTAATCAGATTATTTTGCAGGGGGTCAAGAAAACTACAAGTTTCAAATCAACTAATAACTAATATATGTAGGTTTAACTGTCGAATACAAAATCTAAGATAACGTGAACTAGAAAATTTAGAAGAAACATATTTAATCCAATTTTCGGTATCTATACCAGAATTAGATTTTTTTACTTATTATTCCGGAGACGGGGTGAACCTCTAAACCTTCCTTCTCCGTTATACAGTCCTGATTGTACATGCTTTTATAAAAAAAAAAAAAAAAAACTGATAATGTTTTTATAAAACCATATATAATCAAATCCTAGCGTTTTCCTTAATAGTTTCCAGTGGTTTATTGTATAAAACTATAAACAATGGTTTTACTAAACATCCACAATGTTTTTTTTTATCTAGTCGTGCCGCTCGGGCTATTAGTATTTTGTCACTTGTCATTTGTCACACCAGCGTACGACGTTTGTACAGTTTGAATTTCGGAAACGTTCATGTGTATTTAACTGAGGTATTCGTCAGGGCCTGTAGTCATCATTCTTGGCCATATACGTTAGATTGTTTAAATTCAATAAATTTGTTTATTATATGTTTACCGAACCGGTTTTATGAACCGTTTGACTCAATGATCATAACATACGGTAACACACTTTGTTATGATAATGGAGCTTTCATACACGATTTGACACTAAACTGCAGACCGAATAAACATTTTTGACAATTCTCATGGGATCGTCTTTTGAATGAAGAACACACGATGTTTCTAATAGAAATTGTTTTTATTTAATATGTAAACTATTAACCATTATAATAACCGTAATTAATATTAGGTATATGCAATCAGTACGTTTGGTTTGATTTCATTTACAAATGAAAAAAAAAATTAAAATAAAAAATAATAATGATAAAAAAAAAGTTTAGTTATATAAATAAAATGGAACTTTCACATGCTAACTTACGCGTAGATACATATGAATATACAATATGCGATAATTTTAAAATTTAGCATGCAATATGTTTACAATTCAGAGCTTCTTCTACAGTCTCATTGCCCTTTTTATTTCATACAAGTTAGTGCCAAGCTCTAAAGTATAAAAGACTTTTAAACTACTCTCCTAAGTAAATAAAATAAATATATTATAAAAAAGAAAAAAAAAGATATAAAATACAAATAATTTATTTTTAAGTATAAATTGATAAAATCACTAACATTTAAAAAATTATACAACTACGTGTGTTTCATATTTGTTTTTTTTTACGTTTTTTATCTAATTTTTTTTTTTTTTTATTAGAATTTATATGAAATGTTAATATTATAGCATTATTAAAATTTACAATGGAATCGTTGTCGCCTATACACATTATGTGACAATAATATTTAATTTTTAATAGAAAAATAAACTAAGCACAGTCAAATATTTTAAAATTTACATATTTTGTTTCTCTACCTACTTAGTTTGATTTGGAAAACTAAATTCGAATTGAAAATTTAGTTTTTCTATTACAATCCACCTCTAACATGTTTTGTAACACAAAATATACAAAATGTCTGATGGGACCCCGTTGCAGACTAAATATGTATACGTATATAATATATATATATATATATATATATATATATATATATATATATATATATAAATATATATATATATATATATACGAGTAATTATTTTTGACATTAAAAAAAAAATAATAATAATAAAACATTGAAACAGTAAATAAATTAACATTTCAGTAACACATTTGATCACGACATTACTTATGATTTACTTTTAGAATAATAAATAAAATAATTTAATTATTTCGTATAAATAATGTTAGTAGTTCTAACACTAACTCTGTTTATTGAGTGGTATATTAAAAAGAATATTTCACCACTGAATGAGGCAACGTACACGACGTGTACATTATGATATAATAATAATAATAATAATTATAATAAATTTGTCAAACGCCACTACGCGGTGAATTGGCCGACATAAAATTACAATTTAAACAAAGCCATCAAGTATAATATACTCGTTCCTTTTTTAAAATTCATTTTTGTGTCTTATGTGTACCAATATTAGATAAAAATTACTGCTGAAAATATTCCGGTGTGATAAATTTAATAAAACCACTAAATGGAACGTGCTCAAATGCGAATTGTTACAAGAATAAATTCCTTTTAAAGTTAACATTTCGAAATGATGGTCCGTGTTCTTCGAGCTAAGCCAGAAACCCAATGGTTAGAGAACACGATCACTTCATAAATTTGAACACATAATATTACACGAAACATAATATTTTGTAAATTTAAAAACAAAAAACATTCATATTTACATTCATAAATAATATAGTTTTTTTTTTCTATATAAGTTTATTATCGGTATACATAATATTAAAAATATATTTATATATACTCCTAAAAAAAAAAAGAACAGTTCATAACCAGACATAAATTTAAACAATTCATATCCAGAATGTCATACATTTAATCTGAATGTATATTAGTGATGTATATAATATATATATTTATATAAAGTAAAGTATAAATATGCAATAAATCTCTTTGGGACAGTCTAAGATAATCTAGGTACGTCGAAAATAATTGCGTGTGAAAATAAATTAACGATGTTTAGTTGTGCATTGAAAAATTATTATTATACTTCGATGGAAGACGTTAAATATATAAATTGTGATAAAAATGTGCAAAACATATGTGCTGACTGAAAACGACATAAAATTGTATAATAAAACTATTGAGATTCGCCTTGCGGACAAAACTAATTTTTCAACGGGAGTTGTTCCGTTGCGGGTGAGGTCTAACTTAAAATGGAAAGAAATAAAGTCTTTTCAAAACTAAACGAATATTGGTTAATGTTAAGGGTTATGTTTAAAAATGCGTAATATAAGATACAGAAAAAAGATAATAATAATTCTACATTAAATTTATTGGCTGTCACTACAGCCAAGGTAAATTAGTTTTTTCTCCACTTGAAATTGGTGTCTATTTATTTAAGTATATATTAAATCTAAAGTTAATTTTTAATAATAAATAAATGAGAGCGATGAAAAACCGCTAACTTATTTACAATTTTTAAATTTTTATAATAATAATAATAATAATAATAGTATTTAGAAAAAAGCAGAATACAATAATTATACAAATTTTAGATGTAAAAAAACATAAATACGATAAAATAACTATTGAAAAATAATAATAAAAAGTTAATAGTTAATCGTAACATACATATATATTTATGAGTATATTATGTAGATTTATTCTTTAAAAAAGTAAAATCGCTAGAAAAATACGTATGTTTATAATAATATTTATACAGTGTTTGCTTTGGTTTTGGTAAATAAAAAAGTAAAAAAATAAAACAAAAAACAATGAAATTAAGACGAGTAAACTTTAGTGGTTACATGTATGTACAGAAGATAAATAAAATTGACATATATCTAATAATAATAAGTTGAATAATAAAGAAAAAAAAAACAACCAGACTTTGTCAAACTCGTAATAACGTTTTCTAAATAAAATAAAATATAGTCTTAACTTTAAATATTTGGCGAAAAAAAAACAATAAACATATTATATAGACTATGTTTTAAAAATAAATTACGTAATTAAAGCGTGTGAGTTATGTCCTAAATGAAAAAAAAAAGAATACACAATATATTAAAAAGCTTTTAAAATAACTATCACATATTTTATCAAATATCTTTACAGCGATCTACGAAAAAAATCTAACCTTACGTTTCAAGGTGAAAAAAAAAAAATTAACTGGAAAATAGAAACGCGCGTCAGAGAACCTATCTCGTGATGATTGCGATAATAATTATCGCAATAATATAATATTAATAATTATCGTAATAATAGTGTAGTAATCGTTATAAATTGTTGCAATGTATAAGTGCGTGTATACACAACAGCTGATGGAACGTCGTCGTCAGTGCACGTTCGCTGCTGGGCGTGTGTGTGGGCGCACGTGTCTACACAACGTCGTGTCACGTGTCAAAGAGGATAGAGTTGTTATATAATAATAACAATAATAATAATAATGATAATAATAAAAATTTGATACAAATGAAAAATAATGGTCACAAAACCGAGCGGTTTTTGTTCGAAAGTTCAAAAGTAGAGTAGGTCACAAAATGTTATTGCCGTGGGAAAAACATGAAAATAAAATAAAACGATAAACACAAGTGAAACGACCGGGAACGATGATCGACGACGGGAGGAACGGAAATCAAGAGACTAGAACACATGGCGGCGGACACTGTCGCAGACTCCGTACTGCGACTGACGACGGTGGTCCTCTTCTCACACGCCGGCCCTGTAGATGAAGCTGCACGGAGCCTGTTGCTGTTGCAATTGCTGTTGTTGCTGCTGCTGCTGCTGCAGCTGCTGCTGTTGCTGTTGGGATGACGGTTGTTGTTGTAATTGCTGTTGCTGTTGTAATTGTTGTTGCTGTTGTTGTTGCGGTGTTATGCGTGCGGCCAATGAAGGCGATGCCGGCGGTGACGGCGACGAGCTCGGAGGGGAAGGCGATGACGAGCTGCTAGCGTTCGCGTTCTGTTGACGCGGCGGTCTTGCCCTCCCCTCCGACGCACCTCAGAGATACACTTTTTTCACGCTGCGCGTCGTCCCGAAACCGTCCCGCTGGTGATAGTTGTTGCCGTCGTTCTGCAAAGAAAACAATAAAATTGTCATCGCGACCATTCGACATTAACCGGGTATGCGGTCAGCGACTGTTACGAGGTTACAGGATCAAGAGGCCGGAGGAGGGTGTGTGACCTACGTGTCACTTCATATCTATAGAGCAGCTGGATGGAATTTTCGTACACAGTCAAGTATGGTGAGTAAAACATATGTTCCCAGGAAAAAAAAAATAAAAATAAAAAAATAAACATCATTGTAAAACCGTAAGATCCATTGCTTCACTCAGAATCCTAATACTGACACTGTGATAATTTGAAAATCTGACAAGTACGTGTGACAGAGACAAGGAAAAGAAAAAAAAAACTACGAATAAATATTAGAATCGATAAACGGCGACGGAAAAATAAAGAAATCCACGTCGAGCACGGTGGTGCCCAGTTGAACCCGTGTGCTATTTGAAACGCCAACGAGAGGGCGACACACTTCAACTCGCGTGCAGAAGAAGCGGGTGGTCGCCATTATGTTGAAGTGACGTCCTGGACGACTCTCGAGACGGAGCCAAGTACGACCTCCGGTGGTGAGTTTCGTGTAATGCGCCGAGAGCGAAACAAACCGCGGGTGGCCCTGGGGCTACGGGAATCTTGACGAGTGTCAATGCAACGAAAAAACAACAGCAGATCATTCTGTTTGGGGGGGGCGCGGGAAATTAAAAAATGAAAAAAGAGATTTTCCTTTTGAATTTAGCTTCGAACTCGGGATGCACGCATATGCGTCGAGCAGACGAAAAAGAAATAGAAGAAGAAAATATTTACGTAAGACTAACATTATTATGTGTAATAAGGTGTATTTATTTGTAAGCGTGTATCGAATAGACTATAATATTTCAAAAGACGTCCGCCTACACGACGAGGATAAGACAAAAAGATCCCTCCGACCGACCGGGCGGTTTTCAAAAGTCGACACGTTTTCTTCTCACGCGACCGTCTTCCCCGGCTGCCCCCTTCACCGACGCCACCCTCCCCGTCATCCTTATCACGACCCACCCCGTCTACCCTCACATCCACTCGCCGCTCTGTTCTCGAGATCGTCTCTAATTCCGTTACGTCCACGCGCACGCGATTAACGACCTTCTACTACTACTATCACTACCCCTTCGACCAACCCCTCGACTGTCTGTCCGAGCAACCGGAGTTTTAGAAAACAGTGTCTTCCGATACGAAGCGCATTATAAATAGTGCGCTCTCTGCAGACGTCGCGAGATTTCGCCCGTAGGGGCGTATTCCGCTAATCGCCGTTAATGCCGGCCACGTGACGTGCCCTGGGGAAATTTCCATAAAACAAACGGCACTCGAGTATAGATTACACAACGTCCTGACGATAACGCTTTAAATCCCGTCGTATGGGACGCTACGTAAATAAATATACATGTACACGGCGTATGGAAAAGTGCATATAACATAAACTCTGCACATCAGCGATTTTCAATACACGAGACGGAAGCCAAAATCTGGTTGCGAAATATTTTTGAAAGACACGGGTGAACTTAATGAAAACAAAAAATATAAAAATCATACCAAACGAATAAATTTAAAAAAAAAACAGTTGCTGAGTCACCGTGTCATTAAGTTATTTAATTTAAAGCACATATTATAATATAGATGAAACATAGAGGCCTGCACATGGAACAAAGAGGTTGCTTACGTCCACCACCCACTCTTCCAACAGAGTTTGAATCGTACTGGTTCGTACAGGTAAATCGAAAATAAGATAAACATAGATTTTCTAGATTTATTATGGCAGTAATGGTTTTCATTAGCGGGAGATAAATAATTTTTGTTTTGTTTTCCCCATTACAAAAGACTTAAATAGTGTTTTCGAGTACGAAATCGTACGAGCGTAGGCGGGGTTTTCTCTTTTCTATGAATTAGTTTTTCTCGTCGGCGATTATCTATCCGAAATCAAACTTGGAAACAACGTGACGCGATCGCGGCCTCTCGCCGCCGTAACAGTCGTGAGATAAAAACGTATCGTAAAAATGATACAATATAAAATAAAATAAAAAATAAAAAAATTCAATTACGCGGCGTGACGTATTTACTTTGTGTTCCCTCTGCGACCGGAGCGTGCCGAAGTGATCGCGTATGTTCTGTTGCTGCGAGTAATAACTGTCTTGGGCGCCGTTCGGTTGGAACTGAGTGAAACCCATCGGCGGCATCGGCGCGTGTCTCAGCGTGGCTTTCGGCGAACCGTGTATGACCTTGTTGGGCGGTATCAGCACCGGTTCGGCGTACGTGACTTCTTCTTGTGGCAGGAGTTTCGGCTCTCCGAGTCGCCTCCTGAAACAAAACATCGTCAACGATGATGATTACGATGATAATCTTATATAGTAAAAAAAAAAATTATGAAAAATAAAGCCAGTCGGTCTGGCCGTACTATCCGGACGATTTCCTTCATTTTTTTTTAAGCAATTGCATAGCTTTTATCGCAGGTCTGGTGTAGTGACTGAAAAAAATGTTTCGTAACGAAAAAGCGTGACCACTGCCTGTGGAATCCCGTAATCCCCCTCTCTGTCTACCGCACGGCGAACCGTATTGTCATACCAACGAAACAAACTCATTTTATGAGAAAAAAAACTTATGTTTCATATTTTAGTTATCATAGGCCTATAGCTTCTATGATACAAATTCCCGAATAACTAGAATAATAAAAAAATTTAAAATTATATCAACTTCTTATTTATTTAATATGCAATAACTTTATCGCGGCAGTCCCCGAATGCCACTTGTCTTTTTTTTTAAATTAAAGGTATTTAGACACAGATGTGTCATGAATTATTGGAATTTATTCAACTCCCGCCTACTCAAACGCGATTCTTCCCTATACATTTCTTATGAGACACATTCACTCGAGCAATTCTTATTAGCTGCTCTTCTAATGAATGGATCTAGATCGTTTAACTCTCAGATCACTTGGTGGATCAAACTCTTTTTTTGAGCTATTAACTGGTTAAATTCGTTGAGATTGAGGAAATTTTGCAGAACATATATTCGAATAAACACTCACTGTTATTTCGATATGTCTTTCAATATATTCGATATTATAGGTACTCATTTATTGATTTGTTAAAATGTGTTTATGTATTGATTCGATTGCACCTATACTTTTTACCATATAAATACATTATTTATTGCAAATTTTCGCAACGGGTATACTAGTAATAATAATAATAATAATAATAATAATTGTATCGATCGGCCAGAGATCCAAGCAGAATATTGCCTAGCAGGGAAATTACTCGATTCCGTCATTACACGTGCACAAACACTCTCTCCTCATCGGTATTAACTGTACTCGTCGTCGAAAAGCAAATCAGTCGCTAATTATTGAGACTCATTCACTACTCGACGCGAGCACTTACTCTGTACACCACATCAACTAACGTTTAACACTATTTCAACGAGTAATAGAACATTAATCGTGGGGAAATATCCGTAGTCCTCGATAAAAAGCACGCACACACATTTACATAATATTTACAAGTTCGTATAATTATATCCGTGGTAAAAACTATTAAAATAATCCGCCTTATTTTCTGTACAAAATCGCATAGCTCTTGTGCCTGGTACTCGTACGATTTCGTTAAAATTATGTATTGTTTTTCGCCAATATTGAGTTCATATTATTATTGCTCTTGTCTATGTATTTGTCACGCGTTTAAAAATAAACACAACCCATAGGTAAATCATTAATGTTTAACAGATGAATAGCATGATACCACGAGCATAATTTATAAATGAGAAAAATCGCAGTGCAGATTGTCAAAATTTGATAACCTCTCCCACGCGCCATTTCAGCGTTAACCCCTCGCCATATCATCTTTACCTTTACCTCATAACCACCAATAATGTAAATCCTGTAGATGCGTATAATGGTATCCTTTATAATTAGGTCTCTGAAATAGCATATATTAATTTATTTTTTTTTAATTCTAGCTTTCACCGCTACCGAAATTAATGGCCACTTTAATCGAATTAACCTAACCGACGCTAATAATGCGAAAACATCTGATTTATACCGCAATTCAATACGTTAAATGAACGTTTATTGATAGATTCAAATTTAATTTTACACCCAACATTTACCGATTCCACACACCTTCGTTTGTACCAAGTACAATTATTATTTATTATATTTATTTATTTATTTTTATTTTCATTTTTAATGTTTTTTTTTCAGAAATGTATCTGAATTTTTCTGAAATGTTCCAATAATCCTTTTCAGTAGATTTTCGTTCATTCGTGTTTTTGTGATTCCGAATTCTAATCGTATTCGCAGTAATTTTTGTTTGCTGCTTTAATTATCCGTTATAATATACAGTAATAATAATAATAATAATACTAATTTTAATTTTAATATTTATTATAATAATAATATTAACAATCATAATAGATATAACTGTGGAGTTACAATTGTGCGGAGGCAAATAATTTTAAGAAAATATTATCATTACTATTGTTACAGTAGTGCGTCGTATTATACGACGGGTTTGTCAAATTTCCAAGACTCGCGCGAGAGCCCGGTACACAAACAACCCCATCATTGTTATTATTATCGTGTTATTTGGATTAATATTGTATTTATAACGGTCCCCCTTACGTTATTGCACCAATGTTCACCACCCCGTGCACGGTCGCCACGGCAACGCTATAATATTATTTTATATTATATTCTATCAAGTCTGCCGAAAGAGTGGCACCATCAGTAGAAGATATAAAAGCTTCGCCGAAGGGCGTTTGTAATTACTTCGCATAACTATCGCTATACTTTTTTTGTTAATGAACTTTGGTAGGATTATTATTATTATTATTACATTTTTTTTTTTTTTTTTTGAGTATGACGTTTCAATTTTATATAAATACAATATTGGTGTTATTTTTTATAGTCATTATTTTCAACATGAGTTTGAAAAACGTATGAACTACATTTTCAATTTTTTTTTCTTATACTACGAGTTAATGGCCACGAAACAATACTGTGCAGATGTTTTAAGATTCATACGTCCATAGTGAAAACGTACATCATGTTACCTTAAAATTAATCACTATGACTTTACGATATAAAACAGCCACCGACACGGTCGACTCTTAATAATTATCGAGAGTAGTGAGTGTAATATAAATATATAAATATATATAATATACATCACACAAACTCCATTATCCCATCACTTTAAATTAGTATTAATCCTCCGTCCTCCGGGGACGACCGGTCGTACGCGCGCTACACGAACAGCTAAATCAATAGAAGGTGGCATAATTTATAAAAAAGAAAAAAAAAAAAAGAGAGAGAGAAAAAAGAGCGTTTTGATCACTTTACATTACTTACCATCGCCGCCGTGCGACCGTGCTCGCTCCGCCCGCGTGTTTCGCGGTGTGTTTTAAAACTTTCTAAATAGATTACAAATCGGTAGCCCATCGTCGACGTGCGGAGGGACCACACTCGGTTATTTACACGTACACAAAGGTACACGGTCGACCCGCCAATTATTACACCAGGACCTCGCGGAATCTCAGACGAGTGCACATATCGCACATGAACGAAGGCTCGGACGTACGCTGCAGCGGAAATTCTATTCCGACGGAATCCGTAATAAACCGGCGGCGATCCGACGACGGTCGACCGTACAAAGGAGCCTAGCACTACACTGAATTATTAACGCGGGCGCGGGGTAGCCAGGGACGGCGGGGTCACTCTGCGGTCCGATCGACACGCGTTTCCAGCGAATTTCCAAACCTCGGCCCGACAACCACTCCACACACTCGACCGACACCGGCTCTAAACACTTCTGCCGTTCTCGTTAGGTCGCTTTGGTCGAAATCACCGTGATCCAATTCTGCGGCCATAGTCAATATATTCATAGTCACGCACATTACTACCAGCATCCGTCGCCCGTCTGACCGTGCGCAGCAGTATCATAACGATTTCCCTCGACTTCAAAATATCATTGTATGCTATGACGAACGCGTCAGGACGTTAAACATACCCCGTTCCGGGGTGTACGTTTTTTATTATTCACTCGACAGAAATACTCTATTTAATGTATGCATCGTCTGATCCATCCTGATCGAGTCCCAAAAGATTGTTTGAATTGTTTGTAAGTAAAATATGCTGATAAATTTCAAAAGAGAAATTTCGGGCTTTTTTTTTCTAAAATAATTTCGATATTATATGATAATATTGATTAAAAACGATAAATAACAAATACAGTTTCCTTTTTGAAAATTTAACGATGATTGTATTTTTTCAATGTGCAATTATTTTCTCGACCATTAGTCAAGCACTTCGAAACTTTAATGCTATTGAACAAGCTATGAATATACAAAAAATTAATAAATAATACGCGTTTAATACAGCATTAATATTTTAATATTGCCCGATTCTTTACAAGAACGGAAATGAGTGAGCTTAAATCAATCCAACGATGTAGTATTTTTGGAGGGAGGGATCGTTACAAGTTTCAATCGATACGGTTCCTTCTTAACACAAAGAGTAAATATTTCAAATTAAATTTAAGTTTAAATAATCACTATGTACGTATAGGCACATCCATCTGAAATGCAGAATGCACAATTCGATTATCAGGGGACATAACTCATGCCTGGGTAATCCATATTTTAGGTACTGGCATACACATACGCAAGTAATATTACAGAACCATTGAAATTCAGCAATTCAGCTGTGTAATGCAGCAGTCGGCGTTGTTAATTATCATAACATAGAAAAACATTCGGACGTACACGCACAGATGAAACATATTTTTTTCGGTTTACTTTCCACTACTATACTTATAATCATATACATTTTTTAGTCGGTCGTCTCTCAGCTAACATTTATTGCATTTAGAGTTACGATAGATATTATATTATTTTTTCCTCCGACACGGTCGAGTGCACACTTAGGAAAACTATAAAACTTGGTGCAACTCCGATCGATCCCACCGAGAAAATGTACAGTAGAGATATATCGTCTATATTTTATTAAAACAGAAGACGTCCATCCATTCCCCGTCTATACGTGAGCACATCAACACACACATACACACACACACACACCACATTTTAAGTCTGACCTAAAAACGAACTTTGAGAAGTCCACGTCCAATAACTTTAAATCGATATTCAGAGTTAAAACAATAATTACGAGTTTAACCTTAGACACGTTTTGTGTCTCAATGGTCGTCTTCGCACAGCAAAAACAATAAACATCATTTTAAAATTATAAACGGCAACGAGAGGCGTTTTTATTTCGATTCGTATAATAATATTTATAGTTATATTATAAGCAATTTCTTGGTCGTCACGCCGTGATAATTTAATTCCCAAAGCGTTAATAACGCTCGGGTATAACGACAAAGACGGCCACGGCGAAACCGTAATAATAATTAAAAATTAATTTTTTAATGGGACTTCCAGAAAAGGCATTGCAGATTTTTCCCCTTCAGAAAAAAATAGCATTCAGTACAGAGAAACAATCGTATGATGAGTATGGTGGTCGAAAAACACGAATTTACGTAATGTACGAGACAAGAATAAGCGACGTCCAAAAATAATCAAACGCGTTTAGCGTGTCACGCACTGTCTACTATCTAACAACATACGAACTAATAAAAATGTCGAATTCGATTGAAAAAAGTCAAGCGTTTTTCGATTTTAAACCGAACAGTTAATTTAGAAATTTTTTTAACTTGATTTATTGAAGTTACCTTTCGACTAACCCGGTTAAACTGTACTCAACACGATATATATAGGGAATTATTGTGTACTTTAAAAAAAAAATAAAATACTAGATTTACGAGTCTATTAAGTTTTCATCAAAACATTATCATTTATTCCACGCTACCGAAATGCGGACGTTATTTTAATATTAAAAACACTTAATGTTATTCTCAATCACTTTATGGTCGTGCGTCATTTCACATTTTTGTTCTTGAAATTTAACCTCTATTTCGACGATGGAAAAATCGTATGATTGAAATTCATTAATTCAATTCAAAACACACGCACGCACTTATAGAGTTAAATTAATTTGTCTCTTTTTTTATTTTTTCTGACAAGCAGTTTTGTTGACGACTTTCAATCGAACGCGTGCATTCCTCGTGCGAATTCTATTCTAGTCACACGATCTTTGACTGATTATTATACCGAATATTTTTACTCACGCGTTCATGTTGTGCCGTTGTTCGAAATATTCGTATTCGGTGTCCGGGTACGGTAAGTTGTCGTCTTCGCTCTTCGTACACCGCCGGGCGCACGCGTAGCCGGCCAGGAAACCGGTCAGCAGCGCGGCCAGACACGCGGCGAACACGGCCGTCAGCACCGTTTCCATGGTGTAGCTACCCTCCTGGTGCTCGTCCACTCGGACGTCGTCGTTGTTGGCGCCTGAAAACGCGAGAGACGCACGAGAAACATTAATTTCGACGCTGCGGTTCAGGGACTAGCACATTAACAATATGATAAGATGCGATGGCACGTGACAATGGTGGTCGACGGTGATTAAAAGTAGAAAAGAGAGGTACAGCGAAACATCCAAACTGTGGTGACCTGACCTTCTGAGGAACGAACGATTAAAACAATATATGCCCAATATACATATGTACCTCAGTGGCGTACATACGATTTCATTTCAGCGGGGGTTTGCATTTAATTCATTTTTATTTTACAACATTGTAATTCATTAGAAAAATACACATCGGGGAAGGGGAGTTTGAACCCCCGACCACTCGTAAATAAGCCACTGATATATCTACAGGCAAAAACTACAGAATATTTTATTCAAATCAACAATAATATCGATATCAATAATCGTGCGTAATAGTAGTTTTTTAAAAATTACTTTTTCATAATAGCTACAAAGCAATATATGTATTACAGAACACGATAATATTATGTTATTATTGCATTTGGTAGTGTTTTATTCATTTGGTAGTGTTTTTTTTTTTTTTTTTTTTTTTTTTTTTTTTTTTTTTACTAAAAATTCGATGGTTTAATAAACGTAAATCACGCACAGCGCTCTATTTGATATCGTACATTTAGTACTTACGAAAACTGATTGCCAATTTATGTTATTATTATTATTATTTGGTATAACTTATATAAAATTAATACACGTTTTCAGGGTCCGTTTACCGTTATACGGAAACAATCGAGTAAATTTTACTTTTATCACGTATCGACTTTAGGTAGACAAACGTACTTTAGTCCAAAGTGTAATAATTTGTATTGAAAGTCAATAAAGTGCACTTAAGCAAACATGTATTATATTCATCATCAGTGAGTGTATTTTTACCGGAAAATTTTAAAATGTTCAATTATTAAATAAGGACATTGTTTATGTTTTGGAAGTGTAGACAGTAAAGTTAAAAAAAATAAATAAAAAATACAGTACGCGTGACTGATACTCACCAAACGGCGGAGCTTGGTCGTCTTGAGAGAGATTTATCGTGTCACCGTTGTCTTCCATCGTCTTGCCGATGGCACCGCTTTGAGCGTTGGAAGCGAACCCAATGCTCGTGTCTTTTCTGCTGTTAGAAACTGAAAATGCAATGGAAATCAGGAATGAGAAACCGAGTGACAAAGAAAAACCAAATATTTCGTATTTCATATAATTAGTGTTATTATTGCCATGTTGTCTGTCCAAAATTAGTGTGTCTCAAATTCACAGCATTTATTGAAAAATCATTTTTTACCGAAAAAATAATACTACTTGCCCCAGTAAATTTCACCAGATTCATTCATATTTGGTCAAGGCAACACAACAACATACACATTTATATAGGTACAATTATCCAACGGTTTTCACCGCGATCAAATGTCATATTATGACACTTACCCGATGGGCAATCATGGTGCAGGCCCGTCTGAATGTTTTGATAGAACTCGTGCCATCGGGACGTCGGCACCTCGCGCATCGAACGACATTTCTTATTGACCTTGTCGAACGCACAATACGGGTCTTGCAGACCGATGCATTCGCTATACGAGACAAGAAAACCAAAAGTTACAAGGGATTCTATTTTAATTAAATACGTTGCGATCGCATGAACGTTGTTGAAGAAAACATTGTTGACACCGGGGGCGGCTCAGAGATTTGATTTGTATGGTATTTTTTAAAAAAAATTTTTTTTTGGTTTTAGAAGCCTTTTAGGAAGTAGTTAAATAGCACTCTGAAGACATGATGTTGCGACCGTAATTCATTACTCTCCGTGCTCGTGTCATCATACGTATCCAATACACACTTATAGTGCTTACGATTACGGTTTACGGGATCGGATGATGTAATAGTGGTAAGAGTAAGTGATTGAAACGACAAACGGCCGATTTCGAGGGCAACGAAAATACGATTTGAAAAATCAAAATGGTGTCGATAAGTGTCGCTTCTACAATGTTTTATTGCTGGCACTCCGGGATCGCTCTTGAGCTAACGAACGCACAGGAACGCGCACAGCAGCCCAGTCCGCACCGATGTCCCGAGATCTGACGTGACGAGCAAAACACGGCAGACATTATATTATACACGTGATATTTGGCGTTTTTAAATTCTCCCCTCGTAAACGAGTTCGATTACGAGAAGACACATTTTGTGAAAACCGTTCCGTCGTGACTCTGGGTATTTCATCGTGACTAAACATCATACACAACTCACGTAGGAACGGTTATAGAACTATAATAATATGCCTCCGGTTGTTATTTTCGCACACGGTTTTAAAATAACACGACACGGTTAGGACGTGACGTTTCGGATTGGAAATTGGAAATTGGAACTCCCACGAGAAACTACAAACTACGGCCAGCAGCTCGTCCTCGATGTATTGTATACACACGAACACTGAGCGAATGTGATATTATGACGTTATTATTTTATCGCGACAACACTCGTTCCATAAACTCTGACTTAGGAATCGGCCGATTTTTCGAGTAAAAAAAAAAAAAAAAACGTTCCACGGACTAGCCCTCAATCATCGTAACACTCCCCGGGTCCGAAATCACCCACGGTCCACCCCTGTTTGTAAAGAATAATTAATATATTATTATTAGTATGCGTGTTGCGCGTTATAATAACGCGTAGTCTCGCCACGTGTATATATTATGTAATACGTATAATTATTATTCGTCCGTGCTGTGTAATACGACCACCGCCGCCGCCGCCGTCACAAATGCCGCCGGCGATGTCCCGTCATTTCCTACGGAATATCATTACGACGCACAGTATTATTACACCCGGTGGTTTGCGATTTCTATGGAAACTTTACGCGTTATTATATCCTTTCTGGAATGTTTTTTCACGCAATTCACAAAACAATTTATCGATCGGGCGAAAGTATTTAATTCTTCTTTGAGTTCGGAAAACCGTTTGTGACGGTGAAACGTTGGAGTTTGCGATATGAAATATGCGTTCGCGCGCGTGCCAATACCGGTAAACTGCATACTTCGTGCTGCGCCGAACACAATAAAAACTTCGAGACTTTAATTACGGTCGACACTCGAAAGTAAAAATAATAGCGAAAAAATAGATAGCTTACGAGTGGCTGAGCAGAGACGAACACGGCACGGCGTAGCTACGGGAAACCGTACTCGAACGGTGGGCACATTATTGTACATATAATTACATAATATTATATTCTGCACGTTTTGTCGACATAAATGAACATTTGTACGCTGCGTTCGCGCACACGAGCGTACGTTTAATTACCGTACATACCTACGTCGGGTAATTATTATTATTATTATAATTAATATTTTTTCAACGATTCTCAACGTCGCGACGTACGTTCGCGCGTTATATAATTACCTGCAAGTGGCTATGAGTGGGTTTTGACATCTGTCGAGTGGCAGCGATACCACTTGTCTGTCGGTAATGACCAGCAGCCTCTTGTCTTCGAGTTTTATGTTGCGCACGGCGGCCGTGGTGCCGGGCCCTCCAAACTCGTACAGCTCTTCGATGACGACCGGGCTCACCTTTTCGTTGGTGTCCGCGCTGGCCGCGTTTATCGCCTTCAACACTTTGCCGCTATCTGCACGCGAAACATGAAGAGCACACATTTCAGGCGGGTGTTTATAAACATACATAAACATGTTACAAATGAACACGCAAACGTGCAAACACACACGCACGCGCGCACATAATAGCAAATCGATAAAAGTTATTACAAATTTTAAAACAGCTGCTTTATTGTGTTTATTTTTTTGTGAACATTTTGAATGAACTACTTTGTTATTTTGATAAAACGTAATACAAATTGAATTAAAATATGAACATCCTATATAATGAATATAATATATATATATATATATATATTTAGAAATACAAAGGGTAACAATACCATATATAAGTGCTAGAGCTTGGAAGAAACGGGTTAGTTTTTTTTTAAGTTATTTGAACATATTACAATTTTTTTCACTAACGTCAACATTGATATTTCATCCGTTTAACATTCTATCGACAAGAAACCTGACCTGACCCATCTTTTTATTTTGACAGCTTTTACGTTTCTGATACAACGATAGCAATATTGCACGGGATAAGCAAAAAAAAAAAGGCGTACGCAAAATGACACGTTTAGTTTATATAAATAGCCAAAAAGTTGTATAGGGTTGGCTTTTAGGTAAACGATGATTTCCGGACCTCAAACACGGGTATAACTTGAGCAGAAAAAAATATCTGAAAATAAAACGAAAATATGTGTTCCTTAAGAAAAAGAATGAACGCAAACGTTAACGCTATCACTATTCGGACAAAGAAAGTTTCAAACACTGATAAATACTCACAGACACATAAACGTAAATCGTATTTCCTATATATATTTATATGTATAATACAATGTGACGGTAAGGAACCGAGTATTAATGGTCTCTAGGTCGATGGTTTGCGCACGTGGAAATCAAGACGATTGAAAACTAAACGGATTAAACGACGATCGCATCATTTATAAGGCGTGGAAAACGGTTTCAGCGACGCAATTTATCAAATAACATACATGCATGCGCCTACGAACATATTATGCACAAACGTGTGAGATAAATTATTGTCCCGTATGCGTTATACGTATACGCGCACATTGTTATATGTAATGAAACAGTGGATCGACAAAAGGTGAGGATTTAGACGGAGCGCAAACATACAATAATATTATGACCCGTATACCGAAATGAAAAATGTTTATTTTGTTTTTCTTTCATTCCATAGTTGCCAGTATAAAATATTCACGTGATACGTGTGTCGAAGAAAATTTATCGTGTAATGTATTTGTTGACATCGCGACGAAGGCAGCCTGTCGGATTCAAATTTAATAAACACACGATTTTGACTAATATAACATGTTATAAATTTAATATCGTTTTTCATAAGGTTGCAATGTGTAGAACCCACTGATCGACAATTTATTGAAGTTGTAAGATTAATGTATCATATTGTTTCTGATCTGATATACAGTCTAAACGTTAAAAACTCATCAAACATAGTGTGATAGTTCGTCACCTTTGAATTCGATGGCGTATTTTAAAATAGCATTATAAACGAAACATAAATAACAATGTTTAAAAGTAAAAATAAAAACGATACATTTGTTTTAAAATTAATATCATTTTGAAAATCAAGTGTAATGTATCTTGTAGATATCCCTTACAAAAAAATAATAATAATACAACAAAATAAGGGGGAAAATGTATAATGTATGGACTTTGATGTATTTTATTTGAAAATGCCTAAACAATTTTATATTAGTCAAAGTCATAAATGTATAGAAGCAAATAATTAATTTATATATGGTTCAAGCAAATTCTTCAAATAAATTAAAGTAATCATGGAGTGTTAGTATTTAGTTTGGGGGTGCAGTTTCAACCCCAAAAGTAACTGGCTTAGAAAGTCTTCGGGTGATATATTACACTCCCTTCACAAAAGGCGTCAAATTTAAGTTATTGCAATCAGTCACTTTAAAAGTGTAATGAAACACAAGCATAAAACGGTCACCCAAAAAAGCACAGCATAGATAGCGTGTATTAAGTATAAGAATTTTAAGCGTGTTTGTTCGCTCCATGAAAGTAATATGTGCATATCGACCTCAATGAACCCTCATTCCAGCCTATATAAGTGTATGATATACACTAAAACGAATTTTCGAATAGTGACTTAGAGTAAAACGCTTCTACGCAGTACTTGAGAACACCCTGTAAACGACGACGATGGAAACACGTTCACGCGAATCGATTTAAAGATTGATAACGTTACATATTTCGTTCTTTTTTTCAATTTCGTTCCGAAATATGATAAATAAAAATTGTCACCGAGAGAAAAGACCGTTTGAAAACAATAAATAACACTTTGTAACGTTATTTCGGTAACTTGTTATTTGATGCCTTATGGAATGTACGAGTATCTCAGAATTAGTATAACATACCCGTTCCGATGAAAAGGACGTCGTAGGTTTTTCCATCGATGGCTTTCACTTGTGGGTCCACCGCTATCACCGTGAACCTATAACTGTGTAATATAAAAGAAAAAAACAATGAATACAATGAATTTATATAAAAATAATTTCTGATACGATTATTACGATAAACTGTCATAATTATTAGTAAACAATATATAATACAATATGTGTATACTCTATCTCTGTTCACCGAGAGAATGTGAATGCACATAAGTACACCGAAACTCGCCGACTCCCATCATGTCGCCGGGTAATATAAGCGTAACAATCACCTTCTCTCGGCAAACACGGTACAGTATACAGTATGATACGAGTATATCGAGTATTGTGTTTGCAGCTTACTTGACGCTTGTGCGAACGATGATGGGCTGCTGGTAGAACGACCGGACGGCCTCGTCCATCAGCGAGTGGCTCTTGATAAAGTTGAGCGTGAGGTCGGGCAGCGTCCGGGAGTCGTTGGCGCACTGTCCCGGCCGGGGGTCCGGCACCTTGGACCCGGGCACCGGCAGCCAGTTGGCGTTCATGTAGTTCTGCTCCTTGAACTCGCCCTCGAACGAGTCGAGCACGTCGGACAACGAGAACGCGCACACGGCGGACCCGGTGATGCTGTTCACCGGCGTGGTGAACACGCCGTACATCATGAAGTGCTGCTTGGTGCCGTAAATGCCCTGTACGAGGTCCGTCATCGACTCTGTGCGAAACAACACAAAACACGACGGTTTAATAATAATATATCGTGCGACCGGTCATATTTTAAAGCGAACGACACGAGAAATTTGTGTCGGTAGCACGCGCATGCGCTTATGTGTGTGTGTGTGTGTATGGTATAAATATTTATATCATATACGAATCTGGACACACTCGGCTGCAGATAAAGTGGTTTTCGAGTGTCGTACCTTTTGAGCACTCGACGCGATCATTCGAGCAACAGAGTTTAGATTGTATTTTATTTAGACTACATATATGTATATACCTAAGAACGTAGATCGTATGTGAATGATATATAAATATATTTGTTTGTATGTATGTATGTATATGTATGTACTAGCTATTACGTAACTTAAAATACGAGTACCTTTACGTATAAATCAACATACATTTCCACGCTATTTTATACAATTTGTATCGCGCACTTTTTATTCGTAGTTAGTTACTCCTCGTACACCGACGGATGTGTATACATAACGACCCCCTTACTTCTTGACGCCGTGCTTCCGTGACTTTAATTTCCACGAATCTATTTACTACAAATGCGACAATATACGTAGGTATTCACTGACGGCGGTGCGTTTTTAAGATATTTAGTTATAAGATATCGTTGAAAGTACATATATTAAAACGATGATCTAAGTGGTTCACTGAAATAGAGCGTTTTCTTGTAATATCAGTGAGTAGCGACGACAAGGAATTACTTTTCAAGCCCTTTATGCTTAAAAGCTTACACGTCTAAATAGTCCTCAAATGTATATACGTATCAAAAACTCGAGACGGATAAAAAAGAAAAAAAATATGTCACGTGAGAATAAAAAATGTATTTATTTCGCGTCACACGCTTTTATTTTTCGTGCGGCACACTTCAGATTTCGTATACTGGCTCATGCGGTAAGTCGAACTCGACAAAATAATACAACGATGCAAAATCGTGTACATGCCAAAACGACCACGATTTGGATAACAGATAACAAATATTAATGCCGATATTTTTAGAACGGGTCAAGAACATTCTTGCCGGAAAACTAAAATCCTACCGTTAGTATTTTAATGTAACTCAGATTTCATATATGATAACGTAATTTTTAGGTACCTATAGAAGAGCGTGTTTTTTTTTCATCCAAACCTTGCATTGATATCATTAAACTAAATATCATAGATATAAGTACTTTTGACAATGACATAAAAGGAAAACACAAATACTATAGTAAACAAAATAATGATGTAGATACCAACTATATTAAGTTAATGAATACAGGCGTGGAAAAAATACAGCTAGAACGAAAGCAGGTCGTTAGTGACATTTTACACACACACAAATATAATATACAAGTAGATCGCAAATTCTATTGATAAATATTAAGTATACATATTTGTTGACTTTACGATTGACGAATCTATAAACCGTGTATAAACACAAACGACGTGAAAATAAAAACGGCGGAAGCATTATTTCTTTTAGAGACCATCAGGGGAAGTATAATCCGAGACCAGTACCTATTTACTTCATGTTGTTGTCGGCAAGTGGAAAAAACTCAATTATTACATTTCAGTGATGCCACGAGACTGCGGTACACGCATTATTATGTTATTATCCGCTTGGAAATCAGTCCCGATCGATTTTCATACACTCGCACACACGCATACATTATAGACACACATTTTTTTTTATAAATATATACATTACACACACGGACAGAATGCGGTATAGGGTGTGTACACGTGCGGCGCGATTACAATATTATGAATTGTATACCTACCTACACTAAACGTATATAATACAGATATATCGTGATGTGCAGTGTAGCGGATTCCGCGCCCCGTTTCCGCCCGCCATAAGCCGCGTGAGTCAGGAAATAAAGGAGGAGCGAAAAAATGGTATTATCAAGCGAGTTCGCGAGCTCTGGCGCTCGTGCACTGCGGCATCAGTCCGCATCGAGTTATTGAGCCGCACAAAGAGCGACGGCGATTCGTAGGAAACAAGAAACAGTTTTTCATTTTTCGTTTTCATTTTTTTTTCACCCCTTTCCCCCAAGAGCTGTCTATTGATACGGTACGCGGTCCGCACACACCGAATGCCTATTTGATTCACCGCCGTATAACATAATTTATAACGTAACGTAACAATACAATAATAATCCGCCGACAACGTGAATACACTTGGCGATCGATTCGTATTATTATTTTTTTTGTTTTGTTTTTTTTTTCAATAATATCTTCTTATCACGTCACTTGAGCATTCTTGGATTTTTCTCCGTTCGTTCGTTTGTGGATCCATGTCGCGAACGCGTGTTTCGATCGCACCCGATCTACGACATTGACGTTGTACTTTTGCGTCACGTCTGTATATAACACGGAAAAAGTAATCCACGTGCATAAGACGTCAAAAGCTGCAACGTATTCTACCCAGCGCACTAATTACAAAAACATCGATATCTACACACACACACACACACACACACACACACACACACACACACACACACACACACACACACACACGCACATGCACACACACACGCACGCTCGCACGCACGCACGCCTGTCACGAACAATGATCCCTCGATCGCCGGCGGTGGTCGAGTCTAATTATTATAATACACATTTTCTCTTTTAGCCACTTAACATCTGATGACAACTCTGGTGTCTTAGTGTTTTCCAACATTTTATAACTCGCAGAGGCACTATGACCGGTGTACATAATAAACTAAGCGACAAAGTTTCCACCGAATGAATATTTTAGTTGAACCACCGTAGGTTGGACGAATATTCGGCTAAAACGTACCGCGACACCGTTGAAAAAATAATAAATGATAGCAGAACGGAAAACGACGACGTGAACTGAACAAGTTAAATTAAAAACGACACGTGTGAAGTCGACGAGGAGTCTAGTTGATGTGAGTTGCAAAAAAAAAAACAATCAGTAACATACTATGAAATGAATACATTCATGATTGTGACATATTTTAAAGAGTACAATAATTGTCTTGTACCCGTGATTACGAGTTGTTGTTGGAAATATTTTCGATCCTTATTCATATTGACAAAAAGAATTTAACTCAAATGCTTTACCTGAATTCGAATTACCTATATTCTAACGAGTGTATAAAGTATGAGGTCATATTTATTTTAAATTAATAATCATTAATCATTAGTACTTATGTATTTAATCATTCTCAAATTACTCAGTCAAGACGCAATAAATTAATTCTTGTCAACTCAATATTTTGAATAACATGAAAAAAATATTTGATCCATTGAGATGTTTATTTCATACAAATCATACTCATTACAATTGTATAAAATCATTTTTTCCTGTATCACTTTAGATATTTTAATTATCATCACGTTATTCAAAATTATTGCCAAAATTAAAAAAAAAAAATGCAAATTCACTAAAATGTAAAAGAATTATTTTCGAAACTATTTTCGTTTTTATAAGTCGTAAAAAATAAATTATTGGGTTATGTCACACATATTGAATGGAAATTAACTATTAGGTTTGAGTATGAATACGCCTATTGACAATAGGACAGCAAATTCAAATCCTACATACAACGTTTGTATTGGCTATGGCTATAATTTATAATAATATACAATGTAGTTTTTTTTTTACTTTTCATATTATTTAGCCCCTCATTATTTGTTCAATGCACTTTTTTCGGAAGCACTAATAATATAATTTTTTCGATAAAACCATAATTAGTTTGAAAAAATATTAATGTTCATTTTTTGAAACACAGTACTTATTGTTATCTTACAGGACCCATTATTTTATTTAAATATGGATATGATAGTTCAGTAGTCATCAGCATTTTAAGAAATACATATTCTCTTTAAGGAAATTATACTCAAAATAGCGACGAGCTTTTAAAAGAAAATCCAAAAATTAAAACAGTCACAAAAATGTTTTCATATAAGTAGAATCGTATAAATGTTTTAAATTGTGTGTGGAAAATTCAAATGAATATAGTACATTACATAGTATTGAAAACGAGGAGAGATTGAGAAATCATTCAATAGGGTTAAATCTTATATTGATTTTCGTTTCGACAAATATAAAAGGCGAACGCAAAAGAAATATGCCTCTGACTCGTCATCGCGTGACTTGTTTTTACGATTTTAATACCGCGTCGAACGTATTACGATGTGTAAAATATAATATACATAGCCGAGTGAGACGTGTAAAGAAAAACACGACAAAACTACAGTGCACTGAAGAGAAAGAAACGCGGAAGGGTAACAAAAATGAGTTCAGCAAGGCGAAAGTGGTTTTATAATTAAAACTATGCGTAAGCGCGGGTAACCTTTAATGTGCTTGAATAATTTTTCCGCGAGTGGAAACCCCATATCTCTCTTTCTCACTCTCTCTCTCTCTCTCTCTCTCTCCCTCTTTCTATCTTTTTGCCTCCCTAAGTATTTTATTCGTTTCGTAATGGCGACGTACACGGTGGACTTTTTTTCCCTCTGGTAGTTAGAGGAAAATGAAAAATAATAATTAGTTTAGGGGAAAAAAATAGACCGTTTTCGTAGCGAGTTTTTATATTTTATTTTATTTATTTATTTTTTTTTTTTTTTAGAACGCGGTGTGTAGCGCAGGGAAAGAACACGATGTTCAAAAAGTTATTCTATGAAAACTTCAGCTCCAGTTGAATTACTTATTCGTCTGTTTTACTTTTCCGCAGGGCACGCAAAACGTGACTTTTTATTCATAATAAAATCACCTCAAACGATTATTCCTTTTCATGTCTCCGGGGAATAAACAGTACGATAATATCAAACACAAAACCGAACGGTATTTTCATTGTTTCCCGTTTTATTTCTAATCAATTTCGTTGACAAGATAAATTTCCCTCAAGGCTGCTGCGACAAACAAAATAATACGTTAACGCTTTTATTGTTTTATTTTATAACTTACTATCCACAATTATAACTTTTTGGTTAATAATGAAAACCCGTTCCGAACACTACTACAGAGGTGGTAAGCTCTATAAATTTTAAAAAAATGATCGAATAAAAAAAAAATAATTAAAATTAAAACGCTAACGATATTTATGAATATTATATTGCTCACTATATATGAATACTTCATCGGAATTACATTTGGGAGAATTCGCAAACGCATAAATTGAATAAAATACAAATTACGATCGATGATTCGTAGATAGTAATAACCGATGACCAGAGGAAAATTTCAACACAGTAGATCATGGATTAGGGAATTAAATGCCGTTTTTTATTCACCGCCCACCGTACACAATTACGGTGTAGGCCATCAATTATCATCCTACCATATTCGAAAATCACACGAATGGGAAATAAATATCATTAATAATTTACTTTAATCGTGTACTCTATTATATTATATTCGGATAGTGAAGTGGACAGGAACTACATTTCGAAATAAAATCATGTTACGTGTAATACGATAAAAACTCATTGATCTCGATTCCAAAATCCATAAATTACATTTCGTCAACTACATAATAATATTACACACACACACACACACACACACACACACACACACACACACACACACACACACACACACACACACACACACACACACACACACGCACACACACACCAAACGCCGGAGAGGGATATGAAGGCATCAGACGCTATACGTTCATTAAATGTTATTAATTAAACGTATCATAAATCTTTGACTTATTTTAAATTAACAGCGAGTCTGTGTTTTATATATAAATAAATATATATCCTGTTACGTGACGAGTCTTGATTAATGCGCGTTTGCTGCAAAATGTTCTTTGTCGTATAAGTGCGGTGAGGTAAGCCATGTATATATATATATATATATATATATATATATATATATATATATATATATATATATATATATATATATATATATATATATATAATTCGGTTTTATATTTTTCGTCACTTTCATTTGTGTTAGTTATAATTGTAAAAACGGGTAAAAAATAAAAATGTCAAAGCTGGGAAAAACTTATTTTCTCTTGTTTTCTCAGTGTTAGTTGATTTAAATATATACGTAACATTAAACATAGCTAAAACGCGCGATTTATAACGATTGTTTGATGTGAACTCTTTGATGTGAACGGTTTCGATATTCACAACAATTATAATGTTTCAATCGTCAACTATTGTGTTATATATGCACATACAAACTACCAACTCTCGTTTGAAACACTCCGAGGAGTATGACGTTAGCGTATATACTCTGTGTCTAGCACACGTAATTTGTCACCGATAAAGGTACGACCGGAACCGCATCGAATTTCTTTGGAAAAAATCCTAATGAGTACTTGGTTAGTGTACATCATACATGCGTTAACTCACGTATTTCATTGAAGTAGAACGGGAACTCGCCAGGCACTGAGCAGTTGAGCCGAGACTTCAGGTACGAAGTCCATCTATTTTTGAGCAGCTGCAACGGTCCGCCTCGATCGTTTTTGCACACTCTAGCGACTCGAGAGAATACGTTCTGTAAAAAAAAAAAACAAAAACATAAATCGTAAAATTTTTATCACTAAATTTGGCCCTTTAGGTGTGATAAAAATTGGTTTGTTTTAAGAGACGAAAAAAAATATAAAACCAAAAAAAAAAAAAAAAAAACACGTATGAAAAAAATAAAGTTACGATTTATTACGTCTGTTATACACTTTATTTCGTGGTCGAATTAATGAGAGGCAATCTCTAGAGACTGTCTCTCTGTTTTCTATTCGGCAGCCATTTTGTCATTAAAACGGTAGGAAAAAAGAGGGAGTGGACATGATTAAAAAAAAAAAAAAGGTAGGTACACTACGAACATATTATGCAGGTACATTGGAGAAAAGGTGTTTTTTTTTCCAAAGCAATATGTAAAAACAAATAATAATAATATAAATTTACATTGGTATATAAAGACGCGAACGGATGAGTAAAAGCTAACGCAGAAATACGAACAAAAGATATGCAAATAATTATGAAAATACGTGTGAATAAATCCACGAATAAAAGTCGGGGTATTAAAAAAAAAAAAGAAGAAAAACGTCGCTTCTCATTGAATCGTATGTAAACAATAAACAACGACCTATCGCACTATAATAAACATTTATAAATATATGAATACGCACATACATTGTTTTATCTGATATGATAAATGATTACACGACATTTTCTTTAACAAACCGTATCGTTAACGTATACGACGGATTATAAACTGGAAAATATATATTATATTATACACTTATAAGACCAAAATGTAATTTCAAGAATTTACATTTTAAAGCCATTAGTCTTGTACGACTTAACACATTTTCTGAAAATGATCATAATGCATTCGAGTACAAAACTCTAATCTGTTTTATGACACAATGTACATACGTATATGCATAGAAAATGAAAGTTTTTTAATACTTAAACGGCGAAAACAATTTTAATGATGAAATCGTTGGTTGGTTCGGGAGTTCTTTTTTTCTCCGTAACCCGGACGAGATGTTTTCGGTAAGTCATAGATAGCGCACGATAACGCAGAGTGATATTATTGTTAATTTTAAGCAACGATTAATCGTTCTATTTGGAAAAATTATACTCAGCCGAGGAAAATGGATAATTTCGGTAGTACAATTAATTACGTTTTTAAAAGGATTGAAAAACAATATGATGAACAAATATAGTGGTTTTAAAGCCATAAGTAATGTCAGTTTTGAAATAATAAAAGTCAATCAACATTAGTCTTGAAAATAATTTATTTCAACGAGTGTGACATTTAAGATACTTGTAGGATAAAAAAAGATTTTTTATCTTTAATTTAATTTAATGAACTTATCTTAACAGAAACTTAATACATTTATAAAAGCAGCTACATGAATCTATAATTAAGTAAATTCACAATATACTTTCAACTTTTTAACGTGAAGTTGAAAATTTAATGAAATATTTTTTCTGATAAGGATCGTTTTAGTTGTGGTTATAATAATTAAATAGCTCAAAACGAAAATTAAAATAATGCTTTTGTAACTCAGCAACATTGGATACCATATTGTATTGTAGTCTAAATATACGCATGTTTAGAAAAGGTTGACTGTTTAAAATACGATAGGAGAGAAACCCCATCGTTGGGTAGGAACGAGTTTCGAAAAGAATGGATTTATAAAGCGAATTCTTTTGTAAAATCGAGGGTCCCTGATAAAAGAACGAGACATGGTAACGATTTTTTTTTTTTTTTTTGAGAGAAATGTAAGTGAGAGTTTTTATGATCCCCCTTTTTATTAAAATATTATCTCAAAACACATAGTGCACGAATATTTTCATATCTACTAAAATCAATTTAAAGCTATGCATTTTAATCGCTTAAGTACTACAAGCTTAATATTGATTTTAAATTACGAGTAGAAAAAGTAAAGTATTAATTTTGTAACGTTTTTTCGAAAAAAATTTCAAATATAATGAATTCATTATTTCACTTTTTTTTTTTTACTACGAATCATATTTCCAATTCAATATGACTTATAATGCAATATGATTTATAATAAAAAAAAAAAAAAAAAATTCGAAACACAATTTTATAAATTTCAAAATGAAAGTTTAACTAGAAAAAACGGTAAAATGAAAAATGATTATAAAATTTTAAGGTAAGCCATAAAACAAAATACGTTTTATTGCTTCCATTGGATAAGTAAATAAACTATGTGCATTATATATATATGGACATATTAAAAAAAAAAAAAAAAAAAAAACAGTACAATGTAATACTAAATTATTTAAAATGTATTATTTAAAGATATATTTTAGACTTAAAAGAAATATTTTAATACGACGGTACCATGTGTTATACATGTATGTAAATTAAGAATGGTATATAGTTCAATGTCCATAATAATTCGTAAAATTAAGATTTTTTTTATTTTTTAGTTAAATTATTTTCACTCCAGTATCAAGGAGACAATTGTAAATAAAAGAGAAAAAAATTAAATCTATATCAATTAAATTTTCACATACTTATTAAATGTAATATTTCACAATAAAATTGTCACACACAGAATCAAACATAAAGTTAATTCAGTCGTTATTGGAAATTTTCGTGTTCACGCACATATAAACGATTTAAATCCAAAATATGTATACAAACAAAAAAATAAGAAGAAGAAAAAATAAAAATCATAAACCTGAAGCGTACACAGTTGTCCAGTTATTTTTACTATAGGTACTGTTACGAAAGATAAAAAAAAAATGTACCAAGTCATAATCATAAATCATTTTTTTCTTTTTTTTTTTTAGACGTTATTTAATATAAATTTGTTCAAGGGATTTTTTTTTTTTTTTTAACGAGCAACGCGATTAATTGATTTTACAATGGTGAATTATTTAAGATCATGATGAAATGATAAACTCATTATCCTCTGTAATCAAGGACTTGACTTTTAAAGACGATCCATTTTTGTATAAAAAAATATGGTATGCAGAATATAATATCATAAATTATTAAGCTTTTAAAAATAAATAATGTACTTTGCACGTACTTATTATTAATACATGTAAATGTGTAACGCAATTAATTTTTATGTTTATTTTATAATGTACACCAAATTATTATATTATGTACATTATATTAAGTGCACATAAATTAATACTATCTGAAATAAAAAAAAATAAAAACTATATTGTAAAATAAAAAAGCAAGATTCTGTTTACGAAATAAATTCGTTTTCTGTATAAATCTTTTATAAACAAAAATATTGTTAAAAAAAATCTGGTTTAAAAAATTATCCAAAAACCAGAAAGATTTAAACATACGGAATCTAAAAATTAATAAGTATGCGATATAAATGACTGTGAAAAAAAAAACATAAAATCGTTTAATCGTTAAAAATGGGATATTAATTTCTACGAGTTAGAGTAACTTGATCGAAATAGAAGAAAACCGTAAATGCAATTTATAGCTAAATTCAACTATTTAATTGAAATTCTTCTTTCGTTTCAACTATTTTGAATTAAAATTTATGATTTAAACTTTTATTTAAAAGTATTTCGAATAATTATTACTAGTACCTACCCCATGTGATTTTAACTGTAAATATTTTACACGATATATTATATGTATTTATTTATGTTAGCAAAATAACAACGACTTTGTTTATTAAGAATTGTTACATTTAATAATTTATTATAATCGTATACTAATATATTTAACTGATACATGTAATAATTTGAGAAAAAAATGAACCTACTTGATTCAATAGTTATATTGAATTTTCAAATTAATTTATTTCTTTATAACAGTACATTGAAATGTACATTAGTATTATTGTCATAATAACTGAACCCAATTAAAAGTGCCTATATTATTCTGTTACATAATATGTATGTACAAAAAAAAAAAAACACCAATTTCACCTAAATATCATGTGAGAAAAGGAATTGTTTATATGCGAATATTAAAGTTGTTCAAATGATAATCCAATATTTAATATCGACTAGGTATAGTCAAAATACTTATTAGTTTTTTTTTTATATGATCTTGGAAAAGAATGTATGTATAAAATAACAGCGATATTACACGGTAAAACTATTCGTTTTCAGCCGAATGATTGTAGAATATCCTTTCCTATATATTATACTGGTATACATGGACGTGAAAAAAAACTTTTTAATATTTTAGTTCGGAATACATAAAATATATACATACATAAAACACGAGGTTCTCTAAACTCAAACCTAAAGAAGTATTTTGGAAACCACTACCGTGCATGTTTTCATAAGCAATAGTATTGACGTATCGAATAAAAAAAAAAAAATAAAAATAAAAAACACAAATTAGACGAGTTCACATTCCTAAAAACGAATCGATTTATTTATTTACAGCGTAAAATATCAAAACGTTTTTGTAAAAAAAACACTTATAATGCATCACTATTCTGCCTGCATGATGATTAATTAACTATTATATATTTCAAGTTTTAAGCGCAAAGGAAATCATTTTAACTGAGAATATTTATTTGACTACGCTCAACGTTTAATTATTAATTTTTTTGATTTTACAACAAAATATTCGAAATATCATGATTTAATAAAAACTTAATTTTCTTTTAATATTAATTTATATGGCATTTAGGCTGTGCAATTGGTAGGCCTAAGCTATTTTAATCCCAATGCGAACATAATTGTATATGATGGTTGAAGCGACCAGAGACATTATTTCCTAGAATCCGATAAGGTTACTTGTTTAACTTTTAAGACCTTTTTAAATCTCACTCCCTACCCACATCACTGGACTCCTCTCCACACACACACACACACACACACACACACACACACACACACACACACACACACACACACACACACACACACACACACACACACACACACACACACACTCACACACACACTGAAAAAGCCAAGCACCCGTTAGCGAGAGCCTATGTTTTGTCACGATTACGCTTTATTATTTTATAATATACTAACACTAGGAGGTATTTTTGCCCCTTGAAAACTGTTTATTCACAAATTAAATGGAGAACTGAGAATGGCGAGAAGACTTAAGGAAAAACGCGGAACACGACTAACGACGATATGCCAAGACGCGCTCGATCACGTGCGTATTAATTACGGACGCGCGTTAATATTATGCGTCGCGGAGTGTTCAATATCGTGTCGGTGAACTTTTGTTCGCCGTAATTTAATATATAAATTATAATTACGACACAAAACCACACCAGAAAGATACTTAACAAAGCAGCAACAACAAGAACAACAACAACATCACAACACACATACACATAATAATATAGTCACATTTCGTCTAACAGCTCTGTGCGCAAACGATCCGCTCACGCGAGTCCCTCACGCATCTCGAGCGCGAGACCTGCGAGAGAAGATCGGGCAATGGCGGCGGTCTGACTACATTTTATTTCATTACCTCGGTTAGCATTACATATATACGCCGCACGCGGTGGTAGGAGTGTTGAATGTATGCGAGCTTTTCACAATAACGTACTATTTTACCATATTGTACACACACGCGCACACACACACACACACACACACACACACACACACACACACACACACACACACACACACATGCACACGTGTACTTACAGTAGCGGAGCAAAGGTGCGATATTTTGGATGTTAAAACACTCAATGTGTTTGAGTAAAGAGCACATTTTCTCATGAATAAATTCGGTTAGAAAGTATTCATTCTTAGAATACATATTTCATAATTATCATCAACAATAATATTGAATTCATCTCGGATATTTTATAACTTCTTTGTAAAGTACACAAAAAAGTGATATATTTTTCGTGTTATGAAGGGGAAGGGGGGCGAGAGTTTCAAAAATCTACAAAGTGGGCGTATAATAACAAATATTGGGAACCACTGATTTAAGATCATATAAAACCTAATACGTTCCGAGTAAGAATAATTATGTTAAAATATCGTTTGACAGTTATTCTTTTTTCTTTCATTTTTTCTTATTTCACTCCGAGTTTATTACGAGTAAACAACATTCAAGAAAACGTTTCCAATACGATTCAGACCTTATGAAACGTATTTCATACGTACTAAACGTAATAGTGATGATTTATTTATTTTTTTATTTATTTATTTGATTTTGATTCTTTTGACGTCCAATTAATACGTTATGATGGAGTATTAGCGACGACCAGTAGGCAGGAAACAAAACCTCCAACAGCGATCGTCGTTTTTGACGAAAAACACACACCTCCTCCGACCGAACCCATAAATAAATCCCGATAATCGTACGTACGAGTCGAGGGCCAGAAACCGAGGCAAAAATTACACGCGGGAAAAGGACGGATGACTATACCGTGAGACAAGTAGGTTTGTTTTTGTTGTTTTTGTTGTTGAGCGTCACACACGTTGCAGCTGCCTGTCGGTCGTCGTGGTAATGGTGAGAGCGAATAACTCGAATATTCAAACGCGAGGAGACGAAATGCATACGGCCCGAGAAGCGAAAAAACCCGCCGACCATCTCGCGGCCCTTTAGGACTTCAAAAGAAACAGCGGGGCACGTTAACATATTGTTTGTGAACCGCGCGCGCGCGCGCGCAACACGACGGAAACGGAGGAACTTCAGAGAACGCGGCGGCGTATCGTTTGTGCATTCACGGAGCGGAAGTTTTTCACCGTTCGTTCCGTAATATGTACGTATAAAAGCGCCACATTACGCGTTTCAAATTGATACCGGCGATGATAACAGTCCCGATTAAAAGAATATTTATCACGTGGATTAAAATGTCACACGGGGTGGATCCTCATTAAAATTAAAATAATCAAATTGAAAACAATTAACCGTCAACGGCCCGCCAGAATTTATTGGAAGGAAAAACCGGAGGGGGCAAACAACGCGTCAATCAGATCATTTGTACATAAATAGCGGTTAATCTATAAAGACGTTCCCAGATAATTATACCCAGCTGGATTACCATAACTACTGTAAAACGCGGAAATTCTATGGGATATCGAATACCATTAATGTTGACAGGTTTCCATACATAAATTATTGTGTTTTGATTTTGGTTGAAATCTCAGTCATAGATTTCAATTTAATTCACTAGACAAGTTGTGTGTGTGTGTGTGTATGTGTGCGTGTGTGTGTGTGTGTGTGTGTGTGTGTGTGTGTGTGTGTGTGTGTGTGTGCATGTGATGCACATGCGCCTAAATACTTAATATACACAGAAAAAATCGTATGAATTAAAAACAATTATTCCACAAAAAATGTCAAACGTAATATATTATTGTTATTATTTTATTTTGTTGTTAAATCGTTAGAAATAGAAAAGAACGAAAAAGTTATATACTGAGTTAAACTATAGATTAAGGAATATACAAAGAGGTACATTATATAAAATAGTATACCATAAAATCAATGGTTAAACTAAGTAATACTACAATTTTAATGTAATTTTGATGAGCATATCAAAGTCATTAATGAGTATTGATAAATAAGCAGATTTAAATACTAAATATTTACCGGGAAATTAAACATAATTTTTTAATTTAAATTAGTCAATATTTTAAATTTGAATCACAAAATATTTAAAAATACTATACATGGAAATAATTCCCATCATAGATTTTGTGATTGGGAGTATAAATAACTCGATAACTTTTTGAAGTATTTTGTTTATAAACTTTTTTTTTTTTAAAGTTTATATGAAAATGTTTTGTGTACCCGCAATTTATTATTTTTATATTTATTCATATTTAGATATACGTCAATGCGTTTTTTAAGTATTCAATCATGTTAAATGGCATGCTATACAAGACTCTTAAATGCACTTTTTAAAGTTCCCTCTCCACTTAACGTCAGAATGTCTCATAAAACGTTTAAAAGTTTTTCAACGTGTATTTGTCACTACGTATAAGCTTTACTCGTGACCATGTTTGAATACGATCTATCATAGTTACTTTCAGACGTTTAATATGACAATAACAATAAATAGCACTTACCCAATAAATGACCTATCGAAAATGTAGCCCGAATATTTTCCTATATAAAGTACGTCATCGGTTTTTACTCAGGTAACATTTTCAATCTACGTCGTACAGACTTTGATACGTTACACTTTATATCTCATTACCTCAAAATCTAGTGGGTACCACAGGCAGGGTGCTAAATGTGAATGGACGAATTCAACGAACTCGAAGTGTACAGTAACAATGTACACTTACACCTTCAACAGCAGGAGCTATGTTATTTAATTCACAATTAAACTCCATGCTCTTCGAAATGTTTGAGTGCGTGTGTGTGTGTGTGTGTGTGTGTGTGTGTGTGTGTGTGTGTGTGTGTGTGTGTGTGTGTGTGTATGTGTGTGTGCATGAGTGAGTGACGTGTACACTAATAAAAACGAAACAAAAAACACGCATAAACCGCATTTCCACAAAGTGATTTCTGCACGCTGTAAGAATTGCACCTGCCCTCCGGCCCAACACAAATCCCCGTTAAATCGGTTGACGCGTATATATCCTGTAGACGACCGATTTTCCGAGTGACTATACCCACTACTCAGACCCTGCCTTCAGTTTATGGGCAAATCGTGTTCGAGTAAAACGCCCCGGACAAAAACATGTCGCCGCGCCGCCTTTTGAAGACGTCTCAACCGAATTTCCATCCCAATTTTCCGCCACTTCGAGCAAACCCTCGAAGCTACGTTCGTAAATGTTCGTATTTCACGTGAGAACGGGCGGTGAAAACACTATGTCGAGTTTATGACGCGTAACACGACATAATTATTACACGCTAACGACGCGACGTACCGAAATATTGCACGCAATTTGTATAAAATCGCGTACACATAACGTTTACACGATATTATCCTAAAAACGTCGGTTGTTCATAAATAATTCTGATTGTTACTATCATATTTTTTTCCAGTCCGAGCAAATATAAATTTACGAAATAGGTTACTCAACGGGTAATCGAAATGGGTACCATAATGTTGGTAAACATCTGGCACGTGTGTTCGGTGTAATTTGTCGCGAAAATAGAATGAAAAAAAAAAATGAACGCCATTTCAAGGGTCAGTACAGGCTTAATGCATTTAGACTAATGCATGAAAACACGGAGAACGGGAAAATATAGAAGGAAATAAACAGAGAGAGAAATAGTAATAACTCACTTTTCCGCAGTTTATATATTCGACAGCCGTTTCTCTGAAGAAGAAGTAGACGAAATCGCCATGGGCGAAGGAATGCACAAAATTCGGAGCTAAAAAAAAAAAGAGACAATTTGTCAGTGTCGCACGAAATTAAGATACTGTCCTGGTTCGTTCGACACTTGAATACTATACACACATACATACATGTATAAATGTATACAATAATATATAAATGTATATAGATTTAATGACAACGAAGGGAATGAAATATCGCCCTTACCATTCAAACTCAATGAGTCATACTGTTCGGTCTGTAGCTGTTCCTTGTAAATTATTGGGTCCATGCTGGAGAAGTCTGCTACCGTAGCGGAAAACAAATTTCCATCTGCATAGAAAAAAAAAATTAACCAAATATCAAATAACTGATTCACGTGAAAAAATGAATATTTTTGTTTTTAATGAAAATAAAACGAAAAATAAATTTAAAAATTCTAAAAATACATGCAATTCCAGGTGAAATTAAACAGTACATATAACTCCTATTCACTTCAATGTTTTTTACATGATTTTTAGTTAAATTTTTAGTTTAACGTGAAAGCCGATTCAATTGCTTATTATTAATATTAAATAAATACTGATGACATATGTTTTAATCTTTCAAACTAGAAATACTTGTTAATTACAAAATAAACAGCAATTATTTATATTGTCCGAACAAAGACATTTTGAGATTTCAGTTAACAAAAATAAAAGATTAATAATTATTATAATAATTAAGTACATACAATAATTATTATTTAACGTGAATTTATCTTTTTTTTTTTGTTTTTTAAGGAAGAACTAAATTTTAAAATAAAAAATAAAATAGAATAAAACTAATAAGTCTGACTTTATAGAAGTAGCTATCAAAGAAAACATAAATTTATTAAAGAATATTAAATAATGATGACATATCTTCGTAAAAAATGATATAGTAGTAATATGAAAAAAAAAACACCTGGAATCAGTAAAGAAGTGAAGTAACTAATAGAAATAAATACACACACACACACACACACACACACACACACACACACACACACACACACACACACACACACACACACATACACAAATACAAATATATTTTGAATTGCACTTACCAACATATGCGTATGTACTGTTATGTTTTGGATCGTATGGACAAACAGCTTGTCCGGGACTTTCTTTGCTCATTACATATTTACCAGGCTAATGAAAGAAAAATGTAATATAAGTCTTACATTATTTACATAAATTGCTAGAATAATTGCATAGGTATCAATAGATATAAAAAAAAAAAAATATCAGTATAAATATGTTTTACAAAATAATACCAATCAACTTATCAATCAAAGAATATTTAAAAAAATCTTAAAATGTTTAACTAAAATTCACAAAACCTGATAATCATTTTTTTAATTTCAGTTAGTTGTACAAATCGAACTTATAATATGACAGGCTTTTTTTGTATTCTATAATTTTGAACGTTTTTGTATATTAATTAAATAATCATTATTTAATAGTTTTTTTATAAAATTAAATATTTAATTACTTTTAGTACTATTTTAAGTCATAAACTTAAACAATTATTCTATTTATATAATAAATCATCATATATTTAAAAGAACGTCTTACTTCAATCGTGTACTCTCGGCAAAGCGGTTTATACGAATTTGTACCACAAACCAGCAAACGGTTGGCCGACATTTTCGCAAGAACTCTAACGTAGTTTTGACAGTTGTCCTGAAAATAGAAATTTGTATAGATCAGTTTATTCTTAGAAATTCTTAAAGGTTATTTAAGATGACGATTTCAAACAAAATTAATTATTTCGCATTCTAAGTAACGTAAAATATTTGGCACAAAAAAAAAAAAAAAAAAAAAAAAAAAAAAAAATGAATTAAGTAAATTGAAACATGTTATGATGCATGATAATTCCAACTACTTTGTCCTCATTTTAACTTCCATTTAATCGAGACTCTATTGTAAAAACAGAAAACGTACCAAGGCAAGGGAGCGTGACTAAGTGAATTCCGCAGATTTTAAATTCCAAACCTAATACAATTCATTTAATTTACGTCAAAATAATTATACCAACGTAATACAATTAAATACGTGATTAGAAATATATTTTTAAATTATGATAAATTTCCTTTTTTAAATCACTTATTAAAAAAAAAAAATGATGAATAATATTTTTATCTGAACGTAGTCATCGTCCTGTTACACTCAGAGCATTGTTCTCACTCAAATTACTTCGTATTTATTTATGATTTATATGTTCGACCGCAAGTCAACGATATTAGTTATAATGATATATAATATCAGTAAAGTCCTGTCGTTGGCAGCATAACTGCTTCTTCTTCGTACAATTTTCTTATATAATCGCATCTAACCTTCATCTTCAGTTTTTCCCGTCCTTCCGCCCAAACCAACCCTTCTTTTTTCTTTTTTTTTTGGAAGGAAGAGAGTGGCAGATTTTCTGGTCACGTCTGGTTTTCTGGGGCTAGGTGATTGATGGTGTTATGTGCAGCTGAAATTTATTGATGACGTTTCGGCTATTTTCTGACAGCGAGACCCTAGTTTTACGAACATTTAACCCAAAACTTTCTATCTCGTGTAATTTGTCCTCACCTCACTCACCATCTTAGACAATAAACCGCACAAAATGTCAATTTTAATATTTTCACAATTAATAACAATATGAAACGTAACACAAAGGAGGCGGTGGACACAACGTCTAGCAGCGGACGGACGAAAATACTACGTTATTGCGTTACAGTAAAACGGAGCGGTCTGAACATGGAGCGTGATCGTCGAGAACCGTGAATCGCGAGGCGATACGCGTTCCAGCCGCACGTGTCTGATGAGTTCGTAAAGTTTTAAACAGCAGAAATCATACCGCGTATATCTACTGTGACTGATAATTTTCGGCGTTATTACGCTACGCTAATTATTTAAATTGATAAATTACCAAAGTCGAGCCCTTTCCAACAATATTATTCGAAAGCGTTATACTCGGGTTTGGAATTCGACACAAACTATGTGACAACACCAATCGGAAAACCGTCGTAATGCCATTATACATACGCGCATAAATATTTACGCGCGCGTTTGTGTGTGTGTGTGTGTGTGTGTGTGTGTGTGTGTGTGTTTGTACAGCGAAAATTATGTATTTAATATTATGTTGCAGTGCTGTTGCAAAATCGTCGAATACAGTTTAATTTCGTATATTGATCGATGGACAATCGACAAACAGCAGACGCGTAGTCTGTGGTCGCTCTATAAACGTTTCGAGTCCCGTAGAAACCGACGGTCGAATAAAAAAAAAAAAAAAAAAAAAAAAAAAAAAACGATTGATCATCGTGCAGTACGCGCATACGTTACAGTACATACACGTTGATAACACGGACGCAATCGTGCTTGATCAAATAATACGTCATAATTTATTGTTATCATTATGCATTGGCTGCAGCGGTAAAAAAAATAATGAAAACGAACAACGGCTATCGCCGTCCTGCCTTTGATGTAGTTGTGCATTCGACTGATGATGGGTTCTAAGCTACAGAACACACCCACACACACACAGACACATATAAGTGAATGTAATGATATACACTCGGCAGTCGAACGAACGAACAATACGTCTCTTATTGGAGCGCGCGCTCGCGCGTGCGTAAAAGCATTTTTCAAATCGCTCATTTTCTTTCTCTCTCTTTCTCTCTCTCTCTCTCTCTCTCTCTCTCTCTCTCTCTCTCTCTATCTCTCTCTCTCTCTCTCTTTCTCTCTCTCTCTCTCTCTCTCTCTCTCTCTCTCTCTATCTCTCTCTCACTCTCTCTCTCTCTCCGGCTACACCATGAGTGAGCGCATGCGCTCGTGCATTTAAAAATTCAAAGAACTTTTCCGAAACGATTTACTCCACCTACTATAAATAAATTCGCATGAATACGAACTAATATAACGAGAGGTTTCCCCCTTCACCCGCCCCGTCGAACGCACGGCCGCCCCGGATACGGAGCGTTCGGGTCCATTGTATCACGCACAGTCAGACCAGATTTGAGCGTCAATTTGTAGCGCACGTGTGTATTGTGTGTACCGTGCGCATTTGGAATCGAACCAGCCGTTCGTTTGCGTGGCGTCGCCAACGCAGTTGGTGTGGCAATTTAAAATTCGAAAAACTTCAGAGAGAATCGAATGCGATCGGACGTTAAAATAGGACGTGAGTACTCGAGTACAAAAAAAAAAAAAAAGTTCGACACATTTTAATTCCGTTTCGCGCGATAAACGAGTTAAAATAATATATAAAAAAAAGGTTAACATTATATTAAGTGAAGTACCCCGTCCGCGAAAAATCAATTGCACTCGGTAAAAACGTAATTATAAATATTTGCATTTTGGAAAAAAATAACGATAACGATGACGTCATAAAAACCAATTGGCGTTATGCCGAGGGACCGCTTCGTAAACGACTTTTTCACGCCGATAGCGTCGTCGATTCGTGAACGTTATTAAAGATCGATATTATCACGTCGGGCGTGAAATATGAGGCACACTTGTGCGTCGGGCGGGAAAACAATTCAAACAACGGCATCACATAAAATATAATTATTCCGACGACAATACTATAATGGATGACGGCGTGTGGATTCAGTGGAGACGGTATTAAGTTTAAAGACGTAAACGAAAACGATACATTAAAACGACGATGCGGGGAAAAAAACACGACAGAGCGATTTTTCAAAAAAGCATTGCGGAACGTCGTCGACCAGAGCGGATTCGCCAAAAATACGGCAAAAATATCGTGAGTATGACAGGACGGGGGGAAAAAAAAAAAGTAGAAAACCGGAAAAAAACGCTCGAGCGCAGTAGGACGCGGGTCGAGCATACTTTTGAGCGTGAAACACTACTCACGCGATCCGCCTCCCTCTGGCACACGTCGGACATGTATCGTTACTCTGCAACGACCGCGACCGGGTGACGTCCGACCCGTCGCGTCGCGGTCGTACATTTTTTGTACCCAAATCGTATACGTATAAGTGGTCGTGCAGCGACATGCATGAACGACTGAGTGAGGGTCATCAGATGTGGGCGCCACGATACTTACACGCCACTAGAGTCGACATTACGGCGCCAGTCGTACACATGCATAATGCATGTATGTGTATGTAGGTATGTAAAGTATGCATGTGTATATGAAAAAATGTGTATTTACATAAGTTAGAAAACATTAAAAAAAAATTCAACGAAACTTTCCTAACCCAATCATAACAAATTTTTTTCGGGTACGAGTATAATTATTTTCAAAAATATCAAAAGATAAACCATAAAATTATCCTCCAAATGTTATTTGTATAATATGTATAAACAAATTTATAATATATACACATGTTAGTGTGTGTGTGTGTGTGTGTGTGTGTGTGTGTGTGTGTGTGTGTGTGTGTGTGTGTGTGTGTGTGTGTGTGTGTGTGTGTGTGTGTGTGTGTGTGTGTGTGTGTGTGTGTGTGTGTGCCTTTGAGTATATATTATTAAAACGTTCTGTAATTGACGATAGGAAATATGAATAAATGTGATAGTAAAAATTGGTTCACTGAAATTAATAATTAACTTATGAAACAAACTTCAAAGCTACAGTACATATTCAATTCATTTAGGAAAAAACTTGAAGTACCTATAATAAAAATATAAAAACCGATTTATTAAAAAAGGAAAAGTTAACAATTTCGGTAACTACCATCTTTGAGTAGATTCTCCACTCATCATTCTATATTTTCTAGTAAATTCAGTTTTGTATTATTATTCAATATTCATTTTAGATTCTGAGTGATGCGAAGGATCTTATGGTTTTACAATGATGTTTATTTTTTTTATTATTTTTTTTTTTTATTTATTTATTTTTTTTTTAAGATCAATCAAATATCAAATCTAAATTGTATTTATTTGATTTCTTTTAAAGTTTTAAATAAATCTGTAAAATAAACACTATATAGCAGTGTTGAAAAACACCTTATAATAATATTCAACATTTCATGATAAGTATTTGTATTTTGCCGGTCAGTATATATAAACAAATAAAAGACATCTGAAACCCATTCTATCACAAATAGGTTCCTCTTTTACCTCATCGTATCGTAACGATGCACAGATATCGGTAAGATCATTTCGTTAAACGAGTATAGACATTCTTTATAGTTTTTATGATTATGATTATGACTCCTATTATTATTATTATTATTGTTCTGCTTTTTATATGCACAGTCATAAATGCTCGAAAAAATAAATGATGAGAGAACGTGCATGAAACAAATCTCAAAACGACTCCCCCGAGGCTTGTTCCTTGTCGCTACGGCTCTGTTGTTGTTTTTTTTTTTTTTTTTATTTTTTTTTTTTAACATGTTCGTGAGCAAGAGGGCTTAAAATGACAAAATTAAAAACAGATTTTGTTGAATGAAAAAAAAAAAATGTATACAATATATATTCACGGAACGAAGATTATTACTTGCTTTTGTTTCTCACTAATTGTGTTTGTGTTTGTGTTATTATTTATTTTTTATGCAGTGTACACCTGAATATCTACAATATCTTATTGTTTTTAAAAACTTTAAATTTTAACAACAATAATTCAAGTAATGAAAAGCCCACTTTGAGAGTACGCTATATTTCCAGGTTTATTCAAATATGGCATGGCCCGAAAACTATTTTGAACAACGTAACGCATTTATACACAAGAATTATAAAAAGTTGTTGTGATTTTAAATAAAGAAAATACAAATATTTTATGATAAAATATAAAAAAAAAATTCCAACACATAAAAAAAAATAAAATAATTTGGCCCAGCAGAAATGTAACAGATTTCCCAACAGCATTCGAAGGGAGCAGAAAATGCAATGACACTACAATGATGAATTTATCAAACTTTATTGATTTTTCAATAACGAATGCATCAATTTTTCACAAAGAAATGCTCCAAATATATCGAGTAGTCCTTTGTCTATATAGAATATAAATCTCATCTACTGTGTATATTATAAGTATGTGTTTTGTAGAAAATATATATGACACTCATTCTATTCGATAAATTGATTCATAAAAATAACTAACAAGGAAAAAAATACATCATTGTAAAAACCATTGTATTTCAAAATCAACCCTTAAAATATCAATGATGGCCACTTTTCAGAAAACAGTCATAAAATCAGCATACGCATATCACAGTTTGTGTGTGATATTTAATACTTATTTTATACATAGATCATGAATATACATTTTAAGTTATTAACAATTTATTAAAAACTTAACATTTTTGATAATGTGGTTACACTAAAAACATAAAAAAATCCAATAATTCAAAGAATCAAAAAAATATCTAACTATATGAACGAAAAAATCGTTATCTTTAAACTAGATACCTATTCAGACACTTTATGAGAATATGTATGATCAAATCAGATGTCCGAAAAATAAAAAATCTATGCTATTGGATTTATCAAATTATTTGTATGAAGTGAAAATATATTGTGTTAAACTATGAATTTGTTAGAATGCAAATAAAGTCATTTGTTCAGTAGCGATTGCGTCGAATAAAAAAAAAATGTATTATAACAATCAAGATTAAAATTTTTGCAGTTGGTTGATAGTAATTTATCAAGTGCGTCTTTTTCTTCTGCTCTAACGGACGGAAAGGAAAAAATGAATAAAGAACAGAAAGAGCAAATGGTGTTGTAGAAAGAGAAAATAATCCCTTCATTCTTTGCAAAAGAGGGAAAAATAGGACTTTTTTCCTTATCGGCTTTTTCCCTTCACACTTTTCTTTACTAACAGTATAGTCTACCGTCGGATAAGACGATAAACAATATTATCAGAAAACCAAATGCAAATAACCCTCGTTATACATCGGCGTTTGCGATCCCACCAAAGACAATTTTGTCCTGAAAATAAAAATGTTTTATCTCGGTTTTGGCTCATTGTTTTCATCATTTCTCATAATTATTATTGAAACTCATTAATAGTTTTATTTACACAAAAACTCAAGATGTGTTTTATTTTTATAGATCATGCGGACCGTGTAATTTATTCTTAATTTGACCTCGTTACTTCATTATAGTTACATTTACATAATCTAATTTATAAGTGAAAACATATAAAATCTAAAAATGTATCATCAAATTCAATTATTTTTCAATATTCGAACTATAGAATCATCAAACAGCTTAAAATAACATGATATATCAAAAGAAATAACAATAACAACTCATTATTTCGCATTTAACTACATGAAAATAAACATAACATTTAAAAACAAATTTATAAAAAATACATATGAAAAGTAAATGAATTAGATTATAAAATAAAATACCTATCACGTTTCACATAATGTATACATTTTTTATTTCAAAAAACAATAAATAATGATATTTGTCCAATAAAAATAAAATGTAAAATAATAATTTCGAATATACATACAACATTAAAAATAATTCAAATACATGTATCGTATTGCTAGTAAATATTAGACTATAAGCAGTTAATTCGATGAATTTTCATAATAAATACCTAAACAGCGGTATGCCTGTATAGTAAATATTGCTTTGATATTTTTATATCATATCAAAGATTTGATTAATATTTACATATATACACATGTATTTATTTATACAATTGTATGAATGCGAGTGGCCTGAACTACATACAAGGATGCCATATAACACATCATACTAATCAATAGAAACATTTATACATAATTTTGTGAAGAAATAAAACATTTTTTTAAAGTATTTGACAACAATATGATACTTGTGGTACTTCAATTCAAAATGAAGTAAATAATATTGCCTTGAAAATAAATTGATTTTTCTTTTTCGATTTCAAATGATATTTTTGCGTGAAAAATAACGCGTGATATTCTAAAAACAGTGAATACGTCATGAATTCTACTGAAATTGGTGTTTTAAAGATGTAACATTTTGATTTTAAATTCACTGTTTAAACGCAATAAAGAAAAATTACCAACAATCACGAAATAAATGGTCATTTATATATGGTAGCAAAATATAACTTTAAATATCGCCTGCATTTTTAAAATATTGTACGATGTTATATCATTACTTGATCATAGCAGTTTTAGATATAAACATAGAACGCTGAATAATTCTAGTACTAACTGGTATTTATTTTGAAAAATTGATATTTCGGTGACGAAGAAAATGTAGTACTCTTAAAAAAGTTAGAGCAAGTGTTTTCGTGTACTCATACTTTAAAATACCATAAGACGTCTGTATATATAACAATTTGAAGTTGCATCGCACACTTAGTCAAACCATAGTATTGTAGTGTTACTCAATTTGCCTCAAATATTACGACATTTTTTTTATTCCTTAAAAACATAATAATGGTTCAATTTAAAAAAGGATAATTTTATTCATAAACGATTCAAATTTAAATTTATGTTTTCTTACTACAAATTTACTAATACACTTTTAACCTTAATTTGTGTTATATTCACAACGAAAAATGAAACATTTTAAAAATTTAATAGTTAAGATATTCGAAGTAAGCTCAAAATTACGATCTTAACATTATTTATGAATTTCCATAATATGAATCAATATTAGGTATTTCAAAGACACTGGATTAAATTGAACTGTCTAAGAAAAATAAGTAAAAACAAGAAACAGATATTTACAGCATCTTAACCGTATATGTTATGACTAGAGTCCGGATTTGTATGCACGCAAAAAGCCTAAAATAGTATGCATTTGTGCATCTAAAAACTTTTAAATATGCACATTGATATACTCTTTTTTTAATTATATGCAAAAATATACTCTTGCCCGAAATATGTGCATTTATTAGCATCATTTTTTATGTACTTAATTATGTTTTTTGTTATTTTTTAATTTCTTTCATAAATAATAATTCAACTAAATTAAATAGGTAACTTAATTTTTTGATTGCAGACATCAACTTACAATATTGGTTGAAGAATACTAAATATTTAAAAATGTATTCAACAAATAAAACAAATATTTTAATTAGGAACAATAAAAAATAATAAATAAAATCATATTATATTCTCTTATACCATTTCTTTGGTTAATATTTTTGAATAAAAATATCAAATAAAGAAATTTAAAAAAAAAACACGGTTTTATAAACTTTAATACTTTTATAGGTACCAAATATGTTTGAATATGCAAACATTTTAAAATATGCCGTCATCCCTGAAATATGCATTTATATGCAAAATAAACTTATTTCTATGCATTATCACTTACACGAATCGCCCACATTTCTTACTCTCATCAAACTGCATACACTCATTACAAGTATGTAAATGCATACAAATCCGGACTCCAGTTATGACTATACGACGTTAAATATGATCAAATAAATATTTTCTAGGGTATTTTATTTTTTTTTTATTTTTTATAAAATAGAGTACACGGCGATGAAACTATAGTAATAGGTAACATTACAATTATTAAAGTATTATCGGTATTAGTGAGTTTTAAACATGAGAATAATAGATTATAATTTCGTCCCGGGTAATTTCGTTTCACCGGAAGTCGGGTAGGTAGTCTTTCTTTGACACTAACAACGCGAGTATCGTACACACGAAATCGAGTGGCTCGCCGCGCCGTACTCTGCACAGGGCACACGATCTATCATTACAATTGAAGGCATTTAGGTTTTATTATGCAAATTAAACGCGGACGATTCTAAACTGTCAGGCAGAGGCGAAATTAACTCGCTACCGTGTTAACGAATAACCCACTAGACTCCACGTCAAACACGTAATCATTAATAATAATGAACTGTCGGAAAATTAACACGATACGTGTACTGTACCGTTTTCTATTTTCTACTTCGACATCAAAACGAACGCATTTTTATTAATTTATTTTATTATTATTGTTATATAAAAAAAAAAATATTTATATACATGTTTTTATTTTGCGAAAATACCGCGAAAAACTCATGTTTTAAAATAAAAAAATAAAAATCAAATAAAGGTATGGCACATCATAATATATACATATAATGTTACGTATTACGTAGATAAACAAAATGATACCCTAGTATTACTCAAACAATAATTTATTTAGTCAAAGCCATTTATAGCAGAATCTGCATATTGTATAGATATGTATATATTATATTACAATAAAAACCACATACAAAGCCCTGGTAGATACAACCTCTGCGTAATAGTACGTGTACGTTTGTGTATAAAATAACAAACATAAATACTTCATAGTCAAAATATTATTATTTTATTATATAGGTATGCAAACTAGGTATGTACATTGAGAACGAATTTCACCATAAACTATAATAAAAAAATAATCAATGTGTGCATGTACCACGTTTGCCTACACAAAACGCCGTGTTACTATATCATAATCAAACAAATTACAATCCTTTTCAACGTATTTTTCGTAGTAAAAAAAAAAAAAAAAAAAAAAATTGTATCATTTACCAAAGTAGTTTGTCGAAAATCCCAGTTCAAATATGAATACAGAAATTACTCAAATAATTTATAAAATAGGATTTATACAAATTAAACATAATTATAGAAATGTTGAAAATATCGAAACCAAATAGCATTTAAGTAAACAGATTATAATATACATATGTATTATGTATAGATAGTAAATTATCATCAAATATAAATAAAACAAATATTGTCTGTTTGTCTTAGATGAGAAGTATAGAATTGAAAGGAAATATTAATAACGCTCTACAAAATCCACAGAAAACAGAATAAGTTTTGACATTCAAAAAGTTAAATATGATCTTGGATATATTTCATATGAAATATATAACAAGAATTCGAATTATCAATCAACTAAATAAATTTTCGCAACAATTTACAAAAAATTACGGCACAAATTTTGAAGAATTTATTTAAAACTATGAATGCGCATGTATGTACTTTCAAATTTATTACATAATGATTTGTTGATAAACTGTTTTATACGATAAGTTAATATTCAATATATAAAGGTTACTATTTTAAAATTTCTAGTCAAAGTTTTACTGAAATTATACTGTGCATATTATTATACATTAACTGCAATTAAGCCATAATTTTCATTAAAAAAAAAAACATTGGTTGGTAAACTGTGAAGGACTGAAACGGTAAGGACTGAATAAAAAACTGAAACGGTGAACTTAAGTATTTTAATTTTTCAGGTATTGAAATTTTATATTCCTTATTAACTATTCGTACTTATTATGCTATAATAGTTATTTTTAAATCAAAGTATTCAGTCTTATACTAAGAACCTACCGAAATCAAGCAAAATATCACGTTGAAACATTTTCGAAAATACATATAAAAATAATAAGGATGTTATATATATTCAAGAATGCATAATATAAAATGTCACGACAAAATTTTATTTTTCAGACGAACGTCAATATATCGTTTGAAATATCATTTGGAAAATATTTATAATGATTTCACGAGGTGAAAAAGCATGAAAAAATTTTAAAAAAATATAGTTATAGAAAATATCAGTTCAAGTCACAGGTAATGATCGTGTTCGAGACACCTCGTGATAGATGACTACCTCTTTCACGCTCCATACTAATCCTACCTGTCCTATGGAAAAGCTCAATATCACGTCTTATTAAACTTTAAAAGTATCTCAACACTACGCCTTAAAAAATGGTCATTGATGTACGGAAGAGCCTGAGGGGGCGTAGTTCGAGTGTGTTGATTGATCGACAGTACCCGGAGATGACACCATATTCAGTGCCGCAGGGTGCGTTTAATGATAACAAAGCTAGGAAGCAAAGAAATGAAAGTGAAAAAAACTGTGACCAAGTCTAGATGAATCGTTGAACAGTTTTTGACATGTTTCTCGCGAGTCTCATGACTAATAACCCTGGATATTCTACTATTATAAGTACGTGATGAATTACAATGAAATGCAGAAACTTTTAAATGAGAACGGCTTAAATAAAATATATGGTATATATATATATACATAATCAATAAACAAAAAACATTATATACAGTAATAAATGGGTACAATCAATACAGTGATTTTTTTTTTGTGAAATTATTTATTTTAATTTTTGTTTTTACTTCTTACTCGAATTTTACCTAAAGTTGAATATTTTTTCAAAGATAAATTCAAAAAAATCTTCTTAACCTTTTACACTAAATAATTTGTGGTCTTGGGGGTATTCAATTATTTAAAACACGGCTGAAATACAGCTCGTCATCAGAACGTAAACCGACGGTACGCTATGTCACATAAATAATCGTTGTAATTAAACTTAGTTTAAATAATTACCTACAACAGATAATTACAACTGTCTACATTAAACTTGCAATGATTTTTAAATTTACAAAACGATATATTGTATCTACGACGATAACAAACTGACAATTATCAATATCTAGGAAATGACAAATTAACATACGTAAGGCCATATGACGACAAGAACGCCTTTATCTTTAATAATAATCAAAATTTTCAAAAGTTTTCTGAAATCGATAAACGAACCCCTTGTGTTAAATAAAAACATACTAAAAAATAAAAATAAAAAGAATATTTGAGATTTTTTTTATAGCGGTAGGAGTTAACTATTAAACATTCTTTTGTTTTTTCAAAAAACTTAGTACACGCTATTTCGTTATAAGTTTATGTTTTTTGCCATATGTCTGAAAATTGTTTTTAATAGTTTTTAAAAAGACTATTAAATGTATTTAATTACTGCGAACATATTTCACTCTAAATATACACATGATTATGCCAAAGACCCAAAATCAATAATTAAAAGTCAGATTTTGAAAATAGGTCATATTTCAAAAAGTTCAATAAAAGTAAGAAGGGTAATCTAAGACGAGTATTTTTTTTATTACGATTTCAGAATACATGAATTCGTAATATGCACTATATATGTGCACATAATATCTTGTAAGATGTGTTATTATGTAAATTATAAATTGGATTTACCATCATAGACAATAGAGTATATAAAATGAAATCACTAAAAAACGCAGAGGGTTCACTCGTGTGTCCAATGTCATTTAAAAGACAAAAACAAAATAATAAATTAATAGCAAATTGTATTTAACGAATAATATTTATACTGGATACGTAACAAATAAATAAAAAATGCTAAATAGACGTACTTCACACCATGGTATATTTTTCACTCCTCGGAAAAGATAATTGTAATAGGTGTATTCAATTTTGAAGAAACGATAAATCATTTCTTTAGTTAAATCCTCATCAAAAATTCAGTGTGAAAAAATACCATTGACACATTGTTCCATTTTTATTTCTATTTCCTGTAGCATTTCTTTAGAAACATGTTTGAAACAATTTTGTTTGGACAAAGAAGATAATTTTTTTTTACAAAAATATTCAAAACGCGTTGTTCTATTTAAATCTAAAATGTCAATAATATTGGACCAAGCAATTATTTTTAATAAACGTTTTGAGTTGAAATTGTATGTAAAAACAAACGATTCCGTAAAAATCGTATAAGAATTTCATTAAAAGCTTATAAAAAAATCTTGACTAACGATTTTTGGAATTTTGCAAGGTAGTTAAGTATATTAATAAAATCATATTAAATTTATTAGTATTTAGTGTACTAAAAAGTGTCAACAGAAAAAATAAATAAAAATATAATTAACATCATTATAAAACTAATAAACCCTTCGTTTCACTCAGAATCTAAAATCGCCCATGAAGGCAAAATAGTGTGATAAAACTACGTTGCATGTTTTGTTTTCTTTTTAGATATTATACGTCGATTATAATAATATCCAAACATTACTTATTATGATATGTTTTATTATATTATAATATGTATTATAACATGAGAAATGGAATTAGTCCTCACGTATACACGCGAAAGCAAATAATATAGTAAATAAGGTTAATGCAATTTTTAACACACGTTATTTTGTACGGAAAAACATAAACATTTTTCTTTTTATGGACAGTGTGCAACTGGGTTTGTAATAATACAAGAATTTAATATTCAGATATACTATAATAAGAAAACAAAATAAGAAAAACAAATAATCTAGAACATCTTTACAGCATTACGTAAACCAATCTTCCCGTTTACTTCCTAGTGACAACTGATATCCTATTTATTTTTTTCCGCCGCTTTATGATACCATTACTGGGTAAATTCAATACTTCGGTAAAAGCCACGTTCTTTGTTTGATAACATGGTTTCATATATCGTACGAAAAATAAAACATTGATTAGAAGAAAAATCTTTCATTCGTATTTAATCAATGAGATTTGTGAAACTGGACAAATCATGTAAAATAAATAAAAATAAAATATAAATATATGATTGAATCGTAGGATTATTTAACGCAAATTATAAGATTTAATAGCGTTTTGGGACCTTACATTATGTAAAATAATATTGAACAATGAGCATACTACGCAAGAAAATCCTTTATTTATATTACTGAAGAAAAATATTTATATTATAATTGTACTTAATCACGGTGTTTAGTTGGATTGTAACGACATGTATACAATTACAAATTAAACGCTAAATGTACTACTTCACATTTTACTATTCGAATATCTTACCTCATCTTTGCCTTTGACTAAGCACATATTGTAATCAGTGCCAGTTGAATGCCATTCCAATCTCTGTGAAAAAAAAAAGACATTAGATAATATTAAATTTAAGTATAAAAATGCCTTTGTAGTCGATCATAAAAAAATTACATTAAAGGTATTAATTCCTTTCTTCCATGATAACAAATTCACTTAAATTTAAAAACGCTATAAAAAAAAATGAATACCCCGTATAATGTATTGTGGAACGCAGTTAGAAAAATACATCATTAAAATATCGTTACCAGCTGATATAATGTTCTCAAAAATTGTGTGAGATACCAAATCATGTATGACTTGCTAATATCCTACGTATAATCTCCACGTGAGGAGATATAAACCATTTATGTAATCTATGTGTGAATGCGTGTGCGGGTTTTGTGTGTGTGTGTGTGTGTGTGTGTGTGTGTGTGTGTGTGTGTGTGTGTGTGTGTGTGTGTGTGTGTATGTGTGTGTGTGTGTGCGTGTATGTATGTGTGTTTGTTGTATGTGTCTTTGATCATGTATGCGAGCATACAAACGTGCATAAATAATATAATATGCTATATAGATATCCGTATGTATAAAATAATAAAATTGGAGATGTATACTGCATTTTATGACAAAATCTCCACCATCGCCATTACGAAGTTTAGTAATTTTAAAAGTCAACACAGCCTGATACACAATAATATATACGTGTGTATGTATATATATATATATATATATATATATATATATATATATATATATATATATATATGTGCTTGGAACAGACAAGGGTTTAGCGAGGTGAACTTCACCGGAAGCTTCTGCTAACCGGAAGGAAATAGAAATCCGGCAAATGTAACCCTCTTGCTCTACCGTCACAACCACTGAGAAATTCTTCGTGTAAATTTCCCGGCATAATGAACACGTAATCCCTATCTGCAAAGGGTGTATCATCTTAGATTGTACAAAACTTTCGGACAACCTTGGCTTGACATCTCTGTTTTCCAATTAACCATATTATACGCCACGAAGAACATATGATTTCAGCAATCCCCTTGCTGGTTAATTTAACAGGAAACAATAGGAACATGGTAAATTCAAACAGGCATCGTAAAATTCAACATGTTTTTCTTCAGGTATCATCGACAAATCAAATTGTGTGATACACACTTGATTGAATTTCAAAACTTAATAAAATATCATAAGCTATTTAAAAAAAAAAAAATGCATTGATCTAAAACAAAAAAATATATAGAGAAATTTAGTTTATTACTGTACAATTTTTACGTTAATTGATTTATATCAAGGTGAGTGTGAAATTTAAATACAATAAAATGTTTAAACATATTTTAAATACAATTTTGAAACACTTTTGTCGAACGATTAATATTTAAAAATTGAATAAAAATAATACTTTTATACTTTTAATAAAATAAATATCTTATGAAACACTAATTCGATATATCAAAGAATAAATGGTGAAATGATTCATGTATGCATTTATAATTTGATTGGCAATGAACACAGATTCAGTTCTGAAATATAAACAAAACATGTTTAAGATTTAATAAGAAATAATTATATAGACTCGAAAACCAAACAGAAACTTTATGTGCATTTATTGTGAAAACTACAAATTATTTAAGAACACAAATACAACGTATATTGTGTTTAATACTTGCTTTGTTCTTATTTGCCTGTCATCTCTCATCATTTTACGTACACGTTCGCTAGTTTACAGGCCATACCGAACAACCCAATCAGAAATACGTACCAGCCATATTGACCTATTTAGAATTTCAGAAATGAGACTAAAGGACCAATCGAAATGAGTATTTCATTTTCACACGTTTAATGTTTCAAAACAAGTAGCGCCGCACAATGCGCAAAATACACTTTTATCCGAGCAATCTTTAAAAACTTCCTCTTCGTGATAAATTTCACGCGTTTTACTCAAATGTTTGTTATACTAGTGTTCGGTTTTATTGTTCAATTTCCCAGTTGTCACTGATTATATTATTCGCATAATTAAATATTACAATAAATGCCTTGTTTATGAGCTTTAATTATTTATTAACGAAGATTATCTTAAAACCTTATATAAGTATACCTGTATTTTTGATTTAAAATATACATTTTTTCCAAAAAAAAAAAAAAAAGTGCAACATAAAAACAAATCAATAGTTTTAAAATAAAAAACTAACCAATATTTTCGAATAACACGTTAAGAAACTAAGTCACTAAGTTATGATTTTCATAAATACTTATGTTCGAAAGATAAATAATTAACCGAACTTCAAAAACAGTACATACTTATAATTATTATAATTTTAAAAACGATGGTATTAAAATACGAACTATTAAAATCAAGTATGATATTGAGACTAGAATACTTAAAATTGATTGGAGTTTGAAAAATATGTACATAAACGTATACGATGAAAATTTCGGGTTGATTTAATAAAATAAAGGCACTTTCCTATTTCCATGGATCTTTAAGTTTGGTATAGAATTAATATAAAATAAATCCCTAAATCATACAAACAAACAAGGATTTAACCATGATATATACATTGTGAATAAAATACACGGGTAATTACTATTCTTATCGTCAGCAACATTTTACACGTAATACTGTTTATAATGTGCTTTCAACATAGGTACACATTTAAATGAGTAGCACGAACCAGTGTTTTAACTAATAAACGACAAGTGTATGAGGATCATTAAATGATTAATTGAGAAAAATATAAATGAATGTTTATATTTTACATAGTTAACAAGGTAATGAGAAGATTTTTTTTTTTTTTTGGTGACGGTTGATTTTGAAAGCACTGCATTAGCGCTATTCAAACGTAGTTTATAAACAACCAAAACTGTTAAATAACAAACAAAGGAAAACAATTCATTTTCTATCAAATAATTGATCATTTATTTAGAAATGTTTCTCTTTCAAATGTTTACGTCACTGGTTTACGTGAATAAAAGTTGACATTACAATAGATAAAAAACAAAAAATAGGTAATGCATAAATAAAAAATTGAACATTTCATTACGTTAAATTATTGCAAATAAACTAAATTACACTAGGTAACAATTTTATTGCACGTGCAATTTTTTATTAACTAAATTAACTATTTTATTAGAATAATTTCAGATTTTTATACACAATAAATAATAACGAACACCCTGAAAACAATATTTCTCTATTAATTTAATGTGAATACAATTTAATTAGGAACCGTTTTTATTGTTTGTCTATACTTTGCGAACCAACAGAACACATTTAACAGACAATGGTCATTTATTTTAGTGAATATTATCATAAGCTAAGTGAAATGATTTCAACAACAATAATTCGGAACTAAACTGATGGTAAATAATTCGCATGAAAATTTATCGAAAATTATATCAATACACAGTATTTTGAATGAAAAACACAATGGAAATTAACACAATGGTCAATGGACGAAGTTATACATATATATAGGGTTCGGAAGTTATTGCATTTGCAACTTTTTCCCTATTGTTCGGATTTGTTGCTAAGTACGTTTTAAATTTGTTTCTCAAGAGTACAAATTAAAATCTAAAAGTTTTTAATGCAATTTTTCGCAATTTTGGGCATTTTTAAATTGTATTGCAATTTTATTGATTTTTCTCATTTATAGTACAATTTTATATAATTTTGATAAAATTGCTTGCAGGTTCATAAAAATCCGACCAAAGTTTCGTCCAGTTTAACCTAAACATCCAGTTTTATTTTATATTTAATATTTTTTCAATTACATTTTTAATTTTAATTTTTAATATTTTAAAAATTGTATTTATAATTTTACCTAATGTCATTTTCTAATTAAATAAATAAGGCAATATCACTACTTATACCATTAGTATTTTTTTTAAGTTAAAAGTCAATATAAAAATATTTTAAGTGCAATTTTTAAACGCAATTTCGGGTATTTTTTAGTGCAATAATGCAATCAATTTTTAAAGATTTTTAGAGCAATAACTTCCGAGCCCTACATATATATATTCGTACACTTTTCTATAGATTATAGTCTGACCTGACAACAATTTGAAAGAATGATTAATAATTACGAAAGAAATATACATGATAAATAACTGATAAGTCATACTTGCGACAGCCCACATCAATAAGTGTCGACTTGTAAAACTAATTTAAATTTTACCGAATCAAAAAACACTGTCTGATATCGATTGGACCATATCGAACATTCACCATAGTAACTGAATGGCCGCATGTAAACACATTTTCAACATCAAACATAGAGCTCCTTTTATTTATAGGAACTTGATTTCGTTCCGTCGATGTTTTGTATTAAATACCGGAGATTGTAACTTTGAAATACGCACTGGTCAGACAACTGAGAGGAGTCAATATTGAAAAAGGTTAATCAATTCCTATTCATCTAGCGAGCTGTGCATATATGTATGCGTATAAGTATACATTTTGCCGAATTAACGACGAGCCGAAAATCGCGAAACGCCGTAATACTCATTGCACACTAAACTTAATCACTTCCTGGGTTGTAAACACGAGCCCCAGCGATAATTAACAAAACCACCGATTATATGCAAATAAACGATTTTGACCGTAATTTTTCGATCGGTGTACAACACGTCAAAATTACAAACATCATCAAATGGATTTTTATAAATACAACGTCATTCAAAGACGTAAAAGAATGAGAAAACTAAATAATCTATTTAACGCGCGTATTTTACGCGATCTTGTTTTTCGGAACGTCCACTGGGGCCACAATACGTTTCCGCTCATCGAAATATTATGTTACCAACAGCAGTAACGATTTTATTAAGCACACATACGTGCATTATTATATGCACCGATTTCCATCCAACCATGCACTTAATAAAGTAAGTTGAAAATTGGTCTTCGATGCCCTGGTGGCCAATTTCATCGCGAGAACGTGAAAGAGAAGGAGGTAGACAGTAAGGGGAGAAATAAGTACTGAGAGTATAGCAACAACGGCAGCAGTCGATCCGAACTAGGCCCATTCTTTATAACACACACACGCACACACACGCTCGCAAGCTCGCTCGCATAGCCGTCGCAGTAACGTAACGAGATTAGCCGAAGGGAAAATTTAGCCCCGAAGCCCTGAACTCCTCTACTGTTCCTATCACTGTCGCCTCTCTCCCCCGACAGCCACGGCCCGTTATCCCGTCTGTTTCGGTACGCTCCTCGTACCCGCCGCCGTCACTAAGCGATTGTGTGGAAACATTATTGTTGTTTATATGTTATACTCACGCGGAACGAACGGGAGGCTCGGGTGGTTGGTTGCGCGGGTATACGGGGTGCTTATAGTCGTGTCGTATGCAAAACGGATGACATTAGAGAGTGATTTATTACACGTACATAAATATAAATATATATATATATTTATATATATGTATATTTTTTATTTTTGTTCGAAATAGCAGTAGACGGCTAGTGGGGGGAGAGCGCACGAGAGAGAGGTGATCGACGACGGGTAGAGAGGCAGAGAGAAAAGACTCGTCGAATACTATACAGCGAACTATACGGTGTATTTATGTATATATGTGTACGTTCTTTATCGCACCGGAAAAACGCGCGTTCCATAGTTGCATCGCCACCAGCAGCCATTAGGGAGACGGTTACGACATTATTATCATAACAAAATCGACCAAATAGACCAGGTTTTTCCACAGTTTTTTCATTTTTTTTTTCTCTTCTTTTAATATTGACGTGATTTCTTCGAGTATAATATTTTATGCGTTATAAAAAAAAAAAAAAGGAAACAAAATACCCGAAAACGAACAAAACCCACACATTCGGGTATCACGCTGCACTAAACGACGTGTATCGCGTAAAACATACACGTATTTGTTATTATCGTAGCACCCACCACGTGGTGACTCGGTCGAATTCATTCGTTCGTAACGCGAATATTAATAAAAAGAAAAAAAAAGGGAACGAAACTAAAGTTTTGGCCAAAGGGGAGAGGGCAGAGAATTTTCGATTTTTACCAAGCTTGGTGCGAATAAAACTTCCTCGGAGCAGATGGTGTACATGCGCACGTACGTATATATACGTATATAATATAATATATATATATATAATATACACCGCATCGCCTACGCGGCACTATGTATAAAATATAATATGTTAACAGCGTTCCAAGTTTTAACCCGCGGCGGTGGTTTACCAGAAACCCGTCAACGCATTGCGGCGAAACGCTAGAGGCGAATCGCGTTTTACTGCACCGCGCGCGCAGCGTTTTTGCATTACGCGCACTCGAGTCGATTACGCCAACGACGACGGCGCACAACGTTTTGACCGAGTGCGCAATGTGCATCTATATAATATATTTATAATGTATGATCATAAAACGGGAAGGCGATAGATCGACGTTACTATTCCCGATTTACTACGTTAGTTGAAATCCGTAAATGTGTTTTAGGGGGAAGGAGTGAAAAAAAAAACGCTTCACACACGTAAAACATACAATATCTATTAAATTGCACGTACGTCATATATACATATATATGCAATTATTTATTTATTTATAATTATGACAGATACTATAATACATAAAACCCACTACCATAACCGCCTTTAGACGCGTGAACAATCCTTTCCGTAAAAAAAAAAAAAAAAACAAAAAATATAAACTAACCCGGTCTAATAGATTAATTTGAACTTTGAATGACAGTGTACACCTCTGTGTGACGAGGTGAGACGGCACGGGGAGGTGCAGACAGAGGCGTGATCGCGTATTATTATACATGTTGTACACGTACACGTACACACACACACACACACACACACACACACACACACACACACACACACACACAAACACACTTACACACACACATGCACGTGCACGTTCCCACACGATCACTGCATACACATTTGAGGTGCACGGGAAAACTCACACGATGATCGGGTGTTCTGAACCCTCGACCGGGGCCAGCTGGTCATCCGCCCTCACGAATAGGCGCGGAGAAGAGGTTAACAAACATTTGCATTCCGTGTTGACAATATATTCAACAATACACTTGCACACGCGTACGCACATTAGCGCACATGTATACTCACACATACAAACACATACACACACACACACACAAACACACACACACACACACACACACACACACACACACACACACACACACACACACACACACACACACACACACACACACACACACACACACACACACACACACACACACACACACACACAAACACATGAATATATATATATATATATATTTATATACATAGAATATCACACATACACACACATACATACATACATACATACATACATACATACATACATACATACGAATACACGTGGCAAGCATTATATTTATGTGAAATACACACACAGCCACCAATTCCCTTCGACGCCACTCCCATCTTTCCATCTCACCCGAACACACACGCACACCACGGTCTCACCACCATGCCCTGTCCATTTAACGCGAAAAACGGTTTTTGGCAGGGGGGATCGAAAAGGCCATCAATTATTCGCGAAACGTGCGCTTTATATTCGCTCCTCATCCCCGCGCTTCTCCCTTATCCGGGCTGTGAACGTGAACTAACGGTCAGTGGTGATGACTACTACTATGATGAAATTAATGCCAACTACGAGACAAATGAATGACATTTTGGAATTCGACAAATGAAAAAATAAAATGAAAAAATAAATTATGTAACCGAGCGAAAAAATTTATAATAATAAGAGAATAAAAATGAGGTCACGCCACCAGCGCGTTTGGGTATACGTATTATAATTTCGCAGTACGAATTACGTGCGTTCACCCATTTCCACGACACGAACGAAACTGTTTAGTAATGACGATCAAGTACGTATACATGAAATGCCAGACATCATCGACGTACAACTATCGGTGGTAACGAGTTTTCTGGTATACGAAATTCAAAGTATATCGAAATAACACGTATACACACACACACACACACACACATACTGCGGTTATACGCGGCATTCACGCGAATTTAACAACTGTAGCGTATAATATAATACTCTCTGCACGCAGTCGATATTTATCGGAGCGTTCGAACGTTGTATTATAAATCGATTTAGACATTTTTATCTGTCCGCGCGGAAACGTATGGGATTTTAATTTAGATTGGAAACAACGAGCACATACATTACGTTGCGAGTAGATATTATGTTTTCTAATCTTAGGTTGATACTTCATATGTTAGATATTACATTTATCGCATCATGATACGCACTGATTTGTGCGTGTTGAGTCGAACATTCATAACATGACATAAATTATAAAATCGAATAGAAAAACATTTACGTTTCCGAGTAATAGCTGGCGATGACTGCGTGGGCGGGACCGTTTCGTTTGGTCTATTCGGCAAACGCGGGTGAAACATAACATAGTTTATATCAATAGGCAACGAGTAAAACCGTTTTATCCGTGATGATGGTACACGACCGCCACTCATCCGTCAAAAAAAAAAAAAAAAAAAAACCCTGCGAGCCGTATAGTGTCGTTTACGCGAACGGTTTTGACGGGATATTAGCAAGCGCGCCACAAGAGTTAAACTGGTAAACCAAAAAAATAAAACGTCATAATTCAAAATGTATTACGGGCACAAAGTTTTGAAAGTTTTCTCCGGAACGAAATGTCAGCTAATATTACCGCACGGTCAGCTGTGTTACGAAACTACAAGGTACACAATACATAGACACGGTAACATGTACCTATTACAGATATTAATAATATAGTATAATACCGTCGATGGTTGACATAATCGCGTTTATTACGTCGATTTTTATAACATTAAACCCATGGTAATGTTTACGTTTTGTATGTATTGTAGTTATGGTATATATATAATGTGTCATAGTCAACAATAGTAAATAAATAGGGAAAAAACATAATTGCTTTTAATTATGTCACGGAACAAGTTATGCTTTATACACAAAAATCAATAAAAAAAATTTCAACGTTATTAATAACCGAAATTGTACCTATATTCAATAATTATATGTATTGCCAGTTCTAAGAAACACATTGAAAAAAAAACATCACGGTAAAATTACTTTATAATAATATGCGAATTGATATTTACTACAATATTATAATTTTTATTTGATTTTGCGTGTTACATAGGAGGAAATATCCATGATTTGCATGCAATGATTACGTCTAATATAATATTTATTATATACAGTGTATGTATGCGCGTTGAATTTTTTTAATACTACTAATGAAGACGATGCGTAAATCTGGCTGTTCACCTGGATGGTGTACATACATTGTAAATGTAAAAAGCAAACTCATTTTCACACGTATTGTATAAGATAGAAATGGATCTGCGTTCATGTGGCTTTCTGAATTTAAAAATCAATAAAATAAATTGCATATGTAAGCCTGTGTGCAAATACAACAAAACACTGTCGGTACCCGTCCATTAAATATATACTGTTAAATGTTAATATTATATAGCGAAACGTATTTATTCGACAAGCTGCTCTAATTTTGAAATCAGATAAATGCATGTATTTCATACTGTGTAAAACGTAAATTATTCTTCAATCTCTCTCAAATTTTTCATAGGACAGAAAACGAAGACAGTTGATTGTCTTCTCTGATCCAAACACGTACTTTGTCACAACAGATCATAGAAAATGGTTCAAAAACTGTCGAATAAAATGACAATATAGTATAGGTACTTAAGGTTTTTCCAACATTCTGTTTTCGTATCGTTAGTACTATCATTACTTGTGTTCGAGTAAGGTTTGGTGAATAACGTTTCCATTTTAAACGGTAACATCAAATATACGGCAAAATGGCAAAGAACCGTGGAAATTTGAGCAAAAATAAAAAATAAAATATTCACGAGTGATAAAATGTTTTCATTTAGACCGTTAAGTTTTTGAATGTAATTTTCTCGATGTGTACACGTGAACACATAAACATACGAATATTTAAAATTGTTCGTAACGAAACGTATATAAACTGCGCGATTCCATTTCGAAAAATACACCAAAAACTTTTCTCCATAGTCGATCGCCGCAAAACCTACTCCAAAATAACCAATTCCGTTGAACCGTACCCGAATTTCGAGTCATTATTATTATTATTATTATTATTATTTTTTTTTTTTTTTTACTATTATTGCTTCTCGTGACGATGGGCACAATAAAACCCGACGTTAGAACGATACGACGGATATTGTTATTATTGTGTGCCTGGGTGAGAAAAAGAAAAAGAAAGGGGCGTTGTTGTAATATCCGGGTGGCGATACGAAACTGTACTGTTAACGGCTTTAAGAGCTGGACCGCACTGATAAAAGGTCGACATAAAAACAAAATGGCCGACGACGGTCAGTATAAAACCGGACAACAAAAACAGAGAACGACATTGTCGGCGACCGTTTGCTCCGATAATCGCCGCCACCACCATCACGCCGCCGCGTCGTCAACCTTTCCGCATGACCAATTTTTCTCCACGTCACTCCCGGCCGCTATACGGCAGAACCCGTAAAAAACAACATCGTCGTAAGTTCATTATTTCCAGATTCCGACAAAAGGGCTACGGTGGCGTTATAATAATAATAATAATGATAATTGTTATTATTATTATCATTATTATTAATTATTATTACTATGCTCACTAGAATTAATTCCAATTGTGTTCAGCTCGTTTCTACGAAAACGTAATAATAATTATCATAATAGTCATGATAATAATAATAATAAAGATTATTTTTTTTCTCCTATTCCTGACCACATTTTACGCGGCACACGCCGATCTACGAGGAGACAATAATTAACTTTTCATTTGATATACGCAACGGTAGTAAAAAATAGTAAGCTGCACTTCCACGCGATACACGTTCGAGCAACTCGATAAAACGTAAAAAACCTTAAGCAAATTTATATATGCACATAATTGTACGCATATGTATGTACATATTTGTACACATATGTATGCACATATGTGTGTGTGTGTGCGTGCTCGCGTGTGTATGTGCGTATGCGCGTGCGTGCGTGCGTGTGTGTGCGCACGTGCGCGCGGTTGAGACTTTGTAAGTTTGCTGCACATTATAATATGATACGTCGGAAAATTCAACATAAATACTCGCACGTATTAAATCTAAAACTCACCGAGTTCGGAAGTTCGATTAGTTTATTGTCCGTCGCGATCGACTTAAACGAGAAAATATAATTTACGATTATTAAACCACGTTGGACCTTGTTCAGTGTTAACGAAATTACGCGAAAATGTATTTCGAACCATGTGTACACCGGAAGTAAGGTTTTTCGAATCACTCCGTGCAATGTTTTCAGTCCGTTGCGATCGATAATACGCCCCCTCCCCATCTCCTATGGTTGTTAGCGTCTCAAGACGATGTTGCCAGTTGAGCATTTCCGAACGAACAAAAATCCGTATGCAATCTACTTATTCGTTACCCAAGTTTTGTTATTTTTCTCTCTCCTTCCGTCTAACAATATATTTTATATTTTCTAATAACAATTCATTTCGCTCCGGATCGGCCGTCACTGAATGTTTGGATGCTTAATGGTTATTATTTCTTATTATTATTTTTTCTTATGTGCACGTTTACAACTATTAACTCGAGTAGGCACATTATATGTATTTAGGTCCTCGTAAATGTGCGTTATATTAGATTTAAATGTTATTCCACTTAAGATTTATGCCATGAGAGGAGAATATAATGCATTTAGAAAATAAATAAAAATAGTATAATGAAAATATCTTGCTATGACTATGTTTTGTATACGAGTAGGAAATAAAATACATTCGTACACACACACGCGCGCGCGCGCGCTCACAAACATCGCTTGAAATGTACACAAAATAAAATTGATAAGTAAAGAATTTCAACGAATGCACATGTATAATATTAAAGGACTACAAACATGAAGGAATCAAAAAGTATGATTTTCTATTATTTTGTACGTAATATAAGCAATGTTTGAAGAGCACTATCGTTATACCATTATATACCGGTATACCATAAAATCTAGTTTGGTTTTGCTTATGTCCATATTATACAGTACATTACAGTAGTCAAAGAACTTGTGTTAAAAAAAATACACTTGTACGTAAACAAAATATATATCGTTAACAATATCATAATCGATAGTGATCTTTATATATGTATAAGGGTGTTAAACACAACACAGCTCAATCCATTAATTTCAAAAGTATTGTTGTTTTATTTATGCCTACCATAACTGCATGGAAAAAAAAATACTTTAACGATAATACAATTCATCAACGGCGTAGTGTAAGAGGCGTAACAACACGCAAATAGGACATTTCAATATTATGATGTTCACGCAATGCATACATTTGTAAATATACAACTGGTATGAAATATATACATACATATTATTTTTTTTTTATATATGATGTTTTAAAGGGGTGAAATGACCATATGAAGTAGATAAGACACTAATAACGAACGCTGTTTATCTACATTATCTATTTCTTCCTTGAATATATTTTAATATTTTTACAAACGAAACTCACTTGATTTTCTGATAGATCGGCCAAACTTAGGTTATACACTGCGTTCCTGTAAAAATAAATACATCAAAATTAAAATTATTATGAAAAATTGACTGACCGTTGAGGGAATAGAATTGTTACGTCTACCATTAGTAAACGTTGAGCAAAATATTTTATTTTACATTTTAAACAAAATGTATAAAGAATATTACACTGAAAATGATGCCAAAAGACAAGTAGGTACTTAATACGAAGTATGAGATATACCTAATTGATTTAAACACGAAGAACTCATAAAAGAAACATATTAGTTTTAGTATGAAAAACTTGAATTAAGTATGACTCACAGAAAACTAAAAAATATTTAACAAAACATTTGTTCATATATCACGTGATATAAAATATAATATTCAATCAAGTCTAAATACTGAGAATCAACAAATTTATACGGAATTTTATGTTACAAACATAATACACATGTATATATCAGCAATCAATATTTTAAACATCAAAGAACAAAAAATAAAAAAAAATAAAAAATACGTACAAAAAATAAAAAAGGTATACATTGATGAATTAAAATAAATAAATAAATATCTTAAGTAATATTTATAGCTTCACACTACACTAATTTTATTCAATACGCTCCAAAAAAAAAAATAAATAAATAAATACAAAAATAAATAAAAAATTCTATATTCTAAATAGTTTCTACCAACTATTAAATATTAAATTGGTTCAGAAATTTTGTAACTGCATTTTGAATGTACATTTTAAACATGAAATCTAATCTGGAATGTGTATTATAATTTTATTATTCTTTTTTTTTCAATGAACTTAACAAGTAAACTATTTGAACTTCAATGTAAAACTTGATAGTATCAAAAGAAAATTGACACAGGTACTTATATAATTTACTTAAATTACACATAAATTATGAGCTAAGAATACTAAAAAACGTAATACAAGGTATCTCTATTATAAATATTTACGAAATATAATTAATTAAAATTACTTTTTTTATCATAGAACAAAGTTTAATTAGTTAGAGAATACAAATAACACAGTGTAATGAAAAATTTTAATGTACACATAAATTCTGGATACGGCCATTATCTTTTAAGTTCTGTACTAGTATTTTTGAACAAAAATGCCATATATTACCGCTGAACTGGAACTGGACGCTGGTAAAGTCTAAAACTCCCTAAAACTTTTTTATCAAAAATGTAACCTATTTTTATTTTGTAAGGACACTAAATTCACTGACATTAGCAAAACATAGATACGACCCAGATACCCACCAAGATTAACCTTTCATTTGGTAGTTCGAGTCTGTCAAAAACACTATTTATATTGTTATTTATAAAGGTAGATAACTTCAATAGATGTAACTAAAGTACTTATTTACTAATATTTTCAATCAAGGCTATGATATCATCATGATGATTAAATAAAATAATTTATTTTAGCTTATTTGCAATATTGAGTGGGTCTGTCACGCAGACTCAGCCAACCTAAAGACGTAGTAATTATTCGTGGGATCCACAAGTAATCAGAAATCATCTTTAGTCATGATTTTGGAATAACTGCAGAACAGCAAAGACAAGATGGCATTGAAGCTAACCTAACGATAAAAAATTCATAATATGTGAACTCATGATACTAAAATCCAATACAACTGTGAAAATGCAAGAAGGATAGGTTAGGTTAACCTAAAACAAAAAATTGGTATATAAATAATGTATTTCAGATGATCATAGCTTATAAGATTTTCTATAATTTTGTTTTTTTTGTTTTTGCTGTTGTTTTTGTTTTCTAAATAACTTTTTTCATGCATAATTAATAATACGATCATGCAAAAATTAAGAAAATAAATGTTCTTAGTTAAAAAATGAAAATAAATAATTATGATTAGTATAAAGTGTTCATTTTGTTTTATATTTCAAACTTTTAATTTTAAATACAGACATTTATCAATATTGTAAATTATGGAATATAAATTTAAAGTTCATATAGATATAAGATGCAAATATATTATTCATATTTGAAGAAAAATTGACAAAATGTAGTAAAATTGGTTCAAATGTTTAAGTCTCATAGATCCATTCTTACCTACGGTGTATCATGTATTCAACTATCTAATGCAAGTTATGAATATAGTTCTGTAATGCTATTTTGACTTCGATACCAAAAGAAGAGTTTGATATCATTTTTGATAGAATCAATAGCACAAAATTCATGAAAAAAAGATAATTTATATTATTAACATGCGAAATTAAGAAGCTCACATCATTATCATTATTTGGCGTGCTATTTTAATAACTGTATATTTTTAATTATCTGACACATAATCATTACCGATACAACTGTAACGGATACTGTGTTTGTCGAATTCAAAAACACTGCACTAGCATTTACATTACTGGGTAGCACGTGTTGAATTATGACACCGGTAGGGCTAAGCAAACTACGATATTGCACGAACGAAACAAATTGTTTTGTCCAGTACTTCATACTATCTCTACAAAAACAATATTCGGTCAGAAGCTTTTTTTCCCGCGAGATCCAATTATCAGAAGCCGATCGGCAAAGGTCTAGAGTATATTATACGGACGATGCGGAGGAGTATAAGCAATATTGGCTACAAGTTTGGTGGCAAGGGATTTTACTCGCTTGGGGACTTCCCAACGCTCGTAAGATTGTTATTTTCACTTTTTCAATCGAACATCCCTTCTTTTGACCAAACTCCAAAGCAAATAAAACAATATTATATCTATACACATATATACATATATGGAATCTTTCTCTCTATCACACACACACACACACACACACACACACACACACACACACACACACACACACACAAACGTAAGACACGAGGTAATAATTATGAGCAAAAGTTACCCGAGCCCCATGGGGTTTGGGTGACACGGTAAACTTTTTGGGAGTCAATATTGATTAGATACAAGGTGGGCCGCAGAATCGTTCCGTTTGCCATAGTGTATTGCTCTGCGTGTATACGGGAATACTCCTCGGTCTACGCTGTAGAATAGTATATAATATGTATATAAGCTCGGTGTATTGTCAGTTCACCTATACGCTCAATATATTATATAAAGTAACAAGGAAATTCCACGTTGATATGACAGTAAGACTGATTGAGTCGGAGGGGAAAAACTGTGAAAAATCGTCATATGTCATTGGAAAAAACGAGTTAAAAGCGATTTTTTCTAAGTCTACAAACACCGCGAGATAAATTTATACTGTTCCAGTATTTAAGATAAATAATGTTTTGTTTACGCAGAATCTAAATTTCTTTGAATTTTTTTTAATTACAACTGATATTTGTAATCCAATAGCCTAAATTATATCGATACATCAACATTAAAAACAAACATCGAATGACACAAGATTTTACTCGAGTTTCACGGTAAACTTCAAATAATAAAAATTATTACTATATTGTTTTAATATTACGTTAATATTTATTGTATGCATTTGAAAATAATAAATATATGTACTTTTTAAATATATGAAATGATATAACATGAAAACGGTATGAAACAAAATTGTATGATTGTAATATTAAACACAGTGATCTATTAGAACATGATTTTAGTTATATTTTAATTAATAATACTTTTAAAAAATGCAGAGTAGTTATCATTGATAACATTAAAATATGGTAAGTTTTATTAGTTATGTTTTGCATTATTTTCTAACGTTTTAATTTAACCATCATTAAACTCGAATTTATACAAATTAAACCAATGAAACACGGCGGTAAAACCCTGAAAATATCCTTCCAATATACTTTACTACAACAAAAAAATAATATTACCACAATAAAAACAAAATAATCATACATTTAGAGCAATATTGTTTATTTGAATGGTCGCCAAAGACATATTTTAGTAATACGAATAAGAATAGCTAAAAGATGTTCGTAATCAAAATAATGATGAACAAAAATTACTAAGAATTCTCATATGGAGGCAAACAGTTAATTGAATAACTGCTTAGAAAATGCTCAAAGATTACTAAACGTTTTAAATTGCATTTAACTTTAAATTGTATTAGTAAAGTAATATCGATGAAAATGTTGCTGGTAATACGATTTAAATTGCTCCAGAAGAGTAAGTTTGTGTAGATTACAATACAGTAAAAAAAAAAAACACTATCAAAAAGCTTTAAAGTTTACACAAAAACAGTTATTATACACTACACACTCATGTTATTGTTTTCATTGTATTCGTGCTGTGCTAAAATAAATTTTGCGATTTTTAAAGTAGTGTAAATGTTGGAATATATTTATTTTTATACGTTGGTCGTTAAAACTATTAATGTTTAGATGTTTTCAAAAGATATTAATATAATCACATTTAATAAAAAAAAAATTTTAAAAATACTGACATACTAAAACGTCAGTATACATATGAAAAAAAATATATTTAAAATTGAGTCATGTTTATTTATAACAACAAATTTAAAACTTAAAAATAACAAAATAATTCAAAATGTAAAATAACTTTTTTATAATATTTTAATTTTAATGATCATAATCAATGATCAATATTTAAAAATGGTATCACGAGAATAACTCGTTCCGTAGCTCTTTGTTTGAGCGTAAAATTTAACTTTTTCAAATGCTTAAAGGCTAGTGTAATATACATTTACGTAAATACGTGTATAAGAAAATCCAATGACATTCGAGAACCGATAGCACTCGTCAGACGAAACGGCAAAGCGCTGTCGTACAATCGATCCATTCATTTTCGAGTGGCTTTGGTCGTTATCTGACCAAAATTTTCAAAAGGGAAAATGCCTCTCAAACGACATATTCTGTTTTGAGCGAATGAGTATGTGCCGTTCATTTACCGCTCAAACGAGGCGTGCTTTTGTTCAAACGTTCATTCATCCGTCCTCCAATGCCAAAAAGTAACACTGCACACAACGGTCTGAGGGTCCATTTGTTTTTTGCTTAACGAGACACGACCTCACCTACTTCCCCCGCATTTTCTCTTCTTTTCAAAGTAAAATACAGTATTTTATTTTCGATCCCTTCTGAAAATAACCTAGATATTTTCTACGTTTATCCACAACTGATCAAAATGCCCATATCGAATAAACACTACAAATACCTAAATATCGGATTGCCATCAACCAACGTTTGTAAAAAAAACATAAAATAAAAAATTCGAAGGACTAAGTATAGCAAAAAGTCACATAACTATATTAAAGATGAAAAATAATTTTAGAAAAATGCTCAAACCCTAAAAATAAATATTTTATTATTATTTTTTTTAATTGAACATGCTTTGTGGATAAAGCGGAGTTCAAATTGAATAATATTGTGTAGATTATAAACATTACAAAACTATAAAAATAATTTATACTTCATACATAAATAGGAATTATTTCACGGGTAAATATAGTCGCATAGAAATATACCATTCATACGGAACATCGATTTATACAAATGGCTTTCCTAAAATATACAAAAAAAGAAATTAGTAAAAGAAAAAAAGGACTCGGCGTAAATTTGAGATGTAGTCTACTGCCCGAAAAAGTTGTCACATACTAAATAATAATAATAATTTGAAATAATAAAGATAATTATTTAATCAACATATCATTTGACTTCTCTCATAAATTTAAAAATGCGATTCCTTATAAACGAGTATATATAAAATATAATTATTTTCTTTTCACATATTGACAACATAAAAAAAATGTATTCCATGCCTTACAATTTATTTTCACTATCAGTGAATTTAAAACTATTATATTTTTAAACAAATTATTTTATAGCTCATCCTAGGAACCCATATGTGCCTAATTGGTTCAATGTGAATATTCTTCCCTACATTTGAATCTGGATAAATACAAATTGACAGTTAAACATACATTTCTAATTTATTTTGAATTTTCGAGGTAATATTGGTAATTTTTTTTCCATTGTGACATTGGATTGAATAGAATATATTTAATGTTTTAACTTAAGTTATAGCTGAAATGGTCTCACCAAACACAGTCACTATAATAACGTGATATTTTTAAAATCTGTATGTATCTTTATGAGGATAATTATAAGAAATACATCTATATAAACCATCAAAGAAAACTTCTGTATAATCATTGAGGATTTAGAACAGTAGGTATCTGAGTATGAAGCAATCTTGATTGTTAAGAACTTGAAAAGTAGCACTAAAGAATTGATTAACTCTCAAAAGATTGTTTTTCGGAATATTATTTATGCCTTTTAAACTAATTCCAATTTTAAACATTTAAACTTCAAAGAGGAAAAATTTGGATTGATGGTTTAAGTTCGCTGTAATAAAATAAATTCTGCAACAGAAGTTCTGAATTATACCACTCTTCCCATTTAAAATGAATATGTTAAAAGTTTATTGTCGATATTTAATTATAAAATATCATAATTTGAATGAAAATGAGATAAAAGTTAAAATAAAATATTCGTAATGGCATATATATATATATATATATATATATATATATATATATATATATACAACTTTACACATCATGTTGAAAATAACGAAATAAAAATTTACATAGTGAAACTATAAAAAAATATGATACAACTTAAATTAATTTAAAAATGTGTATAAATATAACTGTCAAACCAGTACAAATATTATAATTTAATTTCCACTAAATCGTTTACATTGTAGTTTGATTTAATTAACAATATTATTTCAAAATTACTCACACAACTGGAGAATAATATAAATATTATGAGTATTTTCCTAAACATTTATAACCAACTAATAATATCCTTATAATTGCATATGAAAAATTATGATACAGAACTTTATTTTATTTGAATCTAAATTACATAGACACAGTTATTTAATAAAATAATTATAAAATAATAATAAAAATAATAATTTAGTACATTTAGGACTTAATTATTATTAATTATTTAAAAGTTTTCTTAAACATTATAAACAAGTAGCAATTGATTCATATATACGATCAATACATTAATGTCAAACTTTCATTTAATTCATATTTTATTAAACAACAATGGATTATGTACTTAAAAAATAAACAAAATTCTTGATAAAATTTGATTTGCAAACAAACAGATGATATAGAAAAAAACTCCACGATAAAATGTAAGTTTTCGATAAATTTATCACGTTAAATTTAAATTAAAAAAAAAAAAAAAAAAAAAACTAAAATTACTCAAATTAAATGGCAGTAAATTTTAACATGGCAATCCAAATAAAAAATTGTAAAATCGGCAGATTTTCTAATGAATCATGCACAGTCAGAAGTTAAATATAATTCAAAAGACAAGGTTTATTCTAGTCAAAGAAATAACGTCGAGTTCACAAAAAAAAATGTTTTTATGTTCTTGGATCATGTGAATCCGAGAAGAGAACATTATTCGATAACGACAATATGTGTACGCGGATGAGGCATTAATGTTGAAGGTATACGCGTTTCAGTGGTAAATGTGGCTTGAAAATAAAACCAAACGCGATTTATACCCTACGAGAAAAACCGGTAATGCATTTTCTCGGTGACCGCGTGTAAGTACACGCGACTTGGGGACGACCGGAGGAGGAAGAAAGGTGGTAAAAGAGAACATAACTATTATTTCGAGATTTTCTCTCCTCCCTGTGCGCCTAATGGAAGCCACCCGCTCGTGCCGTGTCCGCGCGGCAACTTAAGACCTTTTTTTTATTGGGACTGTCCGTTTTGATCTTTTGATCTCGACTTTTCGGAACGCATTAGGATCGCAGCGGCCCCTCTCGGGCGTGACGTGACCGTATAATGTATAGTGTATAATATGATATCATAGACGGGCAATTAGTGACGCCGTCCACGGGGCGTTCTGTGTGTACACGCAGCGGTTAATGGTCGCGCAGATATATCGAGAGACACGCACGACCGACCGGTGGCGAGGAGGAACGAGGGGGTAGGGATGAGGGCGAGAGGAAAACGTGCGGAAGGACGAGGGTGGGTAAAGCGCTTGTGAGTGGCCGGGGGCTGGAAGCCAATTATCGGAGAAACCTATGGCCGTGGCGGCGTTGCCGCGGGGGAGGAGGCAGGGAAGAGCACTGCCGCGGAGTCGAGGTCCGAGCGATCGGGTGACCGGCGTACGTGTTCGGGGTCCCGAAATCGCGACTCGGCGGACACACACGCGTGTCACCGGGTGGGCGGGGGGCAGCCGATCCGGCGGATTGCGAAGGATTTCGCGTACAAACGACGTGACGCTAGGACGCACGGCGGCGGCGACGGCGGCGGTAGGTAGGTAATAACGGTGACTTAAGCCGAGCACGACGACACGAGATCGACGACAATCGCCTCGGTCCCGTCGCCGTTGTTGTCACGTTAAACGCAGATATATTGTGCACTGTATTATTATTATAATACACAAACGGCGAGGGCGATTATTAGTTCGCTCGCGGACCGTATTTCGGACATGGACATCCCGGACCCGGATCGAGGGTATAACGCCGTGAACGCGCCCCGCCTGATTTCCGTACACTCGCACTCGAGAAACGCTCAGACCAAGTCGAAAAAGCGTGATGCGATAGCGAATAGCGACTATACGGGGCCAATGAATGTTGGGACTGCGTTTCTCGACGCGAAAAATGCGACAAAAAAAAATTATCTGGGAAATAACAATCTGTTAAAAATCAAAATATACACGTTATAAAGACAGAAATATTATTATCAACTGGAAAACATTGAAAAACGATCGTCTTTTTTTCTTGTCATTATTTTTCATCAAACGATGGATAAATAGATGTTTTGAAGAGTTTTAGTGATCATCTAGGTACTAAAAGTATCTGCAGCTGTACGACATTTACAATCGTAAACTTTAAATAATATCACTGATTTCGAGAGAGGGGCTGGAAAGCATAAACTGCGTTTTATGGACGATACTAAAACGTAGTAGTTTCTTTATAATAGTAAAGTATATTTTTTCAGTTTTGCAATATCAAAAAATATTATTTTCAAAAATGTAAAAACACTTTTTACAGTCACATAATTATAATGCGTTGAATTTAAAATCTCATCATCAAAAAACTAAACCCACACTTAGATAAGAATATGGTATAAATATGCTTAAAGTTTTCAGTTCAAATTTTCAGCCTCTTCGTGATCTTCACCCACAAGCTACTACTGGAAATATCACGTCTATTTTTGTTGCACCATCGCTAACTATCACTACATTCAAAACGTCATGAACGAGATCTGCGGAAACAATACTGCATTTTCGCTACCATCCATGAATCGCATACCATAAAAATAAGAATCAAAAACTTAATTTGATTCACTAGCCATCATGTCATCGGGTAAAAATAATTAAGTTAATTAAAAATTGTTAATATTTTCTCTCTCGGACCTTGCATAAGCAATCATGTCAACTTGCAAATGTCGTGAACAGTAACCAAAACTTACATCCAGACACGGGATTTGATTTGAAATGGTTGATGATACTAATCGCTATGTTTTGTCACGCACGATTTAATGCAATTACCAACTCCACTCAAGTGATCAATTCATGCCAATTCATTTAGTTTATATTCAAATTATATCGTACGGTAAATAGCATAAGAATTAAATTATATTATTTCGGAAGTATCTATAGGTATATAATGATTAGTATTATTGAACACATACACTACTAGTTTGTTATTCTGAAGTGAAACTCGTTATATTTATTAGCGTTACTTTGTTGTATAAAATGCCTAAAAATATTTATAATATTAATGAAATTGTACAATTTTAATCCAATAAAACTAGAATAAATATGATATGATTTTTGATTCATATTTGCTGAAATTTGAAATCGCTACCTATTTCGATATTTTGTTAAATAAAGGGAAAAAGTCACATGTAAATTCAAGATCAAATAAAAAATAAAAAATTAAATAAAACAGAATTTTACCTTATTTTATGATAAAAAATGTTCTCATTACAAAATTTAATATATCTGCATTTTAATTACAAATATTCAACAAAGTGAAACGAGTAATATTTTATGTAAAACCGTGAATATTAACGAATAAAAACTACTTAAAAAAACAGGTCAAATAAAAAGAAGATGAAATATTAAATAATCATACTTTAATGAAATCTACACTACAATTCACATTAAACCTACCCATATATTTCAAAATACTTTGAAGAAAGACTATGGTTATACATATAATGATAACTTAAATTTATAATTATACAAGCTAAAAAGTAAAATTAAATGCATAGACACACACTTTGATACCTTCTAATATATAAATAAATAAAAGGCCTCAACAACAAATAAATCTATTTTAAAATAGCTTTCTAATTTAATACCAAATTAATCTATGATTCACTGTAACCTATAATGAAACAAAAAAATAATAATTGTATAACCTAAAAGACATGGACTTATTATTATTCTGATTTTAATGAAAATCAGTCAGAGAATATTTTAGATTCTCAATGAATCAATGGATTTTTTGGTTATTTAAAGATTTTATTTATTTCTTAATTTCATTCTGTGTTAGAAACGACTACTTCAAAAAGTAGTTTTCACTCAAAAGTTACGTTCAGCATTCTATAAATCAGATATTGTACATTTGAACAATATAAAATATAAATAATAATAATTCAATCAAATCACTTGTTAACCGTACATTTTACAATGCACTATAAAAAGATAATATTTCTCTCATTTTAATGACGTTTTCAAGAGTGACAAAAAACGAAAAAAAAGTTGTGTAAAATACAGTAAAATGTTTTAAACTTTAAACCGCTCCAAGAACCTTGAAATGTTCATTAGTTATCAAGAATACTGTTAAATATTCTTAAAAACAAATTTTAAGTACTTGAAGAAATGTTTAACAAATTTGGCCACTTTTTTGAAAGTTTCATCATTTTTAACATTTATATACACTTTGGATTTTTGAATTGAACATATTTTTAAATTTTATGTATAACTATTACATAGGACAAAACTCAGTTAACAAATTTTATCACCAATAAAAATTATTATATTACATAGAAACCAGTTTCGTTCATATTTTTGTTTTAGTCACAACATATATATATATATACATATATCTTCTTCTTCTTCTTTTGGTTTTTTGGTTTCTGCCTTTAAGACCCTATCGCTAAATACAAATCTTGTAATCTGTGTCTTTCCTCTGCAGCTTCTCTCCATCTGATTCCTGGATCTATCATTTGTAAGTCCTTTTTTACACAGTCTTTCCACCTCAATCTAGGTCTTCCTAGAGATATCTTATATATATATATATATATATGTATGTGTGTGTGTGTGTGTCCATTAACAATTAGGACAACAAATAAAAAATTTAAAGTATACGAATAAGAATATGATAGTTAAGATATATATAGAAAGATACTATAGAAATAAAAAGATAAAGATAAAGATACTATAGAATATGATAGTAGAAAGTCTAACCATTAATTAAATGAATGAGACCTCAATGATTTGGTGATTTATCTATATATTTATACATAAACTAGTGAAGTTTTTATGTAAAAATTATATCATATACTTTTATTTTAAATGCTAAATGTATTTCGTTTATCATAATATGTTTAGAAAATAATAAAACATATAATAAATATTATTTTAAAAAAAATTAAAAAAAAAAAAAAACAGTTAAAATCAAAGTGCCATAAAAATGTAAGAATATGTTATATTTTAGACTTAAATATAGTTGGTGTTCGTAGTTTTAGGGTAGCGTGAAGGGCAAATTCGTACAAAAGTCTGCTTTACGAATTCTCGTGTATACAAAATCAACTTTAGTATACTCACTATAAACGAGATCAATAGTTTTACTTTTGCTACATTTTAGAATACAAATATAACTGAACTTTAATATCTATATTCACAAATAGTTTATGATATATTAATGTATACATACAATAAATTACATACAACAATTCAAGTTTACAACACTATTTTATTCAATATACATATTAACATTAAATATGTATTGATAAAGTATGATTTTAATATCGATTACTTACGTTATAGAGATAAAAAGAAATAAAAATATTTTTTTAAATAACACTCGATTATAGAAGAAAACTCATTTTATAAAAAGACAAATAAAACAATTGAACTTACTTCAAATAATAATGATTTAAAGTTCTTTTGAAATCATTTTAAAATGAATAAAAAGTTTTTTAGTGTAAACTCAAATATATCATATTTATACTATATTAAAACAATTATATTCGATAAAAATATTAAACGATATTAGTCCCTTTTGTTCAATAATGACAATATCATATGCAATTGATTAGACTAAATAACATTAAATACATTCAGACGATCAATAACATGAAAATAATATAAAAACATCCATGACTTATGGTTTTAACAACGAGAACTAAACTCTATATTATTGTTCAAGTGATACAAAAAGTCTGATAGTGATTTATATTGTTGTAACAATCTAATTGGTTATTTTTCAAAAGTTACTTCAAAAATATGCATAAAAAGAAAAAAATTGAAACTGGAAATAAACATGTATTTTATATGTTATATTATGTTGTTTTCACAGCATGCGTAATACGATATATAAGGGTGTTCCTATTGCAGAAAGATGAAAGTTGAAGTTAAATAGAAAGGATATGATTTCCCTTTTTATTTCATTCTAATGAAGAGTGTTTCAAAGGTTTTGAAACATAGTAGGTGTATTTATATTTATACAGTAATAGAAGCGATGAATATACCTCGTGTAATAATATTACACAAACTTAGTTAGTAATAGAACTCATCTAAATACATTGTTTTATCACTGAATGACTCTTGAATACCATATTTATACCGGGCAAAAAAAAATCAGTTTTTTTTAACCGGTCAATATCAATATAAGTACACTAATTTTATAATATTCATAAACTATAACCTTGTTAATAGTTATTTTATGCAAATTTGATTACATATTTTTAATCTAAAATAATATAAAAGTTATAGTATAAGTTTAACTATGGAAACGAAAACATTTTAAAAAGAATTTAAACCAATACATGTTACAGTAAAATATTATACAATCATTATTTGTCAACACAATATTAGTGATTCACAATTTGAGTGATTTCAATTGAATTAAAAGTAAGCAAACATTACGCATTGTATTGATATGGCAGCTTATACATCAAATTAATTCAACAAATAACTATTTGTTAAGAAGACGCGACTAACTATAAATGTTAAAAATACAGATTTATAATTTATGAAACACGCCCAATTAATATTTATTCTGATAAAATACACAATCAGGTTGTTTTTTATACAGGCAGTTTTTGAAAAATACATAATGAAATAAGTATATGCATATGATAATGTGCAACATTAACTATTTAAGGGTACATCCACACTGATGTTTGAAAAAATCCCATCACCTATCAACACCCAATACCTGCAATAACCGACAAAAAGTCGACTTATGCTGATTATTTGGAACTATTATACCTTGCTCGAGTGTGTTCTACTTATATCAAGCTTTTAAGATTTGGTCCACGATAAAGTCTACTGTATAGAGGTTACACTGTTTGCATATGCGGATGGCTAAAATAAAAGTATAATTACCTGGCCCCGATCAAAATGTTATTGCCATCCCTGAGCAAAGTTTTGAAGTAATCCGTGTGTGTGTTGTTACCAGAGAATATCCTACTATGTTCGGACACTGAAACAAAAAATGAAATCGAATTAATATGATATTTTTTTTTATATAATAATAAAATAAAAATAAAAATATACAAAAATAGCAAGCTCTTAGATATCTATAGTAATACCATACATGAGCATTAAATATCCATATACAATGTAAATTATACGTAATATAGACGATATCATTTTAAAATATTTCGTCGACGGAGAATATATATATATATATATTTTTCATTTATATTTCATTTTTACATCACGGGTTGTATGACGCGTATACACACGATCGTATAATACACACGCGTGCGATGTGTACATACGAGTACACTAAAATATGTCTCCATCTTCGCGTAGGTATATCGTATGTAATAACATAAATAATATAATATAGACTCGATGCGATTGGAATCCGATATGGCCGTAGTGATATTCAGATATTGCGCAGAAGGAAAACGACGCGTTCCGTAGCATACGCATAACGCAATCGGGACGTGGTCGTTTAACATGATTTTCCACGGATTCGATTTCTCTTTCGTCCGTCCGTCCGCCGCCACTACTGCACGCGGCGCGCTAAACACACGACTATACACCGATCAGTATGTACCGCGTTTATATACCTTAATACAGTGTTTCCCAACTGGTGTTCCGCGGAACCTAAGGGTTCCGTGAGCCGGCGCCAAGGGTTCCGCGAAAACCTGGTGCCGAAAGTATCCGACAATCCTCTCATTTAAGTGTAAAAAACTTATGCCAGCATTACAACTATAGAAAAATATGGGGGTTCCACAAAAAGTTCAAGCTCCTGCAAAGGTTCCGCGAGTAAAAGAAGTTGGGAAACACTGTCTTAATATCGTATGTCTAACGAACGGCGTATACTAACGTTATTTACATATATAAATCATTATCGATCATCACAACAGCGGAGGCACCGGTGCGCTCGTTAGGTGACAGAGTATACGATGATCTCCCCCCCCCGGCTCACAGGTTGGGCACGGCGCGTTTGATTCACTCGCCAAGCAGACGGCCGGTAGTCTTTAATCACATACACCGGAATGAATACTCGACACAGACGATTCTGTGCACTTGACGTCACGAAAAACGACATCGAATATAAAAACACCCAATGTCAATACGCGTAATCACATTAACGACTCGGGACAGTGTGCACACAAACAACGTCCTGCCGCGTCGCCGAATGGAGTAGCAGCTGAAGAGAGGTGTTAAACTCCGGGTTAAAATATAGAGTTCTCTCGCGTTCGCCACTTCGGTGACCGATTACACACCGACGACGGAAAATAATGCGCCGGACAAGTGTAATAAACGAACTACGACATGAGAAAAATACCGTTAAATGGTCAAACGCGACTTTTTGATGAGTTTGCAAATCACACGACTCATCGTCGGGACACAGAGCAGACGACAAACGGTGTGGAGTAAAGAAGACGAAAGCCGAAAGAGGCCTCTCGACGTTTTCTCCGGGAACAAATAAAAAAAAAAAAAAAAATAAAAAACGAAGTTTCAGCAGATCGACTGTTTCCGTTGAGACAGACATCGGCAGAAGTTTCGAAAAAAAAAATGATGATGCCTGAGGTTTTCACCGGTAGTAGAAAATGTCCAACGACTGAATAAAAAAGTTCAAGTACGGCTCGATATGGTACGACGGTATTTTTACACGTCGTGCCGACGAATACAATATTACCCAATGATATTTCAGTGGACACGTTCGAAATTAAATTCTTAGGCGATTGCGTAGTGTAATAACACGTGTAAATTGAAATGTCGACAATTTCCCGTCACCTATTGTGCACTTCGATATCAGCCGAATACCGACCGTGGAAGCCGGCGAATACCGGTAAACGTACCTACGCATCAGTAGTAATATTATTGCGGACATTCAACACAACGCGTACAAGTATACATATATACATTATACGTATTCAGTACAACTGTAATGGTCACACTATACAGCGCATAATATTACACGGATCACCATCAATCATCGCCGTAGCAGTAGCGGTTGTGATGGTTTAATGGCATACACAATCACTACGTATACATAAAGTATACCGCAAAACGACCGTGTATATTGCACGTGCAACCCATACGGCGGCGGCGGCGGAGACGACGGCGACGGCGACGACAACTACTTAATCACGTCTAACGATGATTCCCGAATCGAGCCCAGAAACACGCTTGTCGTTTTGGCGAGACTACGAAAACAAAACGGAAACGAACCCGACCGAAATAATCACGTTCCGTCACGGCTCCTCGAATACACACGGCGACCGTCCGCAAGTGACTGCTACGTACCTCTGGATAAACTTACTAAAGTACAAATGTTAGATATGATTTGCTCTCGCCGGATGTAAATATGTCGATAAAACAACAACCTGAAATGTGTTCGATGAAGGATGGCGTGAAAATCGCTAAAACTATGACAGAGGACAAAAATAACACTATAAGGCAGAACCCCGCCTTTTGATCGATTCATAAATAATGCCACTTATAGTCGAGACGGTATAAACAGATAAGGCGTAAGAAGCTATACGTACATGTACAACGTCTGGGACTTACGCCAAGAAAGGACTATCTACGCCATTTTCTTTGTCCGAACACGAATAGAAACGGAAATTTCAGCAGATCAGACGTCTGACGATTACATGATAAAATTGCAATATTTTATGACCGCACAATGCCATCGACAATAGACACACGACGTCAATCATTAATATCGATTCGGAACAGCGAAAAATGTGTGACGGTTTGAATGGTATTCAGAGGAAAACAACAGTTTAAAATTATTCGTCAAACCGATTATCGCATTGCCAAGCATTTGTGCGAGTGACTACGACAGCTACTCCTTAACCACGAATCCAAATAACTCCCGAAACGATTTCGTGCGTTTGGCATTTTGAAAAACTAAAAAACGAAATAAAACAAAAACGAATTCAACAGTGAATTACAACGTTCTGTCACAACGGCTGTGCGCACGCGGAATACCTCGTGTCGTGACAGAGCACGGAACAACCGAATGACTCGGTGGAATTGGGTCACGCACGCAACGTCGAAAATAATAATAATAATGATAATAATATTGCAATCTCATTTGGGGCGTACTTACTCAACCACACAAAGATCGCCTTTGACAATAACAACCGATATAGAAGTACGTACAACAATATAACAATTGCGGTCTGTTGTGAATTCTAATTGTGATCATCAATTTTATTGCTGCTTGAATTCATATGCGATAATAAGTTTTTTTATAAAACTTTACATGCAGCACACTATGAGTGATTTTTGCTACAAAGACCAAATATTCGTTTGCGAATCAATTGGAATTTTAAGGAACGATAAATCAATTTTTTAACTAAACGATTTTGAAAAAAAGTTTCAAGGTAATACATAGATATCCATATACTAGGTTAAATACTAATGAAAAAAAAATATCTGAATAACAATATTTTGAGATTTTTTTTATATCATAGTTGTTTGAATATGGAAAAACTAATGTTAATTTTTCAGATCTTAATATCATAAGCTACATATTTTTAATTTTTTTATATTTTCAAATCGAGATACTCTTAAAGTTATCTAACTTAAAGCACAATACTTGTAAATATTTCACAGTTGATACATTGAATTTTATCCAATAATTAATTATTGTATAAACCATACAACAAATACAATTTTACATAGGTACGTAATTTATTATACGTAAAAAATATATGCATTTTGACAACAAGTGCAATGCTTACTTCCAAATATACTAATTTTCGGCCGATAAAAAGAACTAATCAATTTTGAACAAAGGGAAAAAATACCAAGTGTTCGGGAATTCTAGTTATATTTAATATATATTATTAATTAGTATTTATGTAAGAAATTAAATGTGTACCGAAATTGCATAACCGAGACGCCGTGTTAACCGTTTATTCATACCATATAGCTGTACGATACGACGTTAGAATGTTTTTCGTCACAACGAATCCACCACCAAAACATGGGTGTGTTTCAGCTTATTTATTAAATGTACAATCTCGTGATGTAACGAATGAATCATGAAAGTGACAACGGAATGGTTCGTTTTGACTGATACCAGGTAACCGGATGACAAATAGACCGCGGTATTATACATTTTATAATTGATGACTAGATAATAATTACCGTCGTTAAGGGTTGAAAAAAAAGATGATTAGTTCAAAATACACACCATAAATAAATATTCCTGTGTTCATCGCATACAACCGTTAATTGTTTTCATTATATCCCAATGGTAAAATATTCAACGATTCACACTTGAAATGCATGGATCTCGTGAGAACCCTTCAAACGTAATAATAGCATTACACGAATATGAACATTATTTAAGTAAACGTTCTACAAATGGAGATACACGTCCTTCCAATATAACTACTAAAAGAGTTAGAAGTAAGAAAATTATTATCATCGAACAAAACTCAGGTCTATATATATATATCCTAAACTAACCTAACCTCAGGAATTTGTAATTATATTTGTACACTTAGAATAAATACAAACGAGTATGACCATTTGCCTTTTTACCACCGATCCTATGAAATAACAATATCATAATGAATTAACGGAATACAATACATTGTAATATATACACAAATGTAAATCGAGGGCATTCTCGGGGTAGAATATATACATGACAGTTTTGTAGTAATGCTCGTTTTTGTTTTTACATCATAACAATTTATTTTATACAGAACGTTCTATTATAAAATGAGTAATATATTATTATCAAATTGTTCAGCCATAAATTCATTTCACAACACGAAAACCCGAACGCATACCTTATCTACGATATGATATTATACTCCATGTAAATATGTATGTGTAAGTCGAAAACAGTGAATTTGAGATTTATAAAATCCAACGCCCATTGTTACAAATCATCGCTCGTCAAATGCTTTAACCACACGTGAAAATCACACACAGCTGGGAACTTGGATTATTCATGCGTAAAGTAAGACGATTTTCAACACCCATCCGAATGTCCCCAATTCGTTTCAAAGTTTCCCGACCGAAAAAAAAAACAGGAAAAAATCGTAGCCATTTTCCCCTCACAACATGGATATCCGGTGACGTTTTTTTGTCCACTCTAAACCTTTTTATAGCCTATAGATTTTGTCGATGTTCACTCCATCTAAGCTCTCAGTCTGCCAAGTTGTCTCATAAATATCGCGACGCCAATGACCGTATACAGTGACTGAAAACTCAGAAATATGTATACGAGTATATATCTACGAAACGGCATAAATATAACATATTATAATATAATGATTTACCACGACGTCGTCGTTCATATTACATGCTATAGAACTAAGTGTAAGTTACCACTCAGGTATAACACAAGGTAAGTAAAAAAAGTAATGCACATTATATAAAACTATTTGTATTCGCTTCAAAATTAATATTGAAAATGTAGTTAAGTTTTTAAAAAAATCTAAAATATCGTAAAAATTACAAATGTTTAAAATAGTTTAGTCGACGTACTTTGTACATTATCAAAACAACACATTTTATGTTTAAAAAATTAATCAATCGTTTATCAAAAATATTTTCATTTTTGCAACACAAACTAAATGCCTACAGGTCTGAAACCAGTAACCGTGTACATGAACTAGAGCTTAATCAACATCCTTGATTATTCTTGAAATTAAACACAAACCGTAGGTACGAAAAGATCCTAATCCTAAAAACAAACGTATGAATGCATTGGTACCATAATGAATCGATCACGAAACACAATTTTACTGTACTTAAATTTGAAAAAGAAAAAAATTCAATTTGTACTCCACGTGTATTCGACTTATTAGAGACAAAACGTATTTATGAACACCTTCGTTATTGTACTTTATGCTCGTACATGTGTACACGTACCCCCGTGGGACGCACCGGATACATAACACACCGGGGTTTCAAGGGATTCTCAGTTCTTAAAGTCGAAAATATATCTGACGTGTCCGTGTATATTATCATATAAGTTGAAATACCGTGTGCACGCCAGGATTTACAACGAAGACGTTTTGCCGTCTAGACGAGTGGTGGTTGCTTGAGCAAACTAGCCTCGAACAAAGTAAGCGTGCTTAGTGTTACCATCGCGTTCGAAAACAAATACAAACGTTTATGTTCGACTCGCTGTGCGGGTTCTATGGTGAAAGACGACGATAAAACTTCCGCCCCGGACGTCCGGTGGACGACATCTCTATGCATCTTGGCAGATGCCAAATCATATAAGACGCATACAGAGAGAGAGAGAGAGAGAGAGGTCTCTGAGCGTCGTTGTGACGCAACCCCAGGGTTAGTTTTGATTAAATTCGGCCAATGTATTTTGCTTTCTAGTGAGCACTATTTCCAAGCTGCGCGGAGACATAAAAAAAAAAAAAAAAAAAAAAAAAAAAACAGAGAAAAAAACGAGGAAAAAGATATAAAGGGGAAAAAAGTGCCGATTGTACTGATGCCAAGGAAGAGAAGCTCGGGCTAACGTTTCGGATGTAAATGACTTGGCACCAGAGAGGTTTCCACGAACGGATGGAATAGACAACACCGACAATGGGGCAAAACATTTTCTACTTGTATTATGTATATTATTCGATCCAATAGTCGGTTTTATAGTTGTTTTGAAATTCGTGCCACACAATTATAAACGGGGATTGGTCGTGTAATTTAATAATTTAATGCTGGCCAGATATGCAATTTTCCCGTTAAATATTGAATAGTTAAGGAAAAAATAAATCTACCATAACGTTTACGGATAATTTCATTATCGTATTTAGTCCATTAAAAACGATGTAACTATTTACTCGTCGGAAACCTGTATTCCATAACCTAAAATACTAAGAAAATTTAATAACTTTCACATACATTGTTTGTTTCATAACAGAAGAAAAGAAAATATTTAGGCAAATCAAATTCAAAGTCTATACTTATACTTTTATTTTACATTTGCGATATTAAGTTAATTATTTTCAAAACATAAAAATATACTTACGATCATACACAAAGAATGGAAATTAAATTGAGCACAAATTTAAATAAAAAGAAAACAAAGGAACAAAATCAATCTCATGACAGCATCTAAACCAACCCTGTTCCGACGAAATTATCATGTACGCAATTTAATAGAAAACCAAATTATCTACATTCACATTTTGCAAGCAAACACAAATTAAAATGATTGTCATATTTAGTATTATGGCAGCAACTTCCAAAGAATACATTTACCCGGCAATACAAATGAAACTAGCTAATCACCGTTGCTTAAAATATTTTAATAATGTTCACAAACCACACCCCCTCAGTTCACGACATAACAAATATGGTTTTTATTAAATACTAGGCGGCGACATCAGTATCCCAAAGCTGTTTTAACGAGAACGGTTTCTTCATCGTCTCTCCATCATAATTTCTCTTGCTCCCACCGAAGTGAATAATTTTATGATCTTGTATTTATCAATGTCGGGGACGGAGAAAACAGCTTTAAAATACAAAGCTATGCGAAACAAAATCCTAAATCCGTCGTCACAATGACAACTCATTTATTATTCTCAACAAAGTTTTCATTTGGGTTTTATGGCTATTATTTATTCATTTTATTTTATTATATTTTTTTTAATCTGAAACTATTCACACAAATCCGGAAGTAGACCACGCTTACTGATGACGCAAATCTCATTTTCTACAGATTTTAATGTATTTTCATTGTAATTTTCGTATCGGTTCCAATGTCATTACGTGAATTCCACGAAAATCTCTGCCGAGTGCGTCATTAGCTCTTTGACAAAACAACGAATTTCAGATATCATGGCTACGTTTACCGGTCCATTAATCTGCAGAGTACATTAATTATTTAGACAATCATTTCGGTCGGGCCCGACGAGCACTATACACAGAGCACGGGACGTGCAAGGAATTAAAATAAAAACTGTTCCATTACCAGCACGAATGAAATTGACTCGCGGTTAAAAATTAAACCGGCCATTTCTTCTTGTTTTCGTTGTTTTCGGTAGTAAAAGCGATGCACTACAAACGTCACGTCACGGCGACGGCAGGACGAGATGAATTTTTTGTTCATTCCGCTTTCGGTCGCTAAATCGTCTGGACGACAATCGCAAAGCGTTAAAATATGTTGTTCGCAATATGTTTCCAGCGACCGCCACAGTACACGGCCACACCGTAAAATCATGGGGAAGACAGAGCGGCGGCGGCGGCGACAACGAGACGCAATGCGCACGGACCACGTCCGAGGTCTGAGTAAAGAACTATGACATTTATCCTCTTCGGCGGAAAAGATTTGTCTCGAATCGTGTCAATGCAGTACAAAATACAATCTGACGCAGGCGGTGACGCTTGATTTCCTCGCCCTAGTAGACGATTACATATGTGTGCGTGTGCGTGTGTGTATGTGTGTGTGTGTGTGTGTGTTTTTTTTGCGCTCGTGCGTATGGGTATAGACACTTTCTGGCCAATACAGACAACGGAGATAAAAATGAAACATTACTGTAACGACGCACGCGGCTCCGCGATCGGACTAAAAAATGTTTGTTTTTATTTTGAAAAAATATTTCCGGTCACGGAGTACTTCCCCGGTCGAATAATAAATTCGGCAGCAGAAAGTATATAAGGGCGACAGACAGAGAGAGGTGGACGGCCGCCGCTGCAACCGCCGTCGGCTTTATATTTGATGGAAAACTTTTTCTGGCCGTCTTTTGTAAAGAGGCACGTGGTTTTACGAAGAAAATCTCGCAATTATTTCCGGAAGACGTCACTGTTTTATATTATACGAAAATGGGAAATCCGGCTTAAGATCCCTGAATACACCGTACCATGTACAGACGTGATATGGGCTGAGAAGGGGAAAATTAAAAGTGTGCATAAAAAATTGTGCCTAGTTTTCTTAACTTTATCAATAAATTAACAGCGTCTGTATTTTTTTACTATTTTCTTTTAAATATGCCTTGTTGCGCACTACATTAACGATTTATCATAATTTTAAATTATACACATACATGCATACAAAATATAGGTACTACGTACATATATATTAAACCTTAACCCAATGCAATACCTATATAAAATATAAACAATTTACATACATATATTTATCGTTTCACTGAATATTTAATAAATGCATACTATTGTTTTATTTACGTTAATAGCTCCTGTCTTTTTTAATTAAAAAACACAATCATTCGACGGGTACGTTTTTAAAAAGTAGGTTACCGCGAGGGCGTAACCTCAATTATTAGATGTATTAATAAATTCTAATAAAAATATACAAGAATGGTTTGGAAATCATACGCATAAACAGCAGCATTTTTACACTGTGCAGAATTTTTTCTCGCGTTCATATATAGATTCCATAGTTGTCACCGGCGTCTGCTCGTATTGATCGGCTATTGTATATATGCGTGCGTACGTGCGTGCGTGCATGCGTGCGTGTGTGTGTGTGTGTGTGTGTGTGTGTGTGTGTGTGTGTGTGTGTGTGTGTGTGTGTGTGTGTGTGTGTGTGTGTGTGTGTGTGTGTGTGTGTGTGTGTGTGTGTGTGTGTTTATGTATGTAAGAGAGACTTTAAATCGACAAGAATTCAACGCATAGTAGAAATGAAAGGAAATCGGCGTGTAAAAGACATAAAAAAAATAATAATGAACCGTTCCCACCCACCAAAGAATAAAAAGTGAAGGAAGAAATTTTCCGAATACAAATGGTTAATGTATAAGAATAAAATGATTGAACGACATAAAATTGTTAATATATTATGAATATCATTCGCTCGTGGGCAGTTATTGTGTACACAGGTAACAATACATGTATCAATACGCTTTCGTTATTTTTATTTTTATTTTCGTGCTAATTCATCGATTTTTTCAAATTCTCATCATTCAAAACAGAGAAAATCATTGATTCAAACTTTTCGCAGAACGTTCAAACTTCGGGTGTCTAATGACCCCCCCCCCCAAGGTAATATTCACTCAAATATAATTACTAATATCACTGCCAGTAATACAAGTCACAGCATACCATGTCGCTTAACAATAAGTCTCCGCCGACATCACCGGCCGCCGTGGTTATAAAAACAGATAAGCGCACACCGATAACATCAATTAAAATAGTTAATCGCAACACCGTCCTAAAAACAGCTAATACAAACTTCCAACAATGCGATAACGCTAACGACTGAAATAATGATGACACCGACTGGATAACAGTCGAACCCAAATCACCTAATATATATATAAAAAACAAAAAAACTCTACTAGCTTATCTCCCAAACAAAATCAATCAGCCGCAACTCATCTTAAACCACTAAATAAGTACACCGTGTTCAATCCTCCAGAAGACGATACGAATACAATGGATACTGATCAGCCAAATATTAATTTATCCGTAACTGAAACCCATACTCCACCTCCCATATTTATAAAATCAAGTTTAAATTATAATGGTTTCTGAAACGCGATAAATACCGCGATCGGCTGTAATGATTTTAAATGCAAAAGTAATTTAAATGAATTAAGACTTCAAACATTCACTTCTGATGGGTATAGAAATGTGATACACTTATTAAAAGAAGAAAAAAACGTAAATTTCCACACATACCAACTTCAACAAGAAAAACCTTTCCCTGTGGTTATCCGTAATCAACGTCACACTACTGATATAAATCACATTAAATATGAACTAGAAGTGCATGGTTACACAGCAGTCCAAGTAGTAAATGTCCTCCAATGGGAAACAAAAAAGACACTTCCTCTTTTCATTGTCGAGCTAAAACCCGACCAACACAATCCTGAAATTTGTACTATGCTTAAAAGGAGATATTTAAGCACGTATAGCAATACTTTAATATCACACATGTCCATCTCCGCCCTTCCGAAAAACCCACCGAACAGACTAAAACTAGAGGTGTAGAGACCAATTAAGTTCGTAAAGGTGGTGTTACCATTGGGTATCTTCCTCCTCACGATATTTTATGTAACTTTATTCTTTTAACTATCTAATTTACTTATTGTAATTATTGTGTACAGATTGTAAATTGTGTTTCTTAACAAAAAAAAATATATATATATTTATATTGTGATATTCGTAAGTTGACGAAAAAATACTATTGACGAGGAATTCGGGTTTCACAGTTCACGATCATTTATTAAACGTAAAAATGTGTGAAAAAAATCTATCGATTTACAATTAGAAGCATCTTCTTTGCATACACAATTTTCCAAATGAACTACATGCATACCTATATATATATGGAATGAAACTATAAAAAGGGGGACGAAAGAAACGTTTTAAATTAAAAACTTTTTTTATTACATCATGATGTTTCGTGATACGAATTACTAATAATCATTTCAAATAAAATTTGAAAAAAAACTTAATCGAGTTTTTCTTCATTTCACTTCACTTTTCTTTTAAATCATTTAATCAAGTTTTATTATCAAAGTATATATAATTATGATACCTAAATCAGTATGTATCATATTATTATTAATTTTGTTTACGAAAAATATCATATAAATATGATAGATATTGTACCAAACAAATCAACAAACATTTAAAAAAAAAAAAAAATAATAATATCTCAGTGTCTTTATTCATTTGTATAATATAGAATCTATCAAAATCATCACTCAAATGCAAAAATAAAATGGTTGCTATTAAATAGGCCAGCAAACGGTAAAAAAAAAACTTCTCCTCGATGAATTAATTAGGATCCTTCGGGCTAGATTACAAAAACAAATGTTTAGTATTAAATATCAACCATTAAAGGCTTAAATAGAGGAAATATTTTAATTCATCACAGTAATTCTGTCAAGAGCTGTTTAAGCATACTAGTATTCCCATCAAGAAAGGATTAAATGTTTTTCTTGTGCGGCTTAAAAACCACAAAGGCGTTCTAAATACCTATACGTCACGCTGAGAATTAAAAATCCAAAAGTAAGCCAATTTGATGGGTATTAATGTCGATTTATAGGTTTAATTTAGACAATATACATTATACACACATAAACGAACACGCGGAATTGAGGGTGCATTAACAAAACACTAAAATATTCGAAGAAGTATATATTTAGTGGCCCTTTATAGTCACATTACAGAAGTAAAAGTTATACTGATAGGTAATATATACACATTTGCACGCGGTGTTTTTCTTAGTATGGCATACTAAGAGTGGATCGACAGTTAAAAATCAGAATTATAAAACAGCAAAACTTTGAAATACTTAGTCAATATACATTTTAAGTGTAATTCAAAAATACCACGAAATCAAAATAACGAAACTATACCCATGTTAATATGAATGACAAATAAAAATGTTTTTTTCTACAAAAACCGATCAAAACCTAGATCATAATCATTATTGTATGAGACACTATGTCATTATGCCGGCCATCGTTTTCATTATGCTGTTGTGTTACTAAGGTTTCTTAGAATTATTACTGTCGATGTGTGGATTGCGATCATTTTCATATTTTACATTCATGAAATTTTCGTCATTCAAAATCAAATTCCAAAAGAGACATCGTGCTCACACAAAGTTGCCGTCACAATTGACGTAATATTATATTGTGCTTAAAGAGGTGATTGAGTAACAGCTAGACGATAAGCCGTAAATTTCCAGTGATGAGACCAACTACTTTGAGACTGTCGCGTCTTATTTACAACTTTGTCTTTGTTTCCTCTCTCAAACCACTCGCGTGACATTATAAGTAGTAATTAATAATCTAAATGGAAGACAACGACATTTAGCTACCATAATAATTATTGTTCCTCATTTCCCCAATGGCATTTAATTATTAGCTATTTGTTCGTCAGTAAATAATTTTCCATCACACAAACTGGTAAAATATACCACGGCGAAACATTACTTTATGCATCAGAATTTTCAATTTTTTTTTTTTTTTTATAAATCCGAACAATAGCGTGCTGATATCACGAAAATCATTTACATATAAATAAGCATTACCTGTAATTTATGTTAATAGAAAAAGTACAACATATATATAATCTCGATTAACTGTGAAACATTTGTATATGTTTACATACAACAATTTTGTAAAAAAAAAAAAAAATGTTCTATATAAAATCATAAGTCATCGTTTAGAAATAATCTATTACACTATAAAAATAAATTACAAAATCACCGTCTGTTTTAAAATTGTAAAAACTCTGTTCACGAAAAAAAATAAACGAATATCTAATGAAATGAATCCCAAAATATAACGACGACGTTATACAATAAATAACATAAAAGCATTTTATAAATAAATAAATAAATAAATACATATATATATATATATATATATATTATGTATGTATGTATGTGTATTTATTTATTCGTCGTTTGTCTGAATCGACATTATCAAACATTTAACTGTTTACATCAATTTAACATTACGATTAGACACAATGGCAAACCAATACTCAACCCTTCAATCGCATGACAGCCAACTGGAATGAAATAGATAACAAAACGTTTCATTCTTGAAAGAAGAAACAGGGGACAGAAAATATCTTAGATCGAGATCTTTATAGAATATAACTTTTGGAACGAAATATTACTCATCAATGTCTAAGCCATTTATCGCAGCCCACGAACATCGTATACATCTAAGTCGTTTGAAATTATTAATGCCGTCGTATATAAAATAAATTTCATCATTGCGTAAAAACTAAACTATATGGCCGCAATTTATAATCATTTGTCATTTATTTTATTTATTTTTTTTTAACATGTCATGATGCCAAAATGTATCACATCCGTGTACACACTATAAAGTTCTATGTTTCTACAACATAAATTAAATTTTCATTTTTATTAAAACGCGAGGAAAAAATTATATTACTTACACAATAATATGATTTTCAGAATTAATGAATATTATTCATAATTACACTTTTTGGGTACCTACGTGACTACAACCAGTCAACCATACATTACTTTAGAACTGTAAAACCGAGTTTAATATATTCCACGCTGTTCTTGAAATTTTAATCAAAATACTATAAACACAACCGAATTAATGAAACACGTGATGTACGCCTCTAATACGTAAAAGCCCGGGAGGTTGAATGTCGTTTGTATACAATGTATGTGTATGCAATATTTTATTTGGCAATAGTAATGAACTTTCCGAATAAATACATTTAAGCGTACGCGCGATACGGAAATTCTTGATTCAGTCATTCGTCCTAATAAAATGTTCCCTGATTTCGTTCAATTTCATCGCAAAATACAACACGGTGGGCAATTATTTAGTAAACGAATCGAGTGCGCTCGCGATATCGTATAAACGCTGTGCACGCGATTGTCGCTAAAACGGAAGATGGACAAAAAAAAAAATCCTCTGAACGGTATTACGTCTCGTGGCCAACGCAGAAAAAAACCCTTGGTCCCAACACACGATCGCACATCGGCCAAAGGGGGATTTTAATACGATGCGACGACTATAAAAAGCTTAAAATATAAATCTTATTAGATTATGTGAATATATAGATGTACATGTATGTATGTATGTATGTATGATGTATACTGTATATGTATACGGATGTATGTGCGTATAACATATACAGTTTGTTAACAATTATTATTCCCGATGTAAAGCCAATGCAGTGCGTGATTAATGACGTAGAGACGCCCTCGATATTAGCGTCGGAGTTCAACGAATTCGTAGCAGGATCGATGCAGAGGTAGCGTTTGAGGGTGGAGAGGAGACGACGATGGAAACACGTTGTCGATCGGTGCAACAGCGACGACAACAGTAGCAGTCCCTACCGACCGGATGGCGGGGACTGGGGCTAATTTTGCGCGTGTCTTTCTCCGATATTGAAATCGGAGACTGTTTTTTTTATTTTTTATTTATTTTTCTTTTTTTTTCTTTTTGACAGGTTATGTGCACGTATATCTACGCGTGACGGGAAGAAAGAGGGTTTAGGAAAGGAAAATGAAGAGAAATCGTCGTTCGGTCGGGACGCCATTTATAAGGATTTGCCACCCGCCGCCGCCGCCGCCACCGAACCGCTGCCACACTAGCAAACCACGACCGAAGACGGTCGACGGCTGTGCACACGTATATGTGTATATGCATACGTGCATATGCGTGTGTGTGTGTGTGTGTGTGTGTGTGTGTGTGTGTGTATTTATGCGGGGGGTGACGGTACACGGTACCGACGGCGACTTTTGATTAATTTTGATTATCCTCCGCCGTTAAACACGGTATAGAAACGCATTGCGTCAGCTGCGAAACGATGGCGTATTTTGACCCCCCGGTCGACCTCTGCTCACCTCCCGCGCACGGGACTCTTTAATTACACACGATATTACACTGTACAACGTCATATACGCGCGTATAATACGCGTGTATGCGTACATAATACGAGCACGCGCGTTTGTATAATCACCGTGATTAACTCGTAAACGACTGAAATCATGACAAGCGAATATCGGGTATGCCCCGAGCACCGGCTAAACGACCAAACCCTTTTTTTCGCCGACGACATGCGTTGGGAAACGCCACCATTCTGACTCGTACGGGCGCGCGCGCACGCATTGTGAACGATATTATATAGATCACGACGTGTTTGTGTACGTGTAGCTAATAAATTACATCATTAAGTCTGGTCTCCGAGGGCGTGTGAAAATAATTAACACCACAAAGAAAACGTGACTTGTGGATATACATGTGTACACCACACATTATAAATAATCATAATAATTTCTTATTATTTTTCCCTATTTATTCTGCCCATATTCTATGTCGTCCGCGTATGATATATTCAACTGATAGTGTCGTTTCCAATATTTTCATCAATTTTACTGCAGCTTGGACACTGCTTCTTACGATAAATCGTCTTAAAATAATAAATATGCGCTGATAATACGTACGTTTGTACATTTTTGTGCACGTGTGTGTTTGTGTGTGTCTATGTGTGAGTTTGAGATCACTGGCATACATCCTATCACCCTGGTATACATATTAACACTGCAAACTTTGTAAATCCCCATAATGTTCGTACATATAGCATGTACATAAATGTATGCAGTATTGTAATAGTTCTCGTTTCTATCCGCAGACAAATATACCTGGTGCAGACGTAATGAAGACGAGCAATTAAACTGGGTAAATATCATCGCAGTACATACAGACAAGAGAAGCCACTATAGACCGTGATGACACGATGAAGAATATAATATATATGTTAATGGAAATTTTGTAAACAATAAATTATACAGAAATTATTGCAGTACCACAAGACGTTCGTTTTTCATTTAAAAATATATCTGTGTGATTCACACGTTTGCCGGCGCGCACTTACTGTTGTTGCGTTCGATAAAATATTAACGGAAGATTTCATATTGTACGGCGGAAAACCATCTGTGTCATTAAAAAGCGATTAACTAACGTTTTGTTCACTGTTTTTTTTTATTTCCTAATCTCGTCTCCATAAAGTTATGAATCCGTACGAGACTCGAAAAATCGAGAGAGAAAAACACGGAAAACCATATCGTGAAATGATAACGCCAGAGATGGGAACGCTACGCGTTTAACGATAACACTATTGAGGTCACCGGAAAATTAAAGCGTAGCTGAATCGAAATCGCACGCGACTGATTGAAATTCACAGGGCAAGTCTTGATACAACTTGCGTAGGAGTTTTGATTTTGCGATTCGCCTAGAAAAAAAACCCACCTAAACTAATGCGAGCGCCGCGCTAACGATCGGTATAAATTTGGTTATATAATTATTACTATACGGCCAAAACGACTATCCAGTTTCTTCGAGTCCGATTAATTACACCCGGAGTTTTTTGTGTGTGTCTCTGCTGCCCCAAAAAGGGATTGGATATTTATTGAAATTTCGTCCCTTTCCTTGGCGCCCAAATGAATATTCATTGGTATTCGAGGTCGCGACGAATGCCATTGTTTAAATAAGAGTTTCCTAACCTACCGGAAATGGTAGCGCAGCAAAGCGCTAATGGATTTTACGTGTGTCTGGGTGCACTCGAAAGCCATACGAGTGCGTTGATAAAAAAATTTGTTAGGATTTTTCAATCACCAACGTCACATGTCAACAATCGATAATCGCATTTGGATACTTAATCAAAATTTAAAGCACGGTTGACGAATAATTCGATAAAGATTACGAGCACGCCATAGTTGATGAGTTCACCCCGATGCATAATACATGAACGAATCAAACAATGTTCACAGTCGAGGACGAGACAAAATCATTTTGAAAGACTTTCGCTACTTCAGTGTCTTACATACGTTTTTATGTGCATACACGTACGGTTTTCCAAAAACCATCTACGTTGAATCTGATAAATTTATAATGCACAAAAACGTAAGACCTTTGAGCTCATTTTAATTTGATTTATGCCCAAATATTTTTTAATCTCATGCTCACTGTAAAATATGTGCGGTTCATAAACATAAAATAATTATTTATTTAAAGAAACCATAAAATATTTTTATTCACTAAAAAATTGAGTTTTTCATTTAAATGTATCCAGTTTTAACAGTCAATGAACAATCACATTTCAAAAATACTCAAATAAATTATTATAAAAAAACTACACTTGATATAAAAGAATACCTATTGCATAAAATAAAATATAAGCTTACATTGCAATGATATTCTGCAGGCATGAACGTTACGAAGAACTTTAAAAAATCAAGTATGAAATCACCCAAAACCCTCACTGTAATATGACGATTGTAAATAAGAAAGTAATATTTATCAAAGAAAATAGATGCATCTTAACAAAAAATCATTTATGCAATTAAATAACGTTGAAAGAAAATTGAATAATAAATTCTACTTTAAACATGATTAAAATGCAATTGACAGTTAAAATAATAAATCAAACTGGTGATGAACTATAAGTATATTTCATATTTTAAATTAGCATGCTAAACTATTATACTTTTAAGAGCAATGTGTTTAACATAACAATAGGAATGAAAATAATATTATGCATAATTTATAATATATTCAACATTATTCACACGTCCATTAATAATAATCAAGATTTATTTATTTGCCTTATTAAAAAATAAAAATAAACTATTTGTAGAATCATCAGGACGTATATTTAAAACAAGATGAAAGGTTAGGTATCTTATTGTATGGCTGTTTGAGAAAATCTAAGTACCTAATTAAGTTCCTAAATTAAATTAATTTTCATTAGATTCTCATAACGTTTTGAACAAATGAAATATATGAATATGATTGTTTTTCATTTTTATGAAACATTTTCATTGAAACAAATGCAACCAAATAATTATCATGACAATAATTTATAAAAACAGTTAGGTTTTAATCATGAAGGAGTATCTACTTATCAACCGTATCTATACGGAAAGCAAAACACTATACCAATACCAATCCAAAAAATACAATGAAATTGTGTATATAAGATCAGTATTTGGCTTGTGATTTATTCATAAGTATTCACCTAATAAACATAAGAATTTTCGTCAACTTCTGAGTTGAAACTAAGGGTTCATAAATTTAACTTAAAAACAACAATAATACAGTTTCTTAATAAAGTAATTGTCTACATTAATAATGGAGAAATTAAATTATCACAAACGAGTTCATTCAATTTATTATTTAGCAAACTATTTAATAATGAAAAAGTTTTAGCAAACGAATGACAAGTATGATATACAAAAATTCTCGGTAGTAATCAATAATTATCATTTTTATATAGAGATATTTTAAAATCCCGTTCGGCCTTTTTTATTTCGGTACTTCACGCTTGTGTGAAATGCCACGGAAGCTTATAATCTGTTTTAAATCTATACAAGCGTTTCGTAAACATTATACAAATAATTTACATAATGCCATGGTATAATTTCAACTGATATATATATATATATATATATATATATATATATATATATATATATATATATATATATATATATACATTTTTTCAAGTCACCCTAATTTTAAAATAATCACCAAAGCCCATCAGAGATTTTTTCAGAGATAATGCAGAAACAATTCGTAGGCGTCTAATTAAACAACAATACAACACATAACTAGGAGATAATATCTCAATTGGAGGATCACAAAACAGTAGAGTATAATATCCTCGCAGAAAAAAAAACCGAAATTAAAGATTTATCTAGGGAAAATCGACGTATTTTCATTTATATTAGCGGTAAATTATGAAGAGATAAATAAGGACGATCGCCATAAATCACGCATTATAACTATTTCATAAAATATCACATATGATATGGGTCACTATAATTATTTTTACGAAATTAACTCGGAACACATCAGGCTAGAAGCTTAAAACCATCCAATTTCACGGTCGGTTCATTTTAGGGGCGAACACACATTATCCGCAGAGCCGTCGGAAGTTACAGAGATAACGAAAGCACGTATAGAAATCCGAAACACAACAAATACGGCGGTGTTATTCTTTCGTATATTATAACTGGAAAAATTGTACATATTTATGATTTGAATTAGAAAATATAAGCCAATGTTTTAGTTTTGCCTATTTTTTTTATTCTTTCCGTCCGTCCACCACAACACGGACAACACCGCATATGAAAATATAAATTCTAGCCATAGACGAACAACAAAGGGAGTGGAAGGGATTTATTTTGTTAACTCCCGACAGCGGGGGCCAAAATCTCCATTCGTCCCACTGCCGTAAAAACCATGAAAGTCAAGAAGAAGGGAAGGGATCGCAAACCTTCACGCACTGCCGCACACGTTATATGCGAGCACACGGTCCGATGGGCCGGAGACACGAAGGCCTAACAACACACGCGCGCACGCGCATGAACACACAGGCGTACGCCCGCATTTGTCTTGCGTGCGTGCGTACGTGTGTTCAAAGGATACGGCTGCGTTATTCTTTGGGTTTATGTCAATAGAACGGAGATCGCCTCGTATTACAACGTGATCATCAATGAAAACAAATCAGTACGTACGATAAACATTTGCATCAGAAAAATATGCAAATGTGCCGACGGAAATTTAATTTAGTTTATGTAAAACAAAGGAACAAAAATTATTGATCTAAGTAACAAGAAACTTTTATCCGGTGATAAATTATATAAATATATTTATTTATTTATTTATTTATTTATTTATTTGTATATACATATATGTAAAACAACTATTGTCAATCAAAACGAAAAAAAAATGGTAATGAAAATTATGAAAACGAAAGACAGGTATGTTTCAAACACCGACATCTGTTTGATATAATATTTTCGCAGACCATGATATGAAATAAGAAAAAAAATGCATAATATATTACAAACTGTTAAAAAAATGAAAATTTCAAATGATTGCTATTGGATTTAATACATTTCATAGTGAAAGACAGGGTTGAAAAAGAATATATTTTAAAATATTATACATAAACCCAATTCCTAAACAAAAGAAGTTCTAAAAAATAAAATAAAACCAAAATACAAAACAAGCCATAAACAAAATTAGTAGAATGAAAGTTAAACAAACAACGTACAATTAAGCCTAAATATATTTGTATCAGAGAAAATCTAAATCAAATGAAATAGCATGAAACAAATGTCGAACACGATTCATTTCAAAAATATCAATGATAAAAAATAATACAACATTTCAAATAAAATCGATACACACGTTGACTTTGCACTTTTTTTCATATAAAATTATTCATGTCACATAAACACAACAAATCTCTCTCTCTCTCTCTATATATATATATATATATATATATATATATATATACATAAATATAAATGAATAATAATAGTAATAAATAGATAATGTTCAGAAAAAACAAAAATAAAAATAAATACATTGCATGTCGAGTGACTGTGGACTATATATCTTCCGTGTATATTATATGCACGTTTCATTTCCTCTATTTATTCGTTCGGCCTTCAAATGATAATTTATTGGCGGTGGGATACTGCATTTTCTTATAAATAAACTGTATACGAAGAACACGGACTTATTTACGGAATTTAAATAATTTTTGGAAAATACAATACAAATTAAGCATTTTATACATTTGCATTTATAAGGATAGAAAATATTTAAATATTTATCTGCACTCCAAAATACTCGGTTTAAAGCAATATAATAATAAATAGCATTATATCGAAACATACCAACGTGTTTTCATATGCATGACATGGCTGTAATATATATATATATATAAATTGTATACAAATGTATATAATATTATATTAAATATGTATAATATACATAACACTGCATAATGATATATTTCCATACCAATATTTTAATAACACACACACACACACACACACACACACACACACATATATATTGGCATTATATACACGCTAATTTGATAAGTAATACAACCCTATTGAATACATAACAAAACGAGCACACGCGCGTGCATATCTGACGATGTGACGGAACACCACACAAGGGTTGCTTCGTATTCGGTTGTGTAAACAATAAAGGTTAGGTTGGTGATAATACTCAAACCGATATGGGGATGTGAAAATAAAACACGCAGCGACTACAATGTTTGAAAAAAAATAAAATCTTTGAAGTAGAGATTAAAAACACACAATCCCTCAAAGGAGATGCACGCATGGCAAAACTAATTTAAATAATCACGTAGAGTATTTTTAATACACTCTACATCGTTAAAACTTAATGAAAATAAAACTGAATGAATTAAGCTTTTGAAGATAAATGTATTCAATTTATTTTATCTGAATACTTATAAATACAAATTATTCAAAATGCATATGCATTATTTTCGATACCCTATATTACGCATTTTTGTTTTCGAAGAAGTATTGTCTGGAAAATAAACCAAACAGTTTGATATCATTAATGCGAATATACATTCATTAAAGCTTAAAACCATTATACTGTTAATAAACCAAATATTCATGATAATAGCTATAAAATAAATGTTTTCAATGTTAGTGCAAATAAATTCATAATGAGTAAAAATAAAAATAAACAAATTTAGCCTCGTTGATTAGAGACAAAACATAAACTTTACAACGGGATGAATATGAAAACCGACAACTATGAAAATTATTGATAGAATTCCATTTCATATGCAATGTAGTTATACCTACATTAAAGTGATTGAAAATCAAATAAATCGGCTAACGCGTCTCAGTGTCTCAGTCGTATTTCTTCAAATAATTCATTTCAAAACCATACAGAACTGATTATCGTTATTTTTGAAACAATTTATTTCTTAGATTCAGTTCAATGAGTACACAACGTTATCAGTTTAAGACGTATCCGCTCGAAGTATGCGGGCCGAAAATTCTCATCAATCAATAATCGTTGTCGTTTCAATTAAAAAAATACAATGTGTTCGATTTCCAGATTTTTTATGACTATTATGAGTAAAATACACGTAAGACTGTGGTGAAAAATTTTACGAATCGTTTTTGATCCAATTTATAACATATCTTTGAACAAACTGTATAGAATAGATATACAACATAATATAACATATATTAGTATATTATAACATATATTAGTATATTAGTATATATTTATGAATGTAGGAATATACGATACAATCCCATGCCTCCAAGTCCTACCAACGGAAAATACTCGTGAGCACATTTCGACAGAGTACGAACACGTGTTACGTGACCCATAGCAGGGTCGAAATGTCGAATACGTACCACGAAACACACACGCGCATACACACAAACACTAGCGTCGATCGAAAGATTTTATACATGTGTATAGGTATAAATGCGTTATCGATGGGATTTCCGCCACGGCGCGGCGTGTCGTGAAAGCTCAGAGCGCGTTTTATCTGGCAATGCTCACATTAAGCGCTCCACGATTAATCGCCTCGGTTAATCCGTATTGTTTTTTGCGCGCCGTATTCATTATTCATCAACGCGCGCGTAAAATAGCGTTTCGTACGAGTCTCCGGGGAACGATGACGACGAAGGGAGTCCCGCAGAGAAGAGCAACGAGAATTAGCATAATCCCTATTGGCGTTCTAATATATAACGTCAAAAAAGGGACCGGAGATGTGTGTGGTCAGGGAACCGCCGAAAGTCAAGAGCGCATCGCCGCCACCACACCCGGTCCCTCGCACGCTTTTTGGTCCCGCGCCGACGACGACTCATCGTCTAAACACCGAAATATTCATATGCATTCATAATAATACGCGCACAGGGGACGGGCACGAGACGTGTCCGTCCGCCTGTCGAGGGATGAGGGTGAATTAATTAAAATCAGTTATAAGCGAACTAGGGGATGTGTACGGTTGGCTTCACGCGCTTATGAAAAGTGTATTCGGAATCCGTCAGTTTCTCGACACGCACATACAGAGAGGAGACCGCGCGGATATACTGTCAGTGGCAGGGACCTAGCAAAAGAATGAAAAAAATAAATAAATAAATAAAAATACACATTAACATTCAAGCACACGAGCGCCCGTACATGCACATGTCTGTGTTATACATTGTTCTTGCGAATATTAAACTAAAACCACAGAATCGAAAACAAAAAAATAGCACAGAAAATGATTAACATGCTGGATAAGAAAATGTTTTATGTGCGAATTCATGTCTGCCATATTACCGTTACGTTTGATCGAATTATTCTAATCTGAAATAACGTTGATCAAAAAGGTAATCACTTTGACCCTCGTGTGTTGAAAATATCATCGTTAATAAAATAAACATATTATACAGCATATATTACATATTTTGTTGATTACTTATGTATCAGTTGAATTGAGCAAAATAGTAGATACAACTGAAACAAAACAAAAACGTGACGCAACACTAACGAATTAAATTTAATTCATGGTTGCTGATAAGACTTCTGCAATATTACTTTAAAATGTCAAAAAGTAAATAATATAATTTGATGTTCACAAAAAAAAAACACACACACAACCGATTCTTCAAAACAAAACTATTATAACAAATAACCATTTGTATAAACCACTAGATTACATGCGTGGTAATATATAAACTTGGATGAATAGATTACAATGATCGTAATCATATTAATAAGGCATTAAAAATCAATCTATACCAAATTACGACGCATACATTTTATTATGTCATCATTACTAATATCTGCACATAATAAAAACAAAAATTCACGAGGTTCAGAAATTTGAAAAAAAAATACTTAGGTACATATAAAAGATAAATTTACATTTATGTTTTGACATAAGCTTTTAACCAAACAAAATTCACTATGTTTAAATTGCACAGCTATTTTCATTGTTTTGACTTTGAGATTACTTTCTTGACGATATTTAACCTGAACATATATGCTAAGCTATAAAAATAATACTTTATTTTTTGAGTCGATAACAATTTAAATTATAAAACGAATCCAAAATATGACCAACTCACTCATACATAAAATAATGCTCGCATATAATTATATGACATAATAGGCGACAAATAATTTGGGTTTATGAAGGCAAATTTATGCGTACCAGATTAATCAAACATAACCATAATGCCTGTTTACAGATTGCATTTATCGGTAATAAGATATAAATTAACTATATTATAGTTCCGATAAAGTTCTATGTCCATCAGTTTAACAAAAGACTCATAATAATATGCTCTCTAGCTTTTCCAAATAATATATAACTAAATTCAACAACGCCAAAATTAATGTTTTTACGTCAACACATAATTTCCATACATCATAATCTATAAACATCAGTAAGTTAATGACTATTATGTAATCGCCAACTTATCGATTATTAATTTGAACAACCCCGTAATACAGTGTATAAAGTCATGAAAAATAGTGTTCATAAACTTTATTCGCACAATCATACATTCCAGTTATATACATTTTACAATAAAATCAAATACCTCACCCGAGTTTAAAATCAGTTTTATCAGAGCATTTTTATATGCTATTCAAACGAGTAATATTTCCAATTGGAAGAAAACATGTTGGAAGCATGTGAGAAAACCACATTAGTACAATGTAAAACATGTCAAATGCGAAAGATTGTTATCAAGACGAAAAAAAAACTAAAAGCTATTACAGTAATAGAACATTAATAAAGGGGTGAATATTAACGGTAGGACAGTTATTGGAGGGTACAATATCGTAAAAGTACATATTTGATCAAAATCATACATACAAAAAAATCAAGGTTTTAGAGCTATGTATTGAATAAATAACAAAACACTGTACTGGTGAATGGAAATGAGTTAATATGATGCCCATTTGATTATTTATATATAACACAACCAAACGAGTGTCAAACACGATAAAAATAATGTATTCACAAAAATTGATGAATTGAAACCTCACGTAATAATAAAGTATTTTCAAATTTTTTATTTTTTAAGTTGCCATAAATCATTAATATTGTAACTATTATTTATGAGTAATCGAACGAAATTTAATTCAACAATAAATCAAAAATATGGAAGTACGCTCTTTTAATTTTCATATCGCCTAATTATTTATAAGTTTCACATGAATGGTTCCAATAGTGCAGTTATTAATCAGTATTTGTATCGATTAAAACCACTCTAATCAATTAAATTAAAATAAATAATGATATATTACTGAATTATTTAAAAAATAGTTCATTTACATATTACGTAAGCATAATTCTCAGAATAAAAACGATATTTAATTCAAGTAATTGGAACTTAGAATACACTTAGACGCTTTCTCATTAAGTATACTATTAGACTGTATATTTTAAAAGACTTACAGTTGATCCAAAAATCAATTTTAAAATATGTACAAAAAAAAACTGTAGTTGAATATTCATTAAGTATGTGACATTATAACGAAATTAATTTCAAATTTTGGCTTATTATATCAATGCATACAATGAATTTATACAATTCAATTATCATTATTTATCATTAAGATTTTAAAATATAACTTTTATTACTGTATTTTTCTAAATAAAAATAAATTCAAAACACTTATTTACAGATCTCATCATAAAATGAACAAGGTACAGTTAAATTATAGTAATAAACACATTTGAAATACAAATACGTTTGGATTAAGACTATTAAAACTAAAATGTCAATTATTACCGCTATGTATGTACTTAAAGTCTGAATTTTTTTAATGAATCGTAAATAAATTATAAAAAAAAGAAAAAACATTAAAAAAATTATCATCACAATTAGAGTATCGTTTTAACCCTATGGATGATTCAAATGTAAAATTAAAGCAACTTAAGTTCACTTAATTAAAAATTTTAGAAAATAAATCTAAATAATTAGTTTATAAAATTATATGACGACAATTTACGCATTAAAAAAAGCGCACGCGTGCACACACACACACTCACACATGAATAAATACATAACTATGAGTAAACATTTTTACAGTTTTAAAACTTACAAAATAATTTTGAAACCATTTGAATCAAATTACGAAGTGAATGATTCAAACAAAAATATCAGTTGTAGTGTAAAAACACCTAACACTATTCGTGAAACCCCTCAGAAAGAAACTGTTAACGTAATTTTTTCAAATATTAAACGATTCAAAGTTCTAAAGTCTGTTATATTCTTGACCCGCAATCATATTCCACCGAATGGTTTACAGAGTTAACGTGTTCGCCTTCAAAGTTTTATCTAAACTCCATTCACTTAGTGCTCCCATGAACACCACTCATATTCTACGAGACAATTTCATCCGACAAAACTTTTGTGAAAGTTTAAAGTAGATATTTTTAGTAGAAGTAAAAAATGTTTCAAATTGTCCTTTAACTTTTAAAAGAGAATATATTATTTTCTTCGAACAAAAAAAAATTAAGAACATAAAATGCATACAAAAGATTTCATTTTAGTTCTTTAAATTATTTTTAAATGTACATCACAAACAAGCATTTAGTAAATACAAAAGTTTCTACGAAAGAAAATGAAAATAAGTATCTAAAATAGGTGTAAAATATTATCAAGAGCGAAAATAATTATAAATTAAAACAGCTATACTTAACACTACTAAAGATAATAACTACCTACCACATAACAATATGTACTTATTTGTTAATATTGTGTTAAAAAAAAAAATATCAACATGCACTGACAGTTAGAAGGCATTTTGAGTAATATATTTTATATTCTTCGTTTGAATCCCTTAAACACAAAATTAAAACAGTAATACTTCACAGTAGGTACATGAAAATCAATGGGCGTATATAAATAAAAACTTAGTCGAATCAACTTAAGTAAAAATATGCATACAACATACATGTTTATCTATGTATAATCTACTACACCAAATTAGTTATATGACTAAATTTAGAAATAAACGTTCGTGATTTGGTTATTCTTAAACTTTTCATTTGATTTCTAGAAATGTATTCATGAAGTATATGTTATCAGTATCCATGATGAGTTAATTGGAATTATTTTATAAACAAATTAGTATTTCGACAGTAAACTTTGGAAATAATCAATTTCCTATACGTGGTTATATTCTTGGCCATAGAATTACATATAACATACATACATTTTATAATGTTTATAACATAGTATTTAATAACATGAAAATGTTCTATATTTTTAAACCACAGTAATGAGTTTAACTTTCACAGTAGAAGCTTTCATCTTTCCAGATAAGATTACCTAAGTGAAGTATGCTATTATTAATACAAAAGTTTTACCTTGCAGTATAGTCATGTTGAGACATCAAACAGGCTACTAAAATGGTTGAATTTCACCTCCTATGTTTTACTTTTACACCAATGAGAGCAGCGGCGAATCACTGGATGTTTAGGGTGGAAAAATGAGAGATCATTTATCGTTAATGTCGGCCAGTATAATTAAATGAGAAACTTAAAGCAGTCTCACAGTTGGCTACTGAGGCTATATAAAACAAATAATAAGAACGTCACGCCCTTAATAACAATCGCTTATTTTAATTTTTATAGTATCGATAATAATACGAATTAAGTGCGAAACCGAATTGTATAATTAGAAACATACCTTGACCAATATTCTTACTGTTTTTAATATTTTTATCTAATTTTCAAATGCATTAATTTTTGTTTCAAAATCTTATAAAAAATCACTGTATAAAGCGATAATAATTTTGTTTGCTTATAGTAGAAAATATAGCTATAGGAAACAACACGTAACTTTTACGTAATCCGATCCCCAAATCCAAATCTAATTTCCACTTCACTCTAACTGGCCGCATTTATTATCGTTTGAAGAAGGTACCGATAATATCACTATATCACTTCCTATCTTTATTGTATTTTATAGTTCACTTTAGTTATGGTTTACAATTATGTCTTGAAATTTAAAATAATGTCACAAAAGTGTATTTGTTACATATCATTGTACGAATCTTAGACGAATAAAATTGTACAAAAACAAACCAAGGTCTCCCGCTAATTAATTATTAGAAACTAAGACGAAATGCTGAATTCGAAATGCTTATTATAAAAATGAAATGAAATAACGTTTTCCTGAACATCTCAAAAGCTTTTATTATATAATTCGTTAAACAAAAAAACCCTATTTTAATTAAATATTTAATACAATCAATTTAACTGAAACTGGCATTTTTAATTATGATAATAGGTGTTTTTATTCAAAATCACAATTGAATAATTTGTAATTAAACTGCATTAATTTCTATTCCAGAGTTATATGTGTGAAAGAAAAATAATACAAAGGTGGATATTTTGTCTTTTAAAGCACAGAAATTGAAAGAAAAAAAATTCAAATCGTATAACAATAAGATGAAAAACAATTGTTCACAACTTAAATGTTATCACGACTATCTTTACGCTACATAAATCCGAATCACTCATAAAATAACACACACACACACACACACACACACACACACACACACACACACACACACACACACACAAACACACACACACAAATTACTAAAATGAACAATTTTTTAATTCACAAGACATTTTTTTTTTTTTTTTAATATTCAACTACCACGAGCTCCACTTTTTTTAACACTCGATGATCACACACTAATTCCAATTCCAATATTATAATCAAATAATTCCAACAAAACAAACATAATTCAAAAAATATAGTATTAATTCATGTCTTAAATATTGAATGCACTCGCTTGTGTATATGTGTGTGTGTGTGTGTGTGTGTGTGTGTGTGTGTGTGTATGTGTATGTGTGTGTGCGTGTGTGATTTAAAGCAGAAATAAAATAATAAAGAAAAGAAAATTTTCCGCTTAACACAATAATCCATTATACGTTCTTATAGTAAAACCATGGGTGGAAATATTTATCAAAAACCCCTATCCTTGACAACGATGACCAACGTTGGTAGCCAATAACAATAACCCTACTGCTGTGAAGCTTCAGAGCTACAGTTTGCACGCCCCGTCATGTTCAAAGTAAACAAAACGAGACCATTTAAGTGAATTACGACTGTTCTTTTAAAATATGTTCACACTCGGTTGATTTCATTCACCAAAAGCAATAGCAAAGACGTACAACTCTCTAAAAGCTTCTGAACGCCCCCAGACTACAGTATTTACTGAAATAGAAATCATTTTTCCTTCCTTTTTTTTCATTCCACCCCAAAATTGAACGTATTTAATGCCTATAAATTCGCCATTAACATCGGTATATCGGTTTTTAGGGTCTAAAACAGTCACTGAATTAATTCCACATCAATCGATAAACTAGATTCCAAATCAGCCAGCAATACAATAAAATACTTAATAACACTCAAAAATTTTCTCTTTTAACATTTCCCTTGAACAATAATTATTACTCAGCGATGATTTTGCTGATTTATACCATGGGAAAAATCTGCATTCGACGTTTTCAATTCGGCTAATTTTTACTGGATAAAAGTTTCCATAATAATTTTAACATACGTAAGGAAAGTCAAATTTTTACAAATAGGACGAACCAATTTTACGATTAATCATACTGCTTACTTTTAAGAAGGAAAATAAACTAAAAGTGCGTGAATCTATTTATACAGAAACAATGTGTCTAAACAAAGACTAACAAGGTTAACTTAAGTAGAAATTCTAAAACCTTAAACACTTAAATTTTTACTCGATTAACCACAATTTTAATGGCACAAAAATTTCAAAAAACCACGTACCAACGATTTTACGGTAAGTGAATTAGCTGCTGCTACCTTTTATGGATTTTTATTTACCATCCCTCTGCCAGATTAAAACAAACCTCGCCCACTGTATAATTCGATCAACTAACTCTAACACACACTTAGGTTAATGACCGTATGCAATTTATGTAATTAGTTTTCAGACGCACGACGGTGTAATCTAGTTTAAACTATATCCGATACGACAAACAAGCTAATTGTTTATTTTGTCCGTCAAATTATACTTGGAATCGCCATCTATGAACAATAAAGTCAATTGGTAACATGTAGATTTCTATGAATATATTAAGTTTGGATTATAAACATAAAACGAAACTAATAATCCATAACGATTTCTGACATTATAAATATTACTAATATTATTAGTAACACAAACTCATGTTTGAAATTGATTTTAAAATTAAAATCTAAGTATTTATCAATTCTTCTAACATAAGAGGTAGGCCACAAATAATCGACCCGATTTTATTGAGCCCTTCAATTTAGTAGTTATGCGGGTCGTGTGTCGGTAAAAGCTGTAGGAAAGTAGGAAGTGAAAATCACTAAAACTAGAATTGATATAGAATATACGTCGTAATAAGTGATAAAATATGGTTGTATTAAACAATAAATAAATGTAATTTTAATTTGTAGTATACGTCGTTTTTTAAAACAATCAACGCATGTTAAATCAAATATTTTAATAAAATAAAAGGCGAGATAAAAGAGCTTAAATATTCTATTTTTAGTTATATGATACTTTATAACATGAAATATATAAATACTATATAATCCTGTAATTTTTTCAAAGAGAGTAAATCCAACATCAAGTTTTCTAGTCACCTTTGTTAGCTGAAATTGAAGAACATAAAATGCGAATAACCACAACCTTGGTATACTGAAAAGAGTTGTGGACGATTTCGGTTATGTGATTTATCGCAGCCGCCGCATTAAACTTTATAATGATGTGGTATACCATATATACATGTATTGCATACATTCAAAAACAATTTAATAAACCAAGAGACTAATACATAAATAAATATTACATTTCAAACTTGTAAAATTATCCCTGTATTTTAACGTCTTTCTACTGGAGAATAACATTAACATAGGTAATTGTTAACCTCACTAATGGAATTGATATCTAATCTAATTAAATAACTGATATATAATAGAGGTTTATAATGATAATTCCAAAAGCTCGTTTGTTCACGATAACTTATGCTATCTCAGAGAACAGGATGCATGATAATTTTAGGGGGATGAGATTATCGGACCAGACGCTTTAAAAGTTTACAAGGCGATTTCTGGTAAACACCGTGGCAAGGAGCTGATGGAAGAGAGAGAGAGACCATAATCCGTGGTAAAACAGCAAGTGTCTAATGCAAAACGGTTGCTTATCAGTGGTTGCAGCGGTTTGTTTGTGTAAGTCATGGGCCCCGAAACAGTATACCAAATTTAAGCCCAGAAATAACGAGACAAAGCAAACAAAATTACCAAGAAAAAAATTAATGAGATATACGTAGGTACTATTTAGAAGATATTAGTCCTAAATGTGTTTGGCACATTCGTTTTGTTGACACGTTAACTTATACTTATAGCCGGATCCCGGAAAGAAAAACCTTGGAATATTTCAGGGGGTTTGTTTTCCATGACAATAAAAACAAGAAAAAAAAGCCGGTAAGACAATGGTGGTGGAAGTTCGTCCATCGTCGCTCCGCTCCTCGGACAAGATTATGGTGATGAGTAGAGATACAGGAGTTGGGTGGGATACACGAGATGTATTGATAGATTAGGCATTATAGGATAGATTAGGACATTATTTTATATTATAAAAAAAAAACGATTCTGAACGAAGATGAATTGTCAGTGAATAATATGTTTATAGTAAATCGCTTGAATTTTTGTAAAAATTACAGTTTCAGACGCCCGTTAAAATTTTTTCATTGAACCGATCGTGAGATTTTTTATACTTTTTGCAAGCAAAACTTATGAACAACCTTGTAATACATTTTCATTTCTTAACTTTGAGTAGAACATTTTTTATACATTTTCAACTACGACATAATTTGTGATTTCGACAAATTTTGTCGATTTTTGAACTTCAACTGCTTATAAAAAAAAATTGTGCCTATGTATTTTTATAATTTTTGAATGGGAGTTAGAACAACTTATGTGGACCCTTCTATTAAATTTTCAAGTATTTCGTCCGAGCTACATTTTTTTTATCAACATTTATAAAAAAAAAAAATAAAAAAAAGCCGATAAGATAATGGTGGTGGAAGTTCGTCCTTCGTCGCTTCGCTCCTCGGACAAGATAATGGTGAGGAGTGTATAGCACTTTCTATCATGGGATCACCTGGTTTACGATAGTTTAGTTGTATGGTACTTTACATTTGAATGCAATGATAAATCATTGTAAGTTAAGTACAGGATACAGTAGTTGGGTGGGATACACGAGATGCATTGCTAGATTAGGCATTATTGGATAGATTTTGGAATTATTTTATATTATAAAAAAAAAAAACGATTCTGAACGAAGATGAAGATGTCAGCCTTAAATTGTAATATATATTTTATTTTAATATCCTAGATTGGGTTAAATTTACATTTGTCTATTCATGTGACTTCTGCTCGTGAGCATTGGACAAACCAGGATGTGCATAGATAGGGCGTAGGTAAATACCATATTATTTGCCTAAATGCACTATCGTGACGGTACCACCCGACCCCGCCGTCCATATATGCTGAATGCTCCGTGGCTACGTCTATTTAAATATTAATAATTAATAATAATATATAAAATCCGCATGTTTATGGAACTGATACACACATTAAAATAACTGGAAATTGGAAGTTAGTAACGTTCTATTCAACCATGTAAAGGTACGTTATACACCTTGTGTTTACAATCTACCAATATTTTGTATAGAACAGCTGTCAGCTACTGATTATATTATAATAAACTTAATCTATTTAATTATCTTTATCAGCTGTGATATTACATAATATTTTCATTTCTTATCTTTGAATACAAAAATGTTTATACATTTTCAACTACAAAATAATTTGCAAATATTCGTGATTTTGACAAATTTTGTCGATTTTTGAACTTCAACTGCTTATAAAAAAAAATTGTGCCTATGTATTTGAATAATTTTTGAATCACTCTTAGATCAACTTATTCAAAACCTTCTATTAAATTTTCAAGCGATTTGGTAGGGCCAAAAAATTGTTATCGACTTTTATAAAAAAAAATCTAAGAAAAATCGAATTATTCAAATGCCTATAAATAGCTAAAAAATAAACGAAATATTTTGAAAATACAACTATGTAAAGAATATGCCTATTTAAACATTTTGTAAAAGTTTTAAGTTTCTACGACCTATACTTTTTGAATAAGAACAAATATCAAAAATCAATGATGCCTAAATTGTTATTTTACGCGATTATGTGAAAAAATTGTAATTTCAAACACTCATAAAAATTTTTGATTTTATTCCAGTGCAAATTTTTTTACTGATAATTGAAGGAAAACGTATGTCAAACTTTGTACCGAATTTACAATTCTTAGTTTTCAATACTTAAAATTTTATGAATTTTCAACTGCAAAATAACTTCAAATTTTCGCAATTTTTACATATTTCGTATAAATTGGAACTTTGAGCACTTATAAAAAAAAATTGTGACTTACGATTTTGGATTTTTTTTTATCAGTTATGGAACAACTTATAAGAAACCTTGTATTAAATTTTCAAGATTTTCTGGCAAAAAAAAAAAATATTATCGTTATTTTAAAAAAAAATACTTAAAAAAATTGAAAATTTCAATTGTCTATAATTAGCTCAATAAAAGTCAAAATACTTTGAAAATTTAACGGTGTATAGAGAACGCTAATCTAAACATTTGGTGAAAATTTCAAGTATTTACATCGATTAGTTTTTGAGTTATAGCAAAATAAAAAATTTGATTTTGTCGAAAACTGGTTTTGCGTAAAATATACCGTTTTTCCCTCATTTTTCAGGGTTTTTCCCGGCGCGTTAAAAAAATATTGAAAATTTTTAACTTTTGACCCCCCAAAGTACCAACTACATTCACTTTCCTTTCAGAAAAGTTGCTCTATAAGGCAATCGAAGCATTTTTACTGCCTCAAATCGTGTCGACAGACACAAAAATAAATAAATAAAAAAAAAAAAAAAAAAAAAAACACACATCATTGTAAAATCAATACATTCTTCACTCCGTTCAGAATCTAAAACAAAATTATACCTAGTAATAAAAATCAACAATAACCCATGCCCAATAGTTGTCATTTTCAATTACATGGTATACGCTAAGATGTATCAACAGATGAACAAAAATAAGTTTTTCTTACGTTTCAAATTATTTAACTGACTTAAATAATATGAGTTAAACACAATTCTACTTTTCAACAGAAAAATGAAAAAGTCAATTTGAAAAACTTTATACCCGTGACGCAATTAAAATAATTAAATTTGAATTTGTTCAGATTAAAGCACGTAATATTTTTTTTACAAATAAGATGACATTTAGTGATTAAACTTTTACATAAAAATATTACATCAGTTAACAGTTATTGTTGAAATTCATTTATATTACTTTGACGAGTAGATAGTTGAAACCCTGAATCCATCGTATGTTTTATAAACTGGAATCCCAATAAAAAATAACACTATGTTTAGTGAGATAAGAGTTTAGGTTATTATTAAACAAAGAAGTTAATTTAAAAACACTCCAAAACTATACCCATATCCATGAATCTCAAATAAAGCACGGAATATTTTAACATATAATATTCTCCGTAATAATTAAGATAGGCGTAACAAAACTCGAAGACGGTAAACTCATGATGTTTTTGTTATTATTTTGACACAACCAGAGTTCGCACTCACTAGAATAATTTTTTCACTTTGGTCCAATGTCAAAGCACTTTTCTGTACTCATTAACTCATAAAACTTTCAGTTCTATAAGCACTTTGAAGGACTGAAGATGGCGTCTTAAAAGTATATGCAAAGGAGGAAAAAAAACGTTTTTAGGCGGCGAGTTGCGCGAAATGGACCGGGCAATTTGGCCGAGGGCAAGGAATCCGTAGAAAGCTAGCTTATGGACAACGGGGTGGAGAGTTAATGGCGCCCGGATATTCCCGAGAGGGAGAATATCGCTACTATCTCCTCTTATCCACATCCCAGTATTACTTTATTGTCACCCCGAGATTTATTTATATTTTATTTATTTGTCGGCCCACCAATTCTCCGGACGTTGTTCGCAGTAGCTTTTTATCGTTGTGAAATCGCTTAGCTTTGTTTTCAAACACGACTAACAAATATCTTTTCACGTATAGTTCTCGCGTTATTATCGAAGTTGTTCTACTTTGTCTGATAAATAAAAATTTGATTTTTTGTTTTTTATTATTATTATTATTGTTATTATTACTAGCAAGATTTCTTATTTAAAAAAAAAACACTTATATAATGGATATTTTTGACATGAAAGCTTAAATTAACAACAAACTAAACTCTTATGTTTTCCAATTTATTCATTTTGTTTTTATTCAATTGTGAGAACTTGATAATTGAAATGCTAAATTCGAGAGCGAAAAAAATCTGGCTCAAATCCATACCGTTCTATAGAAGTGAATATGAATGGAGTAGGGATAACCAAAAATTGGTCTTTAAGATGAAAAATAAAAATAATGAAAATGAAAACAAACTGTTTGCCAAAATTTGATGCCAATCTATAGAACCCCAAACAATAATATCTTATTAATGATGTATTTTATTGCCATAAATATGAAGCCAATTTGTTTAATATATTTGCCTCTTGATAATACTACCATTTTTATTATATGCATGACACATATATTTAATACAAAGTTAATATAAATGAATTCTTATCATAAAAGAAATTAAACTAACTTTCTAAATGTATATTCATAAAAAAAGAATAATTATTTAAGACCAAGTGATTTTCAAAGTGACATATTAAATTTGAAAAAATTGGTTCCAAAAGTTTTGTATGAATAATTTATATCTAATATGACGGAAAAAACCATTAGATGCCTCAAAGTTCTTGTATTTTATACGCATAATAATATAAAAACGTTTATGAAATTACTTCACAATTTATGGTAACAAAAAAGTTGTTAAACTATACAGTAAATAATATGGATAAAGAAAAAATCTCCAAGCATAGCTTACACATGTAGATATAACACCGTTTAACCTATCCGAAAGACCAATAAAATTGTCAATCGCATTACATTTCACAGATTTAAATCAAATTTCACAAATATAAAATATAAAAGACCCGGTGTCCAAAGATGTGGATCGGGTTGAACCGGATGCTGATTGGCGAATCTTAGCGGAGGATAGAGAGAGATGGCATAACTACGAAAAACAAGAAGGTACAATGAAATATTAAAAAAATGTATTCATAAAATAATTTATTAAGAAAAACATTGTGTGATTCAAATGATTAAACTTGTACTTCGTCGATATTAATCAATACACAAACATTAAATGTGTATTTGATAGATGTTTTTAATGAAGACAAATTCCCAGAGAAAATAAGAGTTAAAAATGTTATTTGTGCTTTATGATTCAACATGACTAGATACTAATTATTCTCATCGTCTATTTAATTTATACGTTTTAAAAACCACTTAAGAAAATAAACATCACGATTATACACAGAATCATAAAATAAGAATCAATACAACCAACAGTTATTTTATAAACACCTACATGAAAGGTTTTTTTTTTTATCAACTTACTATATATTTGTATGCATATTCATATATTGCATTGTATTATTTAAGCTGTCATTACTATAAAGGGAAAACCGTTGAAATATTTTATGATAGTAAAACACATTATTCGTAATTGTTTTTTTCATGAACTCAAACTTAAAAGTCATGCACCGAATAAACATCGTGATGAACAATAGTTATATACTTTCAAGATGGTGTCGAGCATTAGATTTAAGTATCACTAACTTTAAACAGGCGAAAACACACACAAGCTCGCATGCATGCGCGTTAAATTAAACTCTAGTTTTTGTCAGTATCTACATAATAATACACCTTATTGTATCGGATTACAGGCCACACCAAATATTTAATTTTCCTTAATATTCTCCATCGTTGTGGGCACGTCTCCAATGCAAACATCCCTTTCTTTCCCTAACCCCACACCACGACACCCTTCGTCCCAACCACACCCAAGTAACGATATACACAACGAAGGCACCGTTCTCGTTCTCTTCTTTCTTCTCCACGTCCTCGTGTCCCGTCTCTCTCTCTCTCCTGTACAAATATTTGATAACGGTTTTCCGTTTTGGCTTCGTAGCGACATTTTAAAATGATTTATAACCGCCGACGTTATGCCATATTTCTGGCCGCCACCGCCGCCGTGTAGATCCGAAATAATAAATTATTTATGGAAACGGCGGATGAGATTTCCGTCGGTCGGTTGGTTTATCCCCGTAGGAATCTTATTATAATAATATGAGTTACGCTCGTTCCTCTTCCTAACTCGTCCCGACCAGCTCGTCTTGCGTCGTCTCCGCAAGTTCTTCTTACCCACAACAACCGCGAACACACCCGCATCGCAGTATGTTTCCATACAATAGAAAACCCACGGGCTCCCGGTATTACGACGTGAGTTCTGACTGATGCTAAAGTGTTTATCATTTGTCACATATCCGTTTACACCGAAATTCTCAGTAAATATAAGAGAGTTCTGTCGGTCCCTCAACCCTTGCCTCCCGATCACGTGGTTGTGTGTACACGTGTGAATGTTCGTATAAATAGATTTCCCGGGTCCTGTGTGGAATGAAACGAAAAATATAAGGGTTTGTTTGGCGAGAATAAAACTTTTTTAAAGCCATCGAAATGTAAACGCGATTTAATGTATCGGATGATTCGAAAATTAAAGCTGATTTCCAAATACTTTAGAATTTGAATCGTCGTACATGTACGTTAAAAATACCCAAAATGAATATCGAAATCATTAAAACAGTTTCCAAGATTAGTTTAACATGTTAAAATATTTATAGCAAAGTTTGTTCGTTTAATTATAATTTACTCGGTAGAAGATTAACACAATAATGTTCAGAAAACGAGTGTGCATCGACATATGAACACACAATATGATAATATGTAGCATTAAAACGATATTTTCGTTTGCTCATTCAATTTCGATAAAAATTGTAATGTTAAATATCACAATTAACGCGTGTAACATTTATGAATAAATATGTTGAGTACGAAACAAATCGATAAAGCTCCACACAGAGACCTTGAATAGCATCTTAGTTTCAATATCCTCACCGAGAATTGTATATATCGAAACGCATGAATTTACCTTACGAAGTCGATAAATACTTGTAGAAAAATAGTGGATGTACTACACATAACACGACATTTCATTCTAATGAATTATGAATCACGTCAATATACAAAATAAAACAATGACATTACAATAAATTAATTTAAACATTCCTAGTACGTAACTTAACACGGATGTGCATTTTTAACGTGTTCTAATGTGTTTTCTATTGTTAGGATTACGATGAAAATAAAACTAAATCATCAAACAAATAATCCTTAAAACATGGATGTTTTACGAAAATTTTACAAAAAACCAGTTTCATATAGCCAAGAATTTTTATTTTCAAACAACAACAGACCATTGATCGAATTTTTTATAAAATATTATATCAAATTAAATTAACTTAATTAAATTACAACGCGAATTTATTTACAATAAATAAATATAATAATAAATAATGGTAAAAATATGTGGAGATTAATTTTTATATACTTGAAATATATTAAACGAACATTTGAATCAAACCCCGAGAAAGATATCATTTGAGCAGATTAACTAAAATCAGAGTATTCAGAAAGGTTTTCAAAAAGATTAAAATACTATCAAAAGAATGTTCCACAATTTTTAAGATCGAGGAAAAAAATAGAAACACAGAGAGGACGTAAAACGGTTACACGGCTTCAAGTCGGCAATCCGGTCTATTTAATGTAAAGCCGATTAACTATCTTTCATAGGATAGCATTCTGTACACACTTAGAATGTCTCATTTTATGCCTGGACTGTATGCTATAATAAACTATAGTAATAAGACCGAACGAAAGAGTACTGTTCAAATACTTTTAGCGTTCAAAGCTTTTAGATTTCAGTTTGAAACTACCTGAGGAGCACAATAAAAATATAAAGTAGATGTTATAAGTCCGTTTAAAAAAAATATCACAAGTTATTGAAAGCAGTCAGAGCATATTTACACAATCAATAAATAATAATAATAAATAATTATAAAAACGAAAATAGTAATTTTGTTAAATTTCAATTTTTTTTTTTTTTTTAAAGAAATAATATTTTATTAACAGCGCAATAATTGTGACAAACTATTGACATTTTTGTAATTTATAATACAACAAATTATGATATTTAATAACTAATTTTATACACTTAATAAATATCAAAATGTTTCGGTAAATTATAATAATGCGCTCGTACCTACGTACATTTTAAAATGAAATGATTAATTAGTAGGGAGACAGTATTACCACACAAAAAGTAACAGCACATTTGAAATTGTATTACCCGTACAGCAGCAGCTGATAACCGTTATTTTTATTAAAAATTGTTATTATTTATCACTCTCATAATTTAATATTGATGATGTAAAAAATCGAGGTTAAAAATGTAAAACGCCAGCATACATGTACATATTATGTGACGCGACACTGGTACATAGACGTTCTCCGACTTGATTTCAAATAAAAGTGTTTTATTATAATTTTTATTATTATTATTATTATTATTATTATTATTTAAATTGAAAAAGGATTTTAATTAAAGATTAATATTGAATAAGCGAAAAAAATACATATTTCAAACTATACGTGTACGTTTCTCGTATAGACTAATGAAAAAAATAAATGAATCTTTTATATTTCTACGTATACGTATACCTGACGTTCGCTTACAGCTACCAATGCTGTATAATATATGGACATGAAACTTACCTGAAAAACAAAAACAAAATGTATATTAAAATCGGAATTGAACATGACTTCGTCGTTGAACGATAAGTTCAATCGACGGTATATTCGAGTAAAATAAAAAAAACGGTGAGGTCATTTCACAATTTCATACGTGTACTTATGTTATACTATATATACATGTGAGTGTGTGTGTGTGTGTGTGTGTGTGTGTGTGTGTGTTTCTGTGTGTGTGTGAGTGTTGTATCTAATATAGTATTAACAACACATCCGTTACGACATGCGGGACCTGAAAATTCCCGCGGGCCCGGAAAATTCGGCAATATAATTTTCACATCTTAGTCCGTACACACTCAGGTATAATGAAACACGGCAAATAATGTCAGAAACAACATTCGCGTTTCGTATTTCAAGTACGCAAATTGAGTGAGGCCGTGTAACCTACAGGTACATCCATCAGGTACTACGTGTGGTGAATACAGCGCGCGCGCGCGCGCGCAACCACCGCCGATACCGTGTACGATTTCATCAAATAATTTAGCAATTTGTGTTTTACCATCAAATTAGAGATATCTATATTTAAATATGAAATAACGAGTCATACATTAATTACGAGCATTATGCACAATATTCACTGTCATATTACATATAGGTAAATTTACCCGCAGCAACTTACACAGAGTAAACGTATCATTGATCAAAAGTTAGACTATTCAAGATCATTTACGAATTCCTCTCGCAAATTATAATACCTACATATGAAAAATATACAGCTTATTAATTAAAGTGTATATTTGAATACATCAAGGCCAAACATTTGATCGAAATATATTATATTCATTTTTATGAATAATAAATATACCAATATTTATCATTTATTATTAAAATTAATATTTAACGACATAATAATTAATAAACTAACAGCAAAAAATTAGAAAAAGCATAATTTTGAAAAAAATTAAATATTCAGTTCATAAAATATCCAATTTAAAATAACAGGATTAAATTAAACTTAAATAAAACAATTAAATTATATTTCAATTTAATTTAAAATGTATTATTATTATTTACTTCTTAGGCATGGAGTTAATTTAATTACTCAGTACGTAGGTATTCGAGATATTTCTGTGAAAATTATTCCTTTCAAAAATGTAACTAAAATATATAAACATAATACCTATTCTTAAATGAATAAGTATGAGTTTACATCAATTAAATATAGACTAAAAAAAATTAAATTTAATTAATTAACTTTTTTCCACAAATATTATTTAAAAAAATGCACACATATAAAAAAAAATATTGAATATTTATTCACTCATATGTAAGTTTTTTTTAATGTATCAAATAAAAATAACTTTTAAAATAGAAATTAATTAAAAAAGCTGATGTATTTGGAAAACTAATAAACCCTTCGCTTCACTGAGAAACTAAAATTAAATACACATTTAATAATACTAATAATACTGCATTATTGTATTAATATTTTGAAAACATTTAACGAGTTGATATAGTTTTAATAATTGTTACGATGAATCAAAACATTTTTTTCAATGGAAATAAGTAAATACATTTTTGTGGACATAGTTTCAAAATAAAACACACCATTCAAGATAAAGAATGGAAAACAATAAAAGAAGTATTCAATATTAATTGCTTGACAAAATAATAAAATAATAAAACTTATCCCATAAGTTAGTGTCAACTGTTCAAGTGACATTCTTTTAAGTTACTTTTATAACAGCCTACGTGTATACATACATACTGTAACATTAGTATTATAAAGAAGAAAAAAACTACAAATTTTCCAAATATTTTTTTAATAGGGACGTTAAAATATTTTACGACGAAACAAACGAAGTTAAATTCAAAAGCATCTAAATAGTTGATAACGCTGGACATTTAAATTTTTAAAATGTAAAAATATGTGCCCGAAATAAACGAAGAAGTTAAGGATTAGGAGGGTATTTCACATAACGCCGAATAACAATGACACTCTGTCCCGACGCTATACAGCGCGACTGAACTGACAGATTACTACGGTAATTGCTTTTTCGTGTTGACACATACCGCACGTCAATGGACCGGCAGGGGGGATAGGAGTAGAAATGGACTGGAGATTCACGAGTTTCGAACAGTGACTGCAGAAACAAAGCAGAAAAAAACTACTACTACTACTACTCCTACGGCAGTTCTACCCCGTCCGATCAACTTTTCCGTCACTTCATAACCACCCTTTCGGAGTGCACGCGCTTTTAGCGCAATACACGAGCCATTAATTATTACTAATAGTCTAAGTGATTTGTCACCAGCAAAATCCAAATCAACCAAGAAGAAGACGTAAAGAAACCATACTGACTGAGTACGCGATAGGAAACGACGAAAATATAAATACATTTTATATTTTACCCAACAGAAAAGATCGGTAAGGAAAAATTCGCATTTTCAGATTTTCCAAACCTATATGATTTAATGTGTTGTAGACAAAAAAACAATGATTCACTCGGTGAAAAAAGGAAATTTTTCAAAGTTACTTGGTTATTTTCAAAACTATTATACTGCGTATCACGCATTATTACACTGTGATAAATATGATGCCAAATTTAATTTTTCGCATCACATGACATAATTATCATCCGTTAGTCAACTTAGAAACAAGAACGTATAAACTTAAATAAATCATAATTTATTTAAAAAGTTACCAATTATTATGATCATAAATTATCGACGAAAACAAAATGCGTATGAATAGGAAACTATTTCATTTGGAAAAATATTTTCATAATTCGATTTTATCTTAACAAAAAAAATCACGTTTGTAACTTGGACGTAATCATTGCCGCTATTAAAGATAAAAAAGAATTTCGTGTTTTTACAAATGTCTTGTCAAATTACGAAGTCTGATATCATATTATTATAATTTATTAAACAGTACACTATCACATAATACATTAGATACGAGTACAAACCCTGGAGTTCATTTTTGATTCAAATATTATTATTGATGAAAAAACGTGTAAATTTTTAGATTTCTCAAACATTACTTAATGTTACTAACATTTTACATTCAAGTAAAATATGTCTTAAAATTCATTACATAATATTATCATAATCCTACGATCAATGTCAGACCCGTCATGACATACTGACGTTGCGAAAAATACTCGATTGATACAAAATCACGGATCTTTAAGCGTTCACTGTCAAATCCAAATGAATGTGGGCAAACGAAAAATAAATTGTTATCACGGATATAATTTATGTACGACTTCTTTGTCCACCCACATACTATGAACACAATATATTATTCAATAGCGTATTGATCCGAGAACGTGAAATGACGTCAATTATTATAGCAGAGCAAAGAGCCTAATCATATATGTACATAATACATCCAAATACGGCATATAACAAATGGACGTTCGACACGTGAGAGAAGCATAGACGTCCACCAAAATTATACCTGCATCATAAACTGCATTGATCCTTTTCCTCTTGCCACTCACGCCGAGTAAATTTTCCTGGCAGCATTCAATAATGCGACGTTGCCCTTTAAATCCCTCAAATTCCCTAATACTGTGCATCTGAACATAGCAAACATGAATAAAAGAAACGAATTACAGTTTTCGAAACACTTTTGCGAGAATAAAGGCGTTTCCTCTGCGATGTCGGAACAAAAATCCTAAGCCACGTTGAAATAATAACAATAACGAAACTAAACGCAGAAGTATTACACTCCAAATGCAGGCAGATTACTGATATTTTAACAATAGGCGTAACGTGAAGATTTTCATTTATTGACGATTATTAATTCAAATATCCAGTTAACAGGCTTCAAGAGTCTCATAAAGCATGCATTTGTAATCGGTTAAGAATCAAATTATGTAAATTGCACAGTCGTTATGGCAACATTTTAACCCTCCTAGTTAAATAATAATAATAAATAAACCGGAAAAAAAATTGTATCTAGATGACCAAAACGCACAACTACTTTACAGTCATTCAGAGTGGTTTTTAGAATAGGTTAGTAAAAATGATTAATCGTAGTTAGATTAGAAAAGACGTCACAAAAAGATACAGACAGGTAACATGCTCAAAAAGCTATTAAACGCCAACCACCAAACTCAATTCTAAACAAGAAGAAGCCATCAAAACAACTATTATATTTCTCATTGTTTTAATATAGGTACACAATTGTATTTATGTTAACGCACTATAGGAATCACGAACCGTTCATGTTAAAATTTTATTTTTAAACGATTCTTTTATATATATATATATATATATAATATTATTTACTACAATATATTATTTATTTACAATACATAACCAATTCAGAGTCTCACAGGTCTAAAATTTGATAAATTGTATACTGCAATAAAGTTCGTTTTTTCTATGTTTTTGTCTTTTCCTTTTTTTAATAACTTTTACACCACTGCATTAAAATTGTATGAAGAAACTTTTAAGTTTAATAGTTTTCTTAGATGGCAACCACTACATATACACAACATCATTTTTTTCGAAATGTTTTTGTTTAAATATTCAATATCGGACCAAATTATTTAGTCTTTCAGCGAAATAAGTATTTCACGTTTAAAACAATTGAACAATGACAGCAAATTTTTTACTCTCACAGGCTTTTCTCCTTCACAACTCTTAACTTTTAATATTTATATTTCGTTAGTTATGGAGTTACCTAACGATAAAAATTAAAATACCAAAATCTGTTTCATAATATAACTCATAGTGATTTATCAATTACGAAAACTATAAAAATATAAAAATCAAAATAATAAAAATAATTAAGATTTTTTTTTTTTCATAAATTTATGGCACAGTAATCAAAAATATTGAATAAAACAAAAGTTATCGCATTTGTCAAATAGATCAGTATACGTTGTACACACATATTGTATACATGTACATTGCACGTACATACATGTTATTCATATGCATTATCCATATGGTTATACAGTTACATTCATATACTTGTTCATGTATAATACATCATTAATATAGAGTGCATTGTATGAATATTTGACAATTTGACATTGAAATAAGTAGTACATTATACATTTTGTAGTATACGTCGACATTTTCATTCAAGTGCTGAGTTATTTGTTTACCTAAACGCGAGCACATTTTTTTTTTTTATATATATATATATAGTAAAACCAATTCAACTAAACATATATAATGTGTATAATACTATTATTCATACATACATATTATACTGTCGACCGACAAAAAATAAATTCTTAATCATTTAATTATGATTTTAAAAAATTATAGTATATTTTTTAGGCTTGAATATTATAAAAAACGAATAAACTTTTCACCATACAAATTACCCACGGCAAAATGTAATTATGTTTCTTCTTTAATAAGTATAAGTATTAACTAAGAGAAAAATACGCCAAAGCCCGAAAAAAACTTTTTACCCTCAAGTAGGTACAAGGAAATGTAATTTAATAATTTAAATACTTCTTGTAAAATGAATCATTAATATTTTCATTTATTATTATTATTATTGTTATAAGCATTATTATTTAGTACTATTTTTCTTTTTTTATTATTATTATTCTATTTTATAATGTACAACTACACTCATTTTTCCATTTAAAAAAAAATTATAGTAAGACAAGTTTGAACTAGTATATCATAAGAACACTGCATTTCAAACCAAATAGTTTTTACTAGAAATATTATCTTGGTTGTAGGTTTTACTACATAAAAAAAAAACACTTGTACTCGTAAATGAATCAATACTTTTGGATCGTATTGATTTGAATATACATACGTATTTATGTATGTTTATTGATACTAATCACTACATAAATTGTATACAAAAGCCATTGAATCAAATAATGTTAGACCATATCTATCAAATTACAATCATTGATGTTACTTATTTTAAAGAACAATTATAGACCACTTTCCTGACATAATTTTTTAATCGAATAATAACAACATTATATTAAATAAATAAAAAAAAATTATGAAGATAAACAATAAGAAAGTCTCACAAAATTAGATGAATTCAATACGGCAGATTTTAATGTTGACGTTATGAAAAAAATGAGAACAACACTCGTGTAATCACACGTAACGGGTCAACGAGCAAAAGATAAGGTAAACTATTTTCACCAAAAATAATAAGTAAACAGACAGTTGGAAACCGCAGTTTCATTTTGTCCCAACGGTCGATCTCCATTATTTCTGAAAGAGGAAGTTTAAACATGAAGACAGAGGTAACATAAAATAAACATGATTGTGTTAAAAATACATTCGAAAAAAAATAACAGTCGAGGATAAACTTTTAAATACCAAAATTTAAATCAAAGAATTATCAAAATATAAAATGTTCTCAAAAAATAAATAAATAAATAAAATTTTAATAATAAAATTATTTCATGTAGCACCTAAAAAATATTCTATCAGCAATTTCATAAATTAAATGTTACGGATTTTAAGCGATTAAATCGTATGATTTGAAAATTTTCCATAACAGAAAATTAATTAACGTGTACCTATTTAGTTTTTTTTTTTTTTTTTTTTTTTTTTATGTACAATTTACGTAGGTACATTATGAATAAATAAATAAATTACAACGAATCCCATAAAAATGAAGTATTTCATGGTATAGTCATACTGCATAACAAAATTTAGTTTCTGTACGTATAAAGCAGAATTTGCAATGATGCGCATTATTTCGGTACACTTGGATGTTATTTTTGCTACTACGCGGTCGCGAGCAGATAAGACTATCGTGATACGTGTATAAATAATAATAATTAATAAAACAAACGAGTATAATAACAAAGACCATCAGACGAGAAAACGTTGTCGTGAATAACAATGTGTATACATTTCACTAAAAATCCGTCTTCGGAAACCTGCGATTTACATATTTCTCGTGATATAACCACGACAACCGGCGGACCAGGGGACCGACGTAGAAAGAGACGGGGAGGGTGGAAAGGAAAAGGGGAGGAGGACCTGTCAGCGCGTCTGTGAGGATATTATTCCGTTGACCCTGCGGTGGCCACGGTGTACACATTCAATAGAGAATACGTAATTACTTTTCCTCCCGCACTCGCTTTTTACGTACACGTAAATCGGCAGTGAATATTAAACGGAACGATAGCCTCGTGCGTATCACTCGGAAGTCGCGTGACCTCCACCATTCTTGTCAATATTTTACACGTCCACACGTATACCCACGCAACTTCGCGGGACTTCCGGGCCTTCAGACACATTTTTTTTCACGTGCTAACTCTTTTAATATCCGCTGATAACCCAACGGTCGCATATTTTTCCACTACCCGTTTCACGCACTTCGTCTCTGGCATACTAAACTTTTCTCTTAAATCAATAATGTAACGTCCAACTTCACACACACACAAACACACACACACACACACACACACACACACACACACACACACAGCGCGAGCGCAAATGCGTTAGCATTCTTTTATTTTTATTATTTTTCCCATTCTCAATATTCAGATCTACGCCGTTCAATGGAACACACATTATATAGAACTACTTAATGGATTGTTCTCATAGAACTCGTAAAATATGCAGTAAAAATTGTAAGTATAAGAGCCTGTATATTATAATGGTTTCGTAATAAGTTATCGGTTTAGGTTTTTTTTTTTCTTATTTTATTTCACATATTCATATCGAATACTATTTAAATTTTCAATTCTGATTGACTAGTAAAAATGCGTGATTCTTGAACACATTTTCACTCGCAAACATGTACCAGGTATGATCCCACAGGCTTTATATGAATATAATTAATAAATGTATGGATGGAAATAGGCGAAAAATCAACTAATAAGGGCCAGAAAATTTAAAATCGACAGCCTCTTTTATACCTCCATTAACCATGTCAATTATTAGTAAAATAGTTTTACAAGCAACAAGTATCGTATTATACTATTGTCAACAAGCAGATACAAATTAGTTTATTCTATGCCAATTGCATAAAATATCAAATTCTTACCACATTTTCAAAAAAATAAAGAAATTCGGTTATGACATTTAATCTAAATTATCAGAGTACTAGTTATAAACGTACATAAACACAAATTGTTTGAAATATTTAGAAATAATTGGTATTAGTTTAGTTATTTTACGTATACGTTACTATGCAAACTTAAATTGACATAAAATCGATAACATACATTATAGATACGTAGTTGCATACATTCGAAATTATCAACAAAAAACTGTTTACCATGTGAAACCAGGGATAGTATTAATATTTTAATATTTGTATGTATACATTTCTATCTCATACGAGTAATAAAAATAATTTACTATTTTTTTAGTGTATTCAAACAAATATATCGACGATAGATGTTACATAGGTACTAAAACCACACCGCAACAACAAATTAAATATGTTATATAAAACCTTAATATGTTTTTTTGAATAACCGATGATAATACATATTGTTTTTAATTTCTTAAAGGCTTTTTTAAATTAAATTATGAACAAAACTAAAAACTATTCAGTAAGCATTTATATTATGTACATTATATAAACAAGATAATAAAAAATTACTTAATAATATTATGAAATATTTTATATAGTACGTTTTTTGCGATAAACAGCACTATTATTAATAACTATAGATTTCGCATACATATATGCATTATACATAATAATTAAAAGATAAATGATACAAATTTTGGGAAGATTTTCTTCTGTATAAATAAATTATTACCTTGTTTACGTTCAACTATAATATACATAGGTGGCTTATAAATTATAATACTAATTTTATTATTGTATGAAATCAAATGAAAAACAATGAATTTTAATAAAAAATTTGTTAACACTTTATTTTGTTGAATAATAATATTATAACCATGCACAGTTTAAATTAATTTTCAGTTTTAAGAGAAACTTACAAATTTTCCATCAAAGAAAAAACACCATATTCTTTAGTATTGATTTTTGAATCTTTTTTATGTCTATCTAATAAATATTTTATTTTTCTGTATTGAATTTTCATCAAGCTTATTTGAATGGGTCAGTAAAAAAGGTTTTAAGTGACTTTCTCGAACTAACATTTTTATTTATGTATTGTTCATAAATGAGAGTATTTTATCTTTCTTAATAAGATAATCATTTTTTTATTGAAAATTTCATATTTTATTTTAATAAAAACTTTAAGTCTTAAGCAATTAGTTTTTGATTCATTCATTGTTATTTTATTACAAGATTCAAAATTATAATACATTGTACTGAAGTATTATTTTTTTTATATAAAAAAACGTCTTTGTTTTGATTAATGAAAGCAAACTAATCTGACAATAGTATTTATACTTTCTGGCTTTTTAGATATTTAATATTATAAGCATATACTCGTATATAAAGAAATATAAGCGTATGAACAAATGGCATGAAAAAATGTTGTAGAACAAATTTAATTACATAAAAGAGAATATTCTTTTAATTAATTTGTGCCATTTCTAAAATATTTGATGTTAAAATATAATCAGTCGAGATCAATGACTTGGTATATTCATCCAATAAAAAATGTATGTATTCAATGAAGCAATTGAAGAAACAAAGGGAAGTTGTAAAAAAAAAAATGTTTTACCATACGTATAAGCTTCTGGAATCACAAAGGGGTTTGAATGATGACAGGGTGTGGTAATGTGCAACAAGAAAACGGTTTCTAGGCTGAAGGAGGAGGTTGAAGATATAATTTTGTCTTGTACGATATGCGTCTGACATTAAATTATGCGCATGATGATGCGAAATGTGCCGGCCAAGATCGTATTTAAATCTCGTAATTTCTCAGCTTGTGTGCCAGTTGGTGGTGGAAGACTTGAACCGTAATTTATGTGCCTCTCAGAAATATACCAACGATAGGAGAAAAGACCTTCTCCCGTTATGTTTTATCTAAACATTGTCCATGAAATGGAAAGAATTTAAAAAATAATACAGTCACTAATAAAAATTTGAAAAACAAATATAAGTAAGTGAGGTTGTAGCAAATTAAATATGTAATATTGCTTCTTTATTCAGTATGAGAATATAAGAAATTCACACGATAAATAGCTGGAAAGTATAATTTCTATCTTAATTATGTTATTGACATATTTCCAATTTGTTTAACAAACTTAAAAAGCATCTAAACGCTTATGGAATTGAAACAATGGGAATATAATAAATAATTAATGAAACAATTTATTCTTCAGGAATTTATTAAATATTTCTGAAAAAATTAAGGAACAATGTATTTTTTTGTTTTTATTTTTAATCATTTGTATAACATATAAATATCATTGACATAAAACTCACACAATAATTGATACTTTCAATATGTATTCATTCAACAGAGAAATTTACCATACATTTGTTATAAAACAATTAAATTACCTAATCACTTCAAGTTTTCATTAAAATCACTAAAAGACGCAACTCCCAAAAAAAATCTATTAGGATGTGTTATTAATTATTGAAGTGCAAAAATATGCACTTCCAAAATTAATTTATTTTAATTCAAAAAAACGTATTTAGGTTTACAAAAAAATTGATTTTCTAACAAAATTGTAAAACATACTTTTGCTGTTTTTAAGTTTGTTTTATGATAATGTAACGAGTATACACTAAACAGATGAATTAACCTCTACTAAAATTTTCATGATTACAATTGAGTACAGTTTAAAGGCTAACAGTACGTTGTCAAATATGTAAACCTAAATGCTTGACAATAAATTATATTTGAAAAAAGCATTTTCATTTGAATAATTAATTATTGTGATTATTAAAGTGGTAAATGAAGATGTACCGTAACTACATTGCATGTAACACAATAACGAATCAGACACACTACTGTAGCTTATTTTTACCTTGATTAGTTTTAGGTACAAAATTTGTATACCATTTTAAAGTATATTAAGGAATACTTATAAGTTGAAAGTATAAATTTTAATTAATTATCACCATTCACCATCAACAGTTATTAATTTAGTCCACTTTATAAATATGTGGTCTATGTTAACACCATATACGTATACACTACAAATACGATTAATTTTCAATCCAGTTATTTCACATACTTGTGAGTTTAACATGAATTAAGAGGAAATTCAAAAATTACAGACTATAGTATATTATTAAATTTGAATATACACCTTCATAATGATTATAAACTTATTAATATTTAATTATTTATAAATTGATTGGTTGCATTTTTTGCTATAAAAGTGTATAATATTTATTGCAAGCAGCGACGCAGCGCGTATATTTTTTATCATTTGAAAATGAAATGATAAAAACTCACTTAAAAAAACATTTTCAAAATATTTAGTTGCATTTTATAATCATCATCAAAAATATAAACAACAAAATCATAAACATTTTTCAAAACACCGTTTATGATCATAATTTTAAAAATTACTAAAATAAATTACCCATTATGCAAATACACTTTAATTTCTTGCTATGATTATTCACGGTGTATCCAATTTAATAGTACCCAATAAATTAGTGAAGTGTGGAAAAACGTTTGGTAGTGTCAGGGTTGAGAACTCTTGGGCAATGGAGTGAAATCGGAAATTAATTCTTTTTCAATATTATATTAGTAATTTTTTTTTTTTAATTAACCCTCATAAATTTTAATCGTACATGATAAAAATAAAATTATTTCATCAATATTAACATAAAATTCCAATTCGTTAGATTTATTTTCACCTTAACAAATTTTCGAATCAAATTAGTAATCTGTATATATAAAAAGACTTGTCCTGGGTGATTCATCATCGCCTAGCCAAAACTACCGAACCGATTTATCCGAAATTTTCAGTTAATGTACTTATTACTATGTGTAGGCGCACTAAGAAAGGATTTTTCGAAATTCGCATTTTAAAAGGTAAAAATGAGCATAAAATAGTTGATTAAGCTAACCTAACCTAACGGGTATTTAGAATATTTGTTTGATTGAATAGGGTCGCCATTGGTTACGAAAAATATACATATAACGCGGACCATTTTATGAAAAATTATATGTATAGATTGGCGAGATACATAGTTCGGATTGGGGACGGGAAAGGAACGAGGACGAATTCAGTGACGAGGAGGTGTATGGAGATGAAAACGGGGATACACAAATATTAAAGTAAAATAATTATAAGATATTATAGACGGGGACTGGAATGGGATGCGGACGAGTACGATAACGGGGAGGTGTATGGTGATATACAAATATTTTTCACTCGGGCGAAGCCGGGTACATTCAGCTAGTAAGAGTTATATTATACTTAATATGCAAACAGTTGAAGTAGGTAATATGTAATATTGTAATATGAATAGAAAAATGTTAGCTTAAGGCAAAAATAGTTTTGATATTTAAACTTTAAAGCAAATCATAAATAGATGTTTTAATAGAAATTTTTTTTTTTAGAAAACTCACAATTGAAGTGAATAATTTAAAAGTAATATAAAAAAAAAGAATTAAAAAGCTGATTTCATAGGGTTTTTCCAATTTCCGTTATTTAAGTTAAAACGCTACAAAAGAGTTGGTTTTATTATGTTCAAATGAAACATAACATCAATGGTTATAATTCGCTGAAAACAATATTGTCAAACACAGTACATCACAGAACCAATTTAATGTTTGTTCACTTACTAGTACAAACAGTATTACGTTGTTTGACATTTAAATGTGTAGAGTAAATTAAACGAACGATGAATTAGTTGTATGACAACAACAAAATTGAAAATCCCGCAATAAATATGATATATAAAAAATATTATGTATAAAAAAAAATCAAAATCCGATATTTTTAAAACACCACGACGTTTTTTGGTTTTTACGAATAGTCGCATATTCCTTATTTGATTCACCCCTTTTAGTGAAAAAATGGTTATTTTTTTAGAGAACTCTAGATTTTCTCTGAAAAATAATTATCAAATAGATACGTTATCACCTTCACGTTAAGAAAAATATAAATCCGTACTATATTGACGTTTCTATAGTATCTTTTCAAGCAGATAGTTCGAATATCGAAATAAAATCGCCACCTACGAAGAAGCAGTAACCATATTACAAATAAATTTTAAAATGCGAAACAATAGAATGCCCACAAGTCGACCAATTCACTCTACAGTATTGTATCGACGAGCACGTGAAAGAAGGGTTGAAGTTTTAATAACCGGTAGGTAACGCGGGTCATCATTTGACGTATAATCACACCTTCGCTTATACACACGCACGTCACATACACAAACATAATATTCATACGTTCATATATACGCACATTATACGAGCACGATATATGCGTACGATATATGTATACAGGCACACACGTGTAGAGTAGACAAATGCATTGTACTCGCAGACTAATTAGCAAATACACATAGTACATAACATACACACACACACACACACACACACACCTGTGAGGTAACGTTAGTAGCATAATAATGACACAAAATGGGCCCGGTGATTATCTGTACACCGTTGTGACCGCACGTGCGTTGGCGAGACTGACCTGTACGGCGGTAACGGGATAGGGTTGCCCGGTGTCGGGTGTTCCGAGCGAGCGACTGTGACGAGTAATTTTTCAAGTCCCCCGAGTGCGGAAGGACGCAGTTTCGGGTATCGTTCGCATTAACCGACACCGAGGCACAAAGGCACCCGCTCGCCGTACCGCCGCTCCCGCGCAGCCAGTCGTAGACGAAAACTACCAATCAATACATCACCGCCGCCACTACCGCCACTGTGAAACGCCGCTGCGCGATTTGTCGTCGTCAGGATTCCCGAACAGAATTCCCGAACACCTAGTCGGGACCGGACCGGATCGAGACACTATGCGATACGCGCCACACGCACGTGGCCAATTGACGCACGCACACACACACACACACACACACACACACACACACACACACACACACACACACACACACACACACACACACACGAGCGACCGCGTGAGAAACGTCTGCCGACACATTACGGACGTCTGGACAAAGCGCTGCACAATGATTGAAGGTGAACGTGTCAGGATAATGGACCGTCAAGACGCGTTGGCGCCACCACCGGTATCGTCTACAGGGTGTCTGTACACTGGTTGAGAACCCGCGATTTGACCGAAACGTATAATGCATACTCTAGACATTTTTCTGTTAACGATTTAAAACGCTAATAGAACTTGATTTTCATCAAACAAATATATTTTTTTTTTTAATCGTCAAGGGTTATTCAAACGAAAACTGTCGTCTTTATCATAATCATTAAACAATTGAAATCCCGAAGTGTTTGCGAGTGGGCACGTGGTTTTCTTACCTTTGATGAGCGCGTCCGATAACAACTTCAGTTTCAAATTCAATTACAATGCGTCAACAAAAATTTTAGTGTGAACCGGACGTTTAATTTTCGATGCGAGTAGACGCGATGGTATAAGTGACCTTTTACGTCCAGCGGGCAGAAAAACTACTTTTCACTGGATAAAAAAATAACTTTCCAAAGAGAATAAATATACAATTACATATACACGTCATCCGTTTTATATCTAACAAATCAAATACTTTATTGGAGAGTTTCTCCGGAACTGTTCTTGCAGCGAAAATCCTTGTAGGTGGGTTTTCCCCGAATTGTCTATGAAAAGATTTGGTATATCGAAGGCCGGGAACACACGGGCGTTATTTTACCACGCGACATTTTTACCGCACCGTAATTTTACTGCACGTTTTGTTGAAATACATTAAAATTAATACAGCACAACACACGAGTGTCGTAAAATTAACGCGCGACATTTCGAAAACTGTCGCGTGCACATTGACACAGTAAAATTACGGTGCAGTAAAAATGTCGCGCGGTAAAATAACGCCCGTGTGTTCCCAGCCTTAACAACGATTTTAATCTCAACATTTTCCAGTTAAATCATGGTAATTTTACAATCACTTCTCTCACTTTATTGAATTCCCTAAATACATTTTTACTATTTTCGGATTTCAACATTTTCTTTCAGATATTTTTAGAAATTTAAAATTACACATTATGATAGAGCTACGTTCGGAATAAAATTATCATCATTAAGTCAACTCAGTATGTATTGACAAATCTTCAATTGCTTTTAAACTTCTCCATAGTAGTAATAGTGGTTCTAGTGTTAGCAATTATTAAATTATTTTATGGGAAAATCAATATTATACACATACATAAATGACACGAACGTTCGCATTTTAACTCGTACATTACGAAAAATCGACATAAATTAATAGCCGCGATTCATTCAAGCCTGTGCCACATTGATAAACATGCGGCAGTCTATACATATATTTCCAGTGCATTGACGGGTGAGGAAAAATCCAACGTCACACGGCGTAACGTCGACAATACCCGGCCCAAACTTTTTTTGCCACACGAGCGTCAGCAAAAACCGCTCATAATTAATAAGAAAATGGGAAGAGAGAAAAAAAAAGAAAGAAAGAGATAGAGAAAGAGAGAGATAGAGAGAGAGGGAAAGAGAGAGAGAGAGAGAGAGAGAGAGAGAGAGAGAGAGAGAGAGAGAGAGAAGAATAATCAAATAAACACACGCGTACCATACTCGACCAAATATTTTCAATATTTCAAGCGAAATATTGTAATAATATTGTAATACGCCCGTCACCCATGTATATGCGACAAACGGTTAACATTTCCTTTGATAAAACAACACATACGTATTTCACGTTAAGTATGCCAAAAACAGATTTTCCCTTGTTACACATACCTATACGCATAACGTATATATACGTAATATATATATATATATATTTACATATATGATATACACAGATCACGATATATTAAAATATTTTTGAAAATTATTTCCCGTAACAACTCTATGGTTATTAATATGTGAGGTATCATAATATATATCCGCATGTCTGTATGATTTGTAAGTATAGTGCGTATATTTAATAAAATCCCATTTTTTTTATCCTTTGTATAATTTATGTACGAAATAATACGTTGATCATTTAAAATGAATAAACTTATAAAAAACATATATCTATATAATATATAAGGTGAGCCAGATCTATTTAACAAATTCATTAAAATTTTTCTATTAATAACTCTTAACTTTCTTTTGAAATACGTACTTGAGTCATGCGCTACGACAAAATTGCATTTAAGGATTATTTTTTTTTAGAAGTCAAATTTTAAAATTTTCATTTCACTGTATTGTTAAATATCAAATTCAAAACAGCTTCTTTGTGACGGATTTTTAGAAAAATGTAGGTGCTAAAATCTTTAGTGAGTTAAGGTTTATCAGATAATAGTCTACGATATTTTTAAGTTTATGAAAACGTTAATAATAATATAATGTTTCACATAATTTTATAACACATTGTTGTATACCACAATTAATTAAATGACTGATAAAAATTAAATTTATTCCAAAATTTTTTCTATCACAAGTTGCACTAAATTCATAGCGATATCAAATGCTGGAATATCAAATTGACATCTTAATATGCAAAGAAAAATATTTTAAAATCACGTACATAATTTCATTGAAATATTAATCAAAATCACTGACTAATCTTGATAGAACGAACAATAATTTAAATTATAAACTTTGCATTTTCAAAAAGACTTATAAATCATAATAAATTAATGACCAAACTTTAATCAGATATTATAATACCATTATTTTTCTAAAAATCATACTTACAATATTCAACTTTGAATTTTTTTTAAATGGAAAAATAAAATATCGAATTTAAAAAATTGTAAATTTCCTAAAATTAATAAATTATTTGAATGTGATTTTTTTCGTAACCCAGTACCTACTTCGGTATTTATTTTTATTTTTTTTAAGTTAAAAATTATAAATAGAAAAAAATATTTCATTTGTCAAATAGATCTGACTCATCTTACACATAAAAATATAAATTAAATAAATGAAATTACGCATTTTTATCCAAATCATATTTAGACACAAATATTCAAACATATATCGAACTATATTTTTAACGGGTTTTACTTAATAAAACTAACAAACCGTGTAAGCCCTATCAAAAAAAACAAAAAAACACACGATAAATGTTGACCTTGACATCAACCGTTTTTATGTGATTGTCTCAAAGAAATGTTCGTACCAATTGTATAAGTGTTTGGATCTGATTTATTACGAAGCATAAAAAAACACACTACGTTTTGTTTGTATACTTAATCATTTTTCTCGAACTTTTTCTCTCACAGCTCATCGCATCCGTCCATAGAAACTTTCCATTCCGTTCAATTTTCATTTTTTTTTAATTCAAGCTTTTAGATTTTTCATTTTACTTTTCAAGACACCAAAATTATCGCATTCTTCTTTTTCATCTTCTTAACGGTTATGAGATCTTTTTTTGAAATTAATTCGGTTATATTATCGTATATAATAATAATTTACTCATAATCATACCTTAAGTTTTCCAATTACACCCTATCGATTTAGTTGTCTTTAACAAGAAAGTGTCTTGAAAGTTGAAATACAACCAAATATAAAACATACCCATACTAAAAACAAAATAACGCAATATATACATATAAATACCTGTATAATATATATATAAATATGTATGTATGTATGAAATATGCAAGTATATTGTACATGTACGACGTACGTGTGTGAATATGTATGTGGCATGCACGTTTATATACCAAGATACTAGGTCACGTGATATTTCTTATATAAAAATAAATTTGTTCACATTTATTCCTGTATATTTATGACATGAAAACATGAGTACAGCAAGTATATATATATATATATATATATATATATATATATGTGAATAATTGATGTGTATATGTGAACCTACTCGAAATAAATTGCACGTGCAACTTAAGATCTTGATAGTTTGATGTTCAAAATTATTTGTATTTTTAAAAACGTTTGATATCACAATTAGTAAAAAAAAAATTTTTTAAATTATACATAGACCTCCGATATTTAGCGATTAGAAATATAATTGAATGTCCTTTGTACAAGACACACAATATACAATAAAACATACCTACAAAGTAATCACAACGGCGCTGATAGCGTTTATCTAAATGTAAGCACATTTTACCGAGGCAGTATAATCGAGGAACAGTTAGTTTTAGTTCATAACAAGGTAGGAAATAACAGGGGTGCTATTGTGATAAAAATATAAAATTCTCCCCATACCCCCCCCCCCACTATAGTACATCTTTTTACAGGGAAATGGTCCTTATAACAGCCAGCCATCCACTTGTCTTATTTCGCGGCATGTATAATAAGTATACAATGGTAAAAACTAACAATAAACTGGTACACATTATATTATTTAGTATTTGCCACTCCATTGGAATATTGGAGAAAAAATGTAAATGAGCATGCTTTACCGGCTGTTTTTGATACATAATTAACCTCACTTCGTTAACAAAGGTACGACTGGCATGGAATTCGCCAAAATAAACACATTATAATTTCTATGAAAATATTTTACGGAGCAAGTTAATTACTGTTTTATTATACAGCGTCTATTACTGTAAATTAATTTTGCTGCGCTATGTGTAAAAACTAATTAGATAAAATATTATCATAATACACACGATGACCTAAAATTATTGTAATTGCTGGTTACCGACACCTCCGGAAGAAGGGCCACGATATTGTGTAGGTAATATTAAATTTCGACGAGGGTAGGAATAGTTTTCATCGCCGCAGTCATTAACGACAAATCGAATGAGTCACGCGGGTCCCTCACGTCTCCGTTGAAACCTACGAAGGGAACGTGTGAGGATTAACAAAACAAATAGAAAGGCACCCACCCAACCAACAGAGTGCTTTACAGTAGTGTAAATGCACGGAGCCGTAAACAAGAAATTACATTATCACCAGCCAATAAGACGCGTTGGTACGCAGTACAAGAGTAGGACCCAATGGCAATTTTAATTTAAGGCGGGAAATTTGCATTTCTTATAAGCGCTGAAATGCAAAAAAAGACCCTCCCAATCGGAAGGAAATTTCAGTAAAATTAAATGAAGAATGTAATTTTAGATTTTTTAAATACACCAAGTTAAATACTGCAAATGTGATAAAATATTCTATATATTAAGCATGTTAACTAATAAACGAAGGGTAAAATTTCATAATATTAATCAAATGAACAAATAATGATGTTATGTAGTCTAACGAATATAACAGTAAGTAAAAATCATTTTTACATACGTTCATTTAAATGTAGAGATATTTAAATATTATAGTGAAATCCCGTCAAAATATTCATGTTCATGACAGTATTTAAAGAATAAAAGAATAAAAGTTTAAATAGATTACGTAATAAATTACCAACATATCAATTAAAACTTATGTAGATACTACTAGCACTTGTCAAATTTACAAAAAATATACATTTTTCAAGAATACACATGTTAAAAATATTAAGGTCACCAACGAAACTCGTAAATTTTAAATGTTACTAAGTGAAACATAAATTTTCCTGGGAAAAAAAATATTTTTATCTCTTTATTTATTTACCATCACGAGACCTTAAAACTCATCATCTCAACATTCATGAACATCAAAACCTCATTGCGTTAAATTACTCTACTGATCGCTTTTTTAAATTGAAACTAATCAATAGTTAACCCAGTTCATCCTATAAATGTATAAACCAATTTATCAATTCAAATTTGACTACACAGCAAACGACAGCTCAAAACACATTACGAAAAATTTCATTAAATTATGAAAAGACAAAACAGGATTTCGGTTAAAATGTCACAATGGACTGACAGAATAGAAAAATTTGACATGGGTAGTTCAAAAACTTCAAAATGGGGGTAACCAAAGTTACAATTAAAAAAAAAAAAAAAATTTATTACATTTGTATAATAATTATTTTATTGCTTTCATTTGGAAAATTCCATAAAGGTATAATTATGGTGACACATGATAACACTGATAACTAGACATTTTCAACATCTTAAAAATACAAGAGTACTCGAGTTAATACCTGCATTTGATTACTTAAAATTATAGTTTTCCTCTTTTGATCCTATGCTACTGAGAATTAAATCTACATTGTATATGTTTTTTGTTGTATGATCAAATTCAAGCGATAATTAATCTTCGTAATTAAATTACACAAAGATTGCTTTGTTTGTAATTTCTAAATCAATGCACAAAACTACTCAACGCACATTACTAGGTTATACTAGATTTTCACGAAAACAAACAACGTTGAGTAAACACTTTACAATCAGACAAAAAAAAACACTTGAAGGGGACATTTTGGCATATATCCCGGGAATGAGGAACGGATATTGTATCCGGACGTAGTAAGCATTGAATAATTCATAAGTTCTTGCTCTCGGATTAGGACTTTATAGATTTCACAACAAATTAAGGAAAACATTTTATGTGATAAACAAGACCATTTTACAACACGGATTCAAATCATAATTTCCAATTGACGCAATATATTAATATACACAATACGATTGAATATACATAATAATATGTATTTATCCTCGGATATAATACAAACTACGTTCATTACCTAATTAAAACGTGACTTGTCAAATGAAATAATAACATAGTATTTTTTTAATTGAATAGTTAACTACTAATACTTAACTAAAAACATCATAACATTTTATATATAACGTGAAATAACTCACGCGCTTACTTGTATTATACTGACAATAATTAGTATTGAGTACTTTGTAAACAACCAAGAAATTCAAGTACATGGAAATAATATTTCAACTACTTAAAATCAGCATAATAGCCACATGTTGTATGACAACATTGGAAATTGACAACGGCATTATTGAAAGACTATACTACGTAATACATTTGGTTGGTGCGGTTAGAAGAAAAGGAAAAGGCGTAATAACATCTTCAGGACGGAAATCTTCCCTCTGTCTGATATGCTAACGATCGTGTTATATACAAGAATGGCATCTGAATTCAATTTGCGAAACGACGTCCACGAAACCCTGACTTCCTAGTTCCTACTATTTGTCTTCGGCAAGATAAGCGATAAAACTTTTGTAGTCACTGGGGAGTTCTTTAAACTTTTTAACCAAAACCAAATAAGAACATATATATATATATATACACATACATATATTCGTCATAACTATCACAGATAACGTGAGTACATAGTTACTTACGGAGAAACAATCGTAGATTATCCAATTAAATCTTTGCCGACGCGAATAGATGGGGATAGGACATCTTCAATATGAAAAACAATAGAAACCGACGAAGTCGGTGGTAGGCGCATGTATATTGTTACAAATTAAACGAGCAGTAAAATTGTTGTTAAAATATGTGAAAAGTGTAAGCGGCGCGTCGCGCGTACAACATCGGCGAACGAAAACAGTGTATGGATAAAAATACTGTCCTTTCTGCTGTCATGACGTTTGGATTTGAGATAAGCAATGTACTTGCGAGGCCCGAACATATGGAAAACTTTACCAGCGGATAAAGTGATTGATGATGGTACCGCCGTTACGGGAGCTAAAGGTTTTTAGCGGTTAGGAAGATAAATTGTGCACGACTGATAGTATAAAAACCTCTAAAAATACATATATTTTTATTCATCCTGCCACCCAAAACCGAAAAGAGGGAACCTATTTCGGATATGCGACAATAATGTTGAAAAGTTTACATACGCTGATGAAAATCATAAATTTCGTTGTCATCCTTATTTCTGAGCACGGGGCCGTTAAACAAAATACACATGGATATATATTATGAACATATAAATAAACGAAACGTGTACCTAAATGAACCGTAAACAAGCGGTTCACAAATGAAAGGGATGAAATGAGTTTCACCCTTTTAGAAGGTTTAAAAAAAATGTCTCATGAAGCATACACGCAGATTTACAAATAATGGCCTCTACAATTATTCGCATAACGGTCAATACTTGTTCGTGAAGTTGTTCGTTCTTTAATTTACTTTTTTTTAAGTCTGAAACCCACTGACGCAATTTTTTTACGATTGAATGTACTATAGAAATATTTATCACGGCACCATTTATAATTTATATAAATATAAGTCATAAGTTATGTAACCTTTTCACAATAAAAATATGTTTTTGCATATTACTGGTAACCTCTATTTACATGACTGTAGTTTAAGGACATATAAATTACGTACGATACCTGAATCAATAATGAATACCATGAAAAATTAACAAAATAAATACTACTTTGCTCGTACAGATTTCTTAAAAAAAAAAAATTTTAAAAAAAATGTAGGAAATAAATTATTATTTAACTTGAAACGACTATCACATAAACCAATTCAATGTCACACGACGTAAATATACAATTTATTCATGCACAAAGTAGTACAATTTACTCTAGTATATTCTAATGTATAATGCCGACATACGTATATATGTATAGTTTCATTTCACAGAAATTCAAATGTTACGTAACATGAAGTCAAGAGCAATACAAAGCAAAAAGTCAAATACATTTATATACATGCATGTTTTAAATATAAAATCAAAACGAAATGAGAGATCAAAAAGAAAAATGTTTGTCTTCCCGCTAATACTTTAATTATTTAAAAAAACGGTCATGATGTGTGGATGCCACGCTCGACGACGCATAGACCGAGAAAAAAAATTAATCAGTTGAAAATTTTAGCGACCGAAATATGACCGGAAGATGCGAGTCACACCCCACCGACATTTACTGACGACACGTTAATCACCGCGCACACGTATTCAGAAGATATGGACTGTGAGCTGTGATCAATCGTAGAGCGAACGAGGAAGAAAATGATTTATACCGCACCACACGTCATTATTTCACATAACCACAAACGGTGCCATAACGTCACGGAGAATTTTTAATAATTATAATTCAGATTTAAATGCTCTAAAAAACAAAAACAAAATACGATTTTGTGCTCTCGTCTTTAATTTGTAATTTGTAAAAAGATCAAAACTTTAAAAATGTAGGTACTCCAAATTGTATTTTCAAATGTTTTTTAATACAATTAAAAAATAATGAGTGTTATTTTTTGCGTAGATAAAGTATACTTATTAATTATTCCTTTGAATATGGCATGCCATCGAACCGTTAATGGCTTAAAACGTTTAAGAAACGTAATAGCTACTAGAACAAAATGAACACTTTCCGTTAAAATCTGCTTCCTAATAATAATAAAAGACAAGACGGTCGTTAGTATACCAAGATTCCTCATTACATTCCCGGAAAGACACGATATCCCGAAAATCAACTCTTATCCAAAGTTGACGGCATCGCGCTATGGGTGATACCCTCGAGTAATGCAATTCGGTGCACTAAAGCGACCTAAAACCTACATCATCAACCGACCGATCGAGTGACACGCGCGCCATCGAGGGTAGTGAAAACGTTAAAGAGAAAGAAAATAAAAATAATAATAATAATAAAACAAATACGAAACATCGCAAACGTATATCGCCGTGTTTTTGCTCTCATTTAAAAGTCAAATTCGTTGCCGTGTGCGTATATGCGGATGAACGTGCACGTGAAACCCCCAGTTACCGTTTACACACACACACACACACACACACACACACACACACACACACACACACACACACACACACACACACACACACACACACACACACACACACACACACACACAAACACACGCACGCACGCACGCACACGCATTCACATGTATGTGTATATCAAGCATTATTATTAAAGCCTCCTGGACATATATAAAACAACAATTGCAACAGGAGAGAGACGACGACGTGGTTCGGTGCGGCACGGCACATGGCGATTTCTACCGAAAGTTTTCGCGGACGGCATTATTAAAGTTTTATTTGCCATACTACACGGAGTACGCGCGCGGAGACGTATGGGACCAGTGCAAACAGCGTACCTATACGGTGGGGGCCCATACCGCCACGGCTGCTACTACCACAGTCCTGTACATTGTAACGGCGACGGCGCGAGGTCACGGTGTGCTGTTCTTCGTGTGCACAACAGAGAATAATAATAATAATAATAATTTCATGACAATAACGATTATTCATAAATTTCTATACGCGCCGGCGGAATCGTTTTTCCGCTGCGGATCCGGTAGGTGTGTGAATTACGACGTCCGTGACGCGAAAAAATTATACGCGCCGGCAGAAAATTACAGTTTTAAACTATCAACGGTCGCGTACCTCCCGCCCTGTCCGCCTATCGGCATCACATGCGAACGGAGACATCTCGATATCGACGTTTTCAATAAAATCATCGATAGTCCGAGAAATCAACTACCATTTTTACTCCGGTCACAAAAATTGAATATCGTTAAAGAGCGCATTAACAATATATTTTTAACCTGCAAAACTCATATACGTATTATGTATATATTTATGATTACCAATACATATATACATAGTATATTGGTAAACGTTCTAGATGATAGTTTCAAACGCTAAATAGAAAAATAGCAAAGAATAATGTCACTAATACTATAATAATGGTAATATTATTCTATAGTACATACATGTATTATTATGTTCATATACAACAAAATTTAATAAGTTATAGCAAGAAAAAAACAGAATAATTATGCGAAATAATATAAAATATGAACTACGTGTATAGTACTTTGACGTTCAGATTAAAAAACTACACGAACACCTAAATTCTACCAACAAACACAATTTCCCGCAGTAATGAAATCACTAAATTGTCATTTTTCCATTTACACAACATTAATCATAACTTGTTAAGTATAAATATGAGTGAGCATTATTTATTAGTTATTACATGTATGCGATTAGCTTCAGTTTTCAATATGTATACGGCTGAATTTTTTCATACAAACAGATATATTCAAAATTGAAAATCATTTTTAATATTTAACACAATACAATCCTGAAACATCAATCAAATTCATACTTGAGTATGAGATAAAAATATAATATTATATTAAAAACAGTATATACAAATATTCTTGTAAAAATAAAACGTGAGAAGTGTCCCTATAAAATTGTACAGCGCAATTTAACATCATAAATTAATATAACTAACTTCGTAAAAATATTTTTTGTTAACTAAATATTAAACATTTTACCGTCAAAGTTTTAAAATTTTAGATAAATGTAAATAAAGGACAAAAAATGTACTATACAAATTTAACTAAATACAAAATTGAAGTATTTTTATTTTCACATAAATTTAAAAATATATACACTTATAACAAAATTAGATAAATATTCACTTTACTTTGAATAAAAATTAACTAGGTAATAGAAACAGAGAAAATTGGGAGAATAAATTAATTTCACCCATTAAAGAACATTTTAGAGCATTAGTTAATGAACAAATAAATAAGACAAAATGTTAACATTAATTAACTTGATGATGAAAACGCCTATAAAATTCATTATGTTAACAATACCATATCGATATATTATTTCGTAAGTAAATCAAATTTACTTAGAATAAATGTATTTTTAAAAATGTATTATTAAAATATAATTTTTACCAACTAATACTATTAATATGTGTATTATTACCCACTAAATGTACTACGATACTAAATATTTAAATTATTCGATTAAAACGACATCGTTTTAACAGTTTTAGATTTGACTTTTTTTTTTTTTTTTGTAACATCAAATTGTATTATCTTAGTACTTAACATAAATAGTTTAATTTATTAGAAATATAATGTATTTATTGTTATAATTCATTATACGACGACCTTTAAAAATCTAAAGAATCATTATTTTACATTATTTTATCATAATTTATAAATACGTACACAACGTAGAAATACTCGACCACCGACCATAAACAAAATACATTGTTCAACCACCCTACATTGAGCTATTGTAATATTTATTTGACATTCAAAATTTCATATTGACTTTTATACGACGAATTTGATTTATTATGAAAACACACACACACACACACACACACATATAAATATATATATATGAAGTTGTGTGCGTGTGTATGTATTATGCAAACAATGTATATTATACATCACATATTATGTATTGTATATTGTATTATATATTGTACGTCTATAAGAAACGAAATAACCTAAGAATGTTCTGTCTAACGTAAGCATTACTCCACACATGAGATGTCTCTAACGAATAAATTTTTCTACTACACAGTTCGATGAAACTAGTGGGTTTCAAGCCACATAGAAAAAATAAGAAGACCCTACATTGGTTGGAGGGGTAAAGGGCTAAAGGGCGTGTGCTCTGCACCAAGTACGTGATCAGAATTCGGTGTGTAGTATGAAAACTAAGGTGGAGGAATAACGATTGATTTTCTCGGATATACATGAGATGGTGACGCTATAAAGAACAACGGATGGTCGCTATCCAATTACTATCAAAGAAAAACAAGTAATTTTCAAAATTGCTTTGAAAACAATCATATTGACTTATAATAAAATTTTAAAATATTAATAAACAACATTCAATATATTTCATTATTGTGTTATAGCCGACTATTATCATTTTTATTGTTGTTATTTTTGTTGATACTAACTTAGCATTTAAACAATTTTCAACCACGGAACCGCAAAATTAAATTAAACATCAATATCATTATTTGGTATGAGTAAACAAATTAAACTAAAACACGATAAAAACCGACAAGATAAAAATTATTAGCGGAGGATAGCTGAGTATGACTATGATTAATTTGAATACAAGATAAATCATTAGACTGGGAATACGGTTTAGAACATAACTAAGTTAACTCCTGTTTTGTAAATAATACATTTAAGATTTTTAGTGAAATGAGAAATGTATTCGTTTTTATCGTATAAAAATTAAAAATCTATAATTATTTAAGAATAAATAAAATATTTAGCCTAATAACTACAATAAATTCATAGCTTAGGATTATTTCTGATTTGTTTTACTGTTTGTTTTTAACTCTAAATGCAAATTAAATCTTATAATTTTGTAAAATACAAACGAATTCGTCGAATTCGAATAATAACTAGATAATTAAATTGTATTAATCTAAAAAATGCATTAACGACAAAGACTATAATATCTTGAAATTAAAAATAACTAACACAAGTTATTTTATTCAATTCTATCATTTAAAAGAAGTAAACAAAAAACAAGAATTTTTTTCTTTTCATGAACAAATATAATTATTACATTTTTCAGTTATTTTATTTTAAAAGAAAAAGGAGAAAACAATTTCCTGATAATTAGTGATAAAAACAATTAGTTTTTATTATTCTTGAATATTATACTACCCTGGAAACAGTTTATGTTAATGGTTAAAAATAACTAAATAATAATTTTCTAAACAATATTTCTCTCAGAGCCAAGAACTGTGAAAATGCACGCATCGATTGAATGTATTCAGCGAAAATAATATTCGTTTTTTTCTATTATTTACTTACTTTAATTCAGTGACATAACATCAAAGTTGATAAAATTCAACAACAAAATAAATTGTTGTTATGAAACATCCAACACACATTATAAAACTTACCTGAAACAGAAAAAAACAATAAATTAGTATTATTCCTTTGTGTTAAAATACGATTTTGTAGACTTCAGACATAATACTATTTACTGTAGATATACAGTAAATACTCATATTAAACAATAATAATACTTTCAATACTTGTAATACTTGTATTAATACTCGTGCAAGTATTTATGTGGTTATAAACAAAAACAAATTTACATGAATCTATATAAATGTAGATAAACTCTCTTAACAGTGTTGTAAAATGAATTGAGTATCAGTGATCTCCTATAACTTCCTATTATTTTCATTTTTTTATTATTTAAATTAAAATAATTTATTCTATTAAATAACCCGAGTTCAACGCCATTCAGAAACTAAAAATTGCAATACAAATGTCGAACATGATATTTCTTAAAATTCGTTTATGACTTAGATCAACAGATCATATATAATATAATTAACATAGTCATCCGGTTACTGCAAGGATTCAATACAAACGCAGAGCTATTTTATAATTTAGACTGACATTCGCCATATTATATAAATTAAATATGAATCACCCAGTCAGAAATCATTAACAATTAACTCTTGTTGCTCTGAATTAGCCGAGAAACTATAGGGCATTCGTGAAGTAAATATTTAATAGGTTTTCTCTGACATACATATATATATATATATATATATATATATATATATATATACATATTTTTGTTACGAATAAAATTTAATTTAATAATTTATTAATTTCATTTTACTTCTGACAAAATACACATCAAACAAATAAGTTGGGTGTTACATTAATATTCCCTGGAAAATCATTATTAAAAAACAATATAAACTATATAAAATACATCTGAATGGTATTGTAATAAAATGGGACTAAAAATTAAATAGCCATCTTAAACCTAACAATATTCAACTAAATCTGTGAATTTATAAATAAAAATATACGCGGTAAAGAAACTAAAAACAAGTAAATTCATCGATAATTCATTAGTTGATTAGCAATTAGAAATAATTAATGAACTATAAACAAATACAGGTGAAGCACTTATGCACCTCACTGATTCCTAGAGCCGAATTAGTGAAAAAACCTTTTAGAATCTAGTCCACTTAGTAGATTTATTTTCTTTGTCACCGTCTTCTTTCCCAACGCACATCCACTAAGCTCATGAAACTATATACATATACCGAATGACAAATCATTTAAAAGTATAAAGGGCAGCTTTTAATTAAAAGCATAGTTCAAATGAAAAGATTTCCATTGTCAGAGTCATTAAATCATAAAAATAAAACAAGGTGAAATTTGTATTGACAAACAGTTTTTAACTTTTCATTTATATGCTTATATGTGCACTTATAGATCTATATCACTCGACAGTAAATTTAAATTTATTTAAAACAATAATAATAATTTGGTTAAAATATAAACACATTGAACGAATCAATTTTAATTAATATTAATATTTTATATTGGTGAAAGTTAATGAAGAATTAATTTTCAATACTATATGTTGAAGTATAATATTCTACTTTGACATATTGAATTCATGATTGACAAGTACTCCTTCATAATTTGCAAATGTTATCATAAAATATGTTTTTAAGACACTTAGATCTCATTTAGATTAGATTTTTAAGTTCCCTTAAGAATAAAACCCGATTATTCTACTCAAAAGACCGGTATTTCACTTGGTTTTAGTAAAAAATGCACAGTAACGCATTTTTACTACAAAAATTTTTAGAAAACTATTGCACATAAAAAAAACTGTTAATTTGAAGTGAAAATGCAAAATTATGTACGCATACTCTACCTACTACACTATAAAACTCATACCACTCACGTAATGATTTTATTTAAATAGAAATTGTAATGTTTTCATATGACAATTTGAACGTGAGTGTTGGCTGACAAAAAAGATTAACCGTTTACATATTAGGATAAAATGAATTATAATGCGAGTCCTAAAACCGGATGATACCAGAATTTCCATCCCCACTCATAATATGTTGATGTTATTCAAATCCTTTTCGGGCTGTATACACATGTGTTGAATAGTTTAATGTCCAAACGTGGTCAGAATATTCAAAATAAACATTCAAAGATAGCATTCACGAATGAAAGTTAAAAACCAACAGTTTATACTTTATAGCGTTATTGTTGATGTCTTCCATTAAAAGGGAAAGTAAATTAATTTATTTGATAATATACAGGGTGAGTCAAATCTATTTTACAAATTCAATATTTGTTTTTATGCAATATGTTTAACTTTTTTATTTCTATAATTAATATTATAGTACTGAAGTACAACAAAAATGTACTAAATATGTTTTTGATTCTTGGAACTCAACATTTTTCAATTTTCAATTTTATTTAATCATTAATTATTAGTTGGTCATTAATTTATAATGATTTTTTAAACTTTTTGAAAATTCAAATTCAATAATTAAAGTTTTCGTACAAATCATTACACATTCTATCAAGATAAGTCGGTGATTTCTATTGATATTTCAATGAAATCATGTACGTGATTTGAAAATATTATTACGTGCATATTAAGATATCAATATGATCATATTCTGACATTTAATCCCTATACATTTAATGCTACGTGTGATTAAAAGATCTTGGAGTAAATTAAATTTCGATCAATCATATAATTGATTGTGGTATAATAATATGCGATACGATTATGTGAAACTAAATATTAATGTTAACTTTTTCAAACACATAAAAAAACGTAGATAATAACGGATTAACCCTGACTAGAGAATTAAGCACCAAAATTGTCCAAAAATTCCTTTCACAAAATGGCTATTTTGAATGTTTTACCAAACGGTACAGTGAATTTGAGTTCTAAAAATATACATAAATCTTTAAATGGAGTTTAGTTGAAGCGTATGACTCGAGTATTTATTTACAGTTATGAATAGAAAAAAAAATATTCTATTTATGAAATATACCTGACTTACCCTATATGTAAATATAAATTTTCTTATCAACGAAAATTGTTCAATGAATAATTCCATTTACATTACTGATTGTTTTGACATTATTTTAAAATACGGTTTTTAAAGTGTTTTAAAATTTACCTCGAGTAATTTAAAATAATAGTTTTTTGGACTAAAAGAATTCCTAAAATGCTTAATCACGAAAATAAATTAATCAGTTTACAAATTTTAATTTTGTAAAAATGAATACAAAATATTAAAGTGATTCTGAGTATCGATTGTTATTTATTTAATATCGCGACATCAAATCATAAATATCAAATGTTTAGTACATAATATATTGGTTATTGAAAACTTTATATTTATATAATTTCGACTACCAAGTATTAAACTACTAATTTTAAAGTATATTGTCCATGCTTGTTTAAAATTTAAATGTAGCAAATATTTTGTTTATTTTTCCAGAATATTTTACTTAACATTTCAGTGAACAGAATAATGCAGAAAAAAAATCAACGATTTAAGTTACCTCGGCACAACGGAAATTGAAAAATTGTATGTCTCTTCTCTCTTCGTTAATAATTCTCCAACACCAAATGAGACTTGTCAAGTCTGAATGCACGAACGAGTCTCTTTCCATTGCGAAATAAAATTAAAATAAAAAAGTTTAAAAGACGTTTAATTCCAAAGAGGAAAGAAAAGAATAAGTGGAGCAGGGGAAGAAAAGAAATGGATACAATGAATTAGGTCAATGGAACCATACACAAAAGGATAAAACTTCACTATTCGCGACACGAGTAGAATTAGAGGAAACTTGATATATATATTATTCAAAATACGTTCGTGATGGAAAGTTCGCGTGCAGTTTGTATTGGGTTATGCTGAATATACTTATATTTTGGAAGTCCCTCGAAGACTATACCACGCGATAAGAGGGAGAATGAAAAAAAATACCTCGAGCAGAGGTATATACCTAAGAAAATAATAATGGTTATAATAATGTCACGAAAAACAATCATATTGGTTCAACGTTTCAAATGTTTTAAATCAAAAACAAATCGTAAAAATATGCATCGAATTTATACTAAGTGTACGATTATTCACCATTGATAATTGATGAACTCCAACGTTGTCAAAACATACACGAGTATAAGTCGACAAAAATGTAATATAATTATATTTACTTATTGCATAACACAAACTTTCATGACATGAAATTTATCAATTTATGTATGATATGGAATGTTTCATCGCAAAATAAACATCGTAAGAATTATGATATACGACTAAAAATATTAATGCACAAAACATTCAAGTAGTAATACTGTATAAAATTAGAGGCTCTTTAATTCTTTTTTTATCTACACATTAATATATTATATACTATTGATCGAATAAAGTATTGTCCATTCCGATGTATATTTTACAATGAAAAAATCTTTAATTAAAATGATACTCAACCAGTGTTTTGTGTACATTTTGACACCTACGAAAATTGATGATTTGTATTTTACCATCTATTCTGCTTCTGACATCAAGAAACCTAAACGTCGAAATAATTTTTTAACACGTGTTATTGGTCTCTCAAAATCAAGTTAATACTAAATTTATGAGCATTATTAACGTATTCAATTATTTTATAAACTACTAAAATTTAAGTGGCAGTCAATTTTTTACTGACAATAACGTTAATATGTATTGGGTACATATTTAAAACAATAGATACATAATCAAACCGATCTCGATGTAAGATATCTATTGAAATCAATAACAACCATCACTGAAATCATCGAATTCATATCAGCTACACAACATTAATCATCAAAAATCATGATCCAAAAATAAAAAATAAATGGGAAATGGATAATTATACTAAACATGATAAACTATATAATATATATATACACATAAATGTCAGCTTTTCACGAATATATTGCAATCTCTGGATCAAGTAGTATACGGTTTACAAAGCTATCACGATCGCACCACAACATACATATACTAAAATACTTCTGATTATAATAGACGGGGGAAAAATTCAATCAAGACTCAAATGGGGGATATGATGTCGTATCCTCATTGTTGTTCCCACCCTTGGACGTCTAATAAATTACGTCGATACCAAAAGTTTTTATATGTTCACAAGAAATGTTACTTATATCAAACTGGGTTTGTTGTCAAACTAAAATGTGGTCAGAGAAAGAGGAGGAGCAGATTTCACCAAGAAATATATCGCTTTTATCAGTACACATACAAACCCCACCTACCCTAAAAGGCTTTTCAAATTATTTATGACTACTCGTGTGGTCATTTAATGAATTTCTTCTCATTTTCTCAGCATCAGGCCGTTGCGTAGAACTATAATTTATACTGTCCGATTTACGATAATTCTTTATATGACAATGAAAAGGACAACGGGAAGACTGTATATTTTTTACCAAGCACCTGCCTATAGACATAAACTAAATGCGTAGTTTTGACGAAAAACGTAAAGATACCTACATTGTTGATAATTTCATGAAACAGAGTTTAAAAAAACCTTTGTCCAGAAACAGTTATATATTACAAAAAAAAAAATATATATATATATATATATATATAAAATAATAAATTTTACAAGAATTCAATATTATTTTGAATTTAATTTTGAAAATATAAATAAATAAAAAAATGTATTTTAAATTACACAATTTTTGGATTAAAGTTATTTTCGAAATTATTTCGGTGAATATGTAAATTAACTGATACTCTGAGAAGAGTTCTGCAAATTTCATAAAACGTTTATGTATTGACCCGACCAACAACGGACGACCTTATTTCATACCACACATACAATTATACTGCCAATACTTAAAACTAAAAAAAATAACATGGTTTTTGTTTACATAAACTGAAAATTATGCCGTCTAATTCACCCAAATACGAGGAAATAATAAATGAAAATATATATATGAAAAGGAAAAACGCACGAGAAAATGCTTTGTTTCGTTCTTCTTTCGAACCGGTAATCCAGCCTTAGCACCGAGTATGATTAATGAATTCTACCAAACGGCTTCATTTTCTGCTTTATCTCTACCTCACCCTCTCCAAACAACCAAAAACTAAAAAGAAACGTACTTTTATAATTAATATCTCTTTCGATATAGTATTCTTTTCTCCGAAAATCCCGCTTTTTTTTAGTACCTCTCCTCCATTTTCTACGATTTGTTTCTTTTACACACAAAAAACTTTTCACTCGACTTAATAGTGTTTTTGTATTACATGCAAGGTTCTCGGGAGGTGAGAAACACAAAAAGAAAACACGTAAAAAAGGATAATTTCCCATTCGTATTCAAACTAGCAAGATTCAAAATAATTACGAACTTCCATTACCCGCTGTGACGCCTGAAACACATGTAAACGCTTTTTGGAGAGTATCCAAAATTCTGCTACAGTTCCCAGCAAAATACTAAAAAATATACGTGTTATATATATATATATATATATATATATATATATATATATATATATATATATATATGTGGAAGTAATTAAGTGTATATGGTACGTAAAAAGCGGAAATAATTCACTGCCACTTCAAATTTGTATTTTTTAATTAAAATAATACATTGCTTTTAATGTAGCGCAATATTAATACTGATATATAGATTGCCGCGCACTTCTGTGCACTTCAAATTATTAAATGCTTCATATAACCCATAAACCAATAAGTAATTGTATTAAATTGGATATTGATACATAAAACTTCTTAATAAAAAAACATAGGTAGATATTTCAAAACATTAAAGCCCATATAAAGGCAGAAAAAATAAGTAAACAAAAAATACATAGTTTTGATAGGTACTTCATAGTTTAAATTATAGTGAATAATCAAACAATTATTTAACACTAATAAAATATTGCTTAGTGAATAATAAAAAAAAAACACCAAATGCATTTTAATATAATATGAACACGTGCAATTTAGAACAAATGAAAACAATGGATGACTGTAAGTTGAGTGTACGTACTTCAAAAAGGTGTAAAAACATTGTAAAAACAATATAATAATTATAAATAAAAACAATATTCGCTTATATTTTTAATATAATTCCACGAGTATACTAAATAAAATCAAACTATTTATAATACTACTGATCAAAGTTAAATTAATACATTAATTAACTTGATCAATAAAAACTTAATATCAAAAATGCGAGTAAAGGTGACAAATTAAGATTTATTATTAATTTATATTTTTAAAATATATATATATATATAACTTGAGCTTGTGTTTCGTAAATTACAATTCTTTTTAAATCTAAATTATGAGTTTTATTTCAAATTTATGGTTAATTTGAAATTATAGTGTACAGGATTTTATTTTCAGTTTATAATAAACATACATTATTCATACGTTAATGTAATAGTAACATGAATTAAGAAATTATTATTCCGTTATAAGTTAAAATAAAATATTAACGAGATTCAAGATAGAAAATAAGTAATACAATAATATTTTTATATGAAGTAATATAAAACTCAAGTTTCAATAATTTATTCAAAATCATTGTTTAAAAAAAATAATTTTGAAGATAATAACAAACTCAAGGTTTATCATTCTGTAAATAAATAATATACCTATACTCTAACCCTGTTGTAAAAATATCATATCAAAAATATGATACATTTTTTATAACACAAGTTTTATAAATCAGTATTAATGAATTATATATTAAATTACATGAAACTAACAAAAAAAAGGCATTTAAAAATATCTGATTACGTACCCATATTGCATAATGATAATTAAGCTAAAAGTTACGCAACATAATTAAAATTGAACAAATTATGAATTTAAAATGTACTCTACTAACGAAAATACATGTTTAAGGCATCGATAAATTTTCATTTTATTCCATCAATTATTGATTATTTATTACAGACTTTAAAAAACTATTTTTTGAAAGAAATCTTATAAAAATGAACATTGACGAAAAATGGCTTAAGATATTAGATGGGTCAACTCACATAATATAAAGAACCCATAAATGAGAATATTATTTATACACACCATATCACAGTTGCATAAATTCGCTTATTTTCAAAATGTATATCAACATTATTAATGAAAAACATAACATTTGACAAAAACATAGGTACCAAATAGGTTGAAAATACTTAAAACCGCATAACTCTTGCGATTCACACGAAGATTAACCAGACAATTTTTGTTTTGCACGTCTTTTCTTTTAAACCGAATTTATGCATAGCATATTTGATAAAATTTGAGAACTTCACAAACCAAAAGCTAATATCATTTATATTTTTTTCAACATTTCTATTTTTTTTTATTATTATTATTATTATTTTTTTTTTTTTTTTTTCTGGAAAATTATATAAATCTTACAATATTGATTTAAATGTTTTACAATATCATACTACTAAGCAATTTTAAGTGCTATGTTGAATATGAAAGTGTATCACAAAACCATTTAACATTTTTCAAATGTATAGGTACTCTCCGTACATCTACATAGATGTAAACAGATCTCACTTAAAATGTACATTCTTGGCACACCATAAATAATAAATGTCGTTCAAATAGGAAATGACATTAGCTGCCTATCAATTCAAATACATGTATAATGTCAGATGTATTATAAATAAGGACACATTAATGTGACTAAAATACTATAAGCTTAATAATTACAAACGTTTTATTGATAAATCTCAAAACGATTTTAATTTCTTAAAAAATAACTCCATTCAAAATCAATAATATGACGGTATGATACTTTTATGGTTTTAATTGTACACAATTTAAAATCATACATCTCCCATCTAGAGAGTATTGGCTAACTCACACGTAAAAAATGTCGGATACTTGAATATTTCGGTATTTATCGCCAAAACATACACGTATAATGCAAACAATGAAGAACCGATTTCAATATTTCTCACCGGACGTTTATTGACGTTGTCAAACTCAAAATCACGTAACATAAAAAACGTAATTGATTACGAAAAGTTTACACGAAACGATCAACGTCGACTACGCGTATGGCGCACGAGACGCATTGAATCGTGCCCGCGCGCTCGCGGTCCACCATAAACGCGCGTTCTCCCGCACGGTTATGAGCCAGCCTGCAGATAACGTCCAAGTACTATTGATAAGCTGTTTTCGGTGATAAATAACCTCGGCGGCGAACGCGTATAAATTCCCGAACACACTTCGTCCCCTGCCGCAACATGCAGCGCGGTGTCATTTTTGTTTATCTACGTTCGTGCGTAACGGCTGTTTGAACGAAGAGACTAGTGTGTCCCACCGGAGATCGGAAAAACAGTCATAAAACTAACCGAAAATATCGCGCGCCAAACGCCCGCCCACGCCCGTCCGGCCGTCCTCCGTGAAAAATATACGCTTATGCGTTGTGGCCCGGGTGCGTGTTATAGGCCTACGGGTATTAAATTCGCTTTTTAGAAACACAAGAAGAAAGGGGGCAACGACGAGACGTACACTCTCGGTACGGAGGCGCACGAAAGGGGGTAGGTGGTGTTTCTGCGTTATTTATACCGTGTCCCCGGTGTATAAGTATACAATTTTAAACGTGCGTAGAAATTAATATTGTAAAAGTTTAGAATAGGGTTGGCAACGCGCTGCAAAGATAGCGAGGGATATATGCACACACATACACAGACACACGGCGGCGCGAACGAAGAATCCGTTCGATTATTATCGGTTGCAAGCAGAAAAAAGGAGTAAAAAGCTTTTTTTTCTAGAGAATTTTTCGCTCCGAGCTTACAAGATGCGTTTTACGGAACAAAATAACAACACAAAAACGACGATATTTCCGACGACGGACAAAAAGTATAAATTTAAAAAACATTCCCGTCATTTGTTATTTATGGCTACCTAATGTATTATTTTAGAGCGCATTATCTGTCTATTCGTTTTTTCAATAATAACAAAAATCTTGTTCGACAAAATACAATAGTGAGAAAAATAATTTTAGAATTTACAACAATAGAAAAGAGTGTAACAGAATTCAATAATACAAATTCAGACGTGATATAGTAAAAACAATATTTAGATATTCTAATCATTCATCGAATCGAATTCGATTTCTATTTTCAGTTTCCATATGGCACTTTTTACTGCCCCGTAGACGTGTTGAAAAAAAATACGCCCGCACACGGTAACGTGCCACGAGATCGTTCGGAACCGGGTAAGAACGATCGTACGTCTGAAAATATTATGTGTTTATAATTTTATACGGCAAACTCTTACGTGCGTGAGGCACCGAGAACAATCTATGAAAACCCGTCATTTGCTCGCCACGACGACATGCCTAATCTAGCCTCGTTAAAATACCCTTCTTCCTCGACGCGAGAAGTAAAAAGCGGTAATTTGTTTTTATGGCGTTCAATAAACAAAATATAAAAAATAAAATGAAAATAAACGGTAAACGTTTAAAACGATTTATGTTCATTCGGGCACACCGTGAGAAAACACAATCCAGCTGTCGTGAATGCCGACGTTCAATTGGCTTATTGAAAAGCACAAGCGAGGGAAGAGGTAGGAAAAAGTGAGACAAGACGAACGGGCGAGAAGCAGAAGAACAGGACCTGACACGTATTCGGTCGCTTTAAACTGTACGATTAAATATCGGGAGCGTATTTTATGCTACCCGCGTCACGACGATTGCCTCGATAAAAACTTAAATAATTTAAGTTTTTCCACAAAACTACAACAACAATCAGCGCCCAAGCCGTATAAGCTAACCGTATAACACTTCGTGCCCGTGACTATCAAACTGAACGCGTCTCATCACAACGTGAGGATCGAGCAATCGCAATGAAAGCTGTAGCAACATTTATTCCGTAATTTTGGTCATTTTCATTTAGACGGTATATTTGTCATTTGCACAGTCGCGACTATCACACTATCTGTTATCAGATGTACAAGAGAAATTTCCGTTCGCCTAAATCATTATAATCACTTTATTCCATGTCAAATTTAATAAAACTCAATACAAACAGGTAACGCGCGTTGCGAGCCAACAGAAGATAATTTTTTGATAGATATTACAACGATGAATAAACCTGACATCATATTAAGATAATTTATTTGTGTATTATTTACCTCTGCAAGAAGACACAAAAAAAATGGTATACTTACATATTTACGAGTGACATGTTTTTACCTGTAATTACATTCGACAACGCATTTCATAACATTGAAAAATTCTCGTAAAAAAAAACAAAAAAATAGCAAAATCTAAAAAACAAAAAAATCAAGTCTCAACATCGATTTCTATGCTTATTCTTTTCATATATTGAAAACTACCTAATTTAATGACAACGTTCTCTTCCAAAAAAATGACAAAATACTTATTCCATGCTATTGTGTACAAAACGTTATTATAAACACAATTTTAAGAAATATTTTATCATTATTATTATTATTGTAACTATATTATTACTATTACTTGTTAATCAAGCTATAACCCAAGGGTAAAATGCAAATTAAATTCTTAAAAATATTAACCAATGTTGAATATAAATTCAAAGTTAATATAAGTACAAAAATATAAAAAAAAAATCATAACTACACAAGTACTGTTTTTTTAAACATTCATTCATTTAATTTTGTATACAGTTACTACAAACAATATTACAAATAAATTAAACTAATTATATTCAATATTAAATACTTCAGCCTTTACAAAAAATTCTTTGAAGAAATATTTTTTTAAGAATATGCGGGTAATAGTTTAATAGATTATCGTCGGCAAAAATTATACCATAAATATATTAAACATTAATAAGATATGAAATGAATCTACAATCTTTTTTTTTTTTTTTGTTAAATAATTAGAGAAACAATATTTACACTAATAATTAAATACAAGCCATAATTGAATAAAAATTATAATTGCAAACCACGATGTAAATGTAATTATTAAAAATAAACAAGAATTATTAATTTCAAATGGTTAATTAAATAAAACGAAGCTACTTTAAAAATTACTAAGTTTAATAACTACAGTTTTCTTCAGCGAAAAATCGTATTGGCATAAATTAAACTAAGTCAAAAACACAATAAATTTAACAAACAATTAATTATTTTTCGTTGAATATATTTTTTCAGCCCACTGACGAAACAAAAATTAATGGTTTTCACTCTGATTTTGAGGTTTAAATAAAATATATATATTTTTTTTAATTCTTTAAAAATTGTATCGAAAATTATGAAAAGATACCATTTACTAGAGAAAAATATATTATAAAAATAATAAATTTACATTTTCTTAAGCCAGGCGCGTCCAATATTCATGCTGTTGAAATGATTGATATCTTTTACCCCTGTCAAATCCATTCATTTTTATTCATTTTTTTTAACCTAAGAGGACATGGGTGCACGACAACTTTCGGATAATTCCCAAAAGTCTACCTCAACGAATGGTTGCCAATGACTGGAAGCGAAAAGAAAACGACCTCTAAGATATGTGGGTGTTTTTTATTTCTATTTTTTATTTTTTTTTTTTTTTTTAAGCAGTCCTCTCTACCATTGACACCGACAGAAATTCCCATTTCGGGTCACTTCATTGTTTGATTAATGTTGGCCGATTCGGACAATGGAGAACGGGGATGGAAAGTCAGATGTCTCGGTGGAACACTCTTGCCGTTGAATTCCTACAGCACTCGACAATATATAGGCCGGCGGCTATATTAAATTCTCTAAGGGACGCTAGACCAAGGAAGGGGGTTGAAAACAAAAGGCAAAAATCCAGGCGACAAAACTTTAACACACGCATACAGCATGTGGACGTCATAATATGTGAGTTATGAAGATCTCAAGAGACAATACTACTGCAGTATCCCTACCACTTTTTCCACCAGGTGGAGTGAATTCATGAGAGCTTTTTACTTTTTTGGCCCAGATTTGTTTTTCACCCGTCAAAAAAGTTAAATCAATGTCAAGAAATAAAACTTTTGTCAAAATATTGTCTTATGAACAGAGAAAGGTTTATATTGAAAATGGTTACATATTATATAAATATATGTACAAATTCATGATAAACCAAGTATATTTAAATTAAAAGATCCCATTCGTTAATCATAGATGGTTTGCGAAATATTATTCGACACTTTAAAATAATGAAAACATGTTACGTAATGACACATTTTGTTAAAATAAACATACAAATTAATACTATGAGAACGAATTATATTTTAAAACAACACAAAAAAAATGTAGAAGAAAAAAAGTAATAATATCACTTTCAAGCACTAGTGGTTATGATTTAGCAAATTTACTGACATATTTCGATTTTATAATTGACAAAGGGTAAATTCAACATTTTTAGGTATTTCTGACGTTCATAAAAAATACGTAGTGTGTTTCCATTAAAGTGTCAAACTCTAAATTAATAATAAAATGTAAAGGGTTATTCAAATTTCAAATATAATTTAAAACAGGACATAATGACGTTCCATTATATATTCGCATAAAATAAATTGTATTTATACATCTACATAGTAAGTATTTTTAATTTTGTAGACACAGGAGGCTGATACATGTGCATAATATTCAAATAAGAAAGAAACAGTGAATGCAATAATACGAATGCATAAAAGAAAATTTAAAATATATATAGTGTGGCAAAGGGTCATAAAATCTAGTGGAGTGGCAAATTTTATTAAAATCTACGCCATTGATTGCCAGTCGGCCATAGTGTCTGATACTGCCGGGGAGTAGAGTTGATGTTACCACGGAGACTGAAATTCTGAAACCCCCACTGGAAAACACGAAAATCCATCTTAACATACTTAGTTTATTTCAGTTATTCAAATAATTTTTTTTTTAAATATATTTGTTTTAGATACTTTTTTTTTCAAATAAATATCGATGTAATTGTTCAAGACAATCGGGTATTTAAATTAATTGAATAACATATAACAAACGAATCTTACAATACTAATTACTGAATATAGCAGCCATAAAAAATCTATGTACGCGACTCAATATGTGTGAATATAATAAACACAATATCATTTATAGAACGAGGAAAAGCTGTTTGTCAAACGTTAGTGAAAATTCTACTAATCTACTAATTATGAATGAATTATTTGGAATTAATAGTTAGTACCTATATGGTTTAAGTGAAACACGTCAATACAACATGACACTTCTATATGTTTGATACATACATTTGAATGTGAAAGTTCAATTTGAACTAATGGTATAAAAAGTTGAAATTCACCATTCCCGTAATTAACAGTAGAGATACAAAGGAATGACAATAAAAGATAAAAGATGAGAAAAAATACATCACGACGACCAAGACGTCTAATTGTACGTGACTTTAGAAAGAAAACAGTTGAAAAGAATTTCGTCTCGTGAACGAAATTCGTTCCTCTCCGGGAACGGTGTCACCATTGGTTTGAGTGCTAATGGACTAACACTTTTATCAACGACTTTCCTTGTATAAAACAATCATTCATCAAATAATTGTAGGTACATATGAGGATTGGTGACAATAAACATTTGACACTATTAATGGATTATTCAGCGCTACGGCCACCAGAGTGTAGAAGGCTGAGATATATTTCAAAAACACAAGTATGTAATTTTCGCACGTAGAATGTGATATACTTAAACAGACCTCACCATGCATTAGTTAAATATAATGGAGCTTTTCAAATAAGAGATTATTAAAAAATAATAAAAAATAAAAAATATAAATATACACATATTTAATGTAGAAGCACTGAGATAATATATATACAACAATACATATTATATATAATTAGGTGCATCAAAAATAATTATTAAACTACAACAATTTAATGATAGTAAACAATTAAAATTAAAATTGAAAACATACAAATATAAATGAAAATGAATGCATACTAAATTAAACTATTTATGAACTTAGGTACATGTGTAATAAATATGTGTGCTATGACTTACGAGGAAACAAGAGTATATATTTGTTTTCTTTCTTAATTCATAGAAAATACAAATTCATAAGTAAACTTACTTAATAAAAAACACTTTGATTTACAATATTTTCATTTAAATCCGTTAAAAAAGTAAATATAAAAACAATATTAGAAACTAAACGTTAGTAATAATTACAAAAGTTGTTATTGTATTTACTTCATTAAATATCAGAATAGTAAATAATTATGCTCTTCAACCGAAGTTAAAATAATGCATTGTATTTTATTTGTTCAGTCTTATTTTTTATTTATTTTTAAAAACGCATTTATTATAAACAAAAATTATTAGTAGAAACATGATGTCTTAATGTATATTAAAAATAGAGTAGAATTTTTTTTTAAAAATCAGATGCACTATTTTTACAAATTCAATTAAAGAGTTTATCCTTTAGTATTACCAATTTTAATAAGAAATATCTGAAAAAAAATACAAAATAATTCTTACTGTTTATACTTTTCTATTGTTTTTCTTTTTTGATACAAAATAATAGTAAATTGAAATAAAAACTATCAAAAGATTTTAAACAGTAGAATTCACTTTTTTGTTAAGTTTTTGCGTATTAAACGTTCAGAAATTTGATTGTAATGAAAATAAAAAAGTTAAATGTCGACTTAAGAACTGAAACCATTTTTTTACGATATTTGTTTGTTACTTGAATAATATAATGAGTTCTTGTAATCTCTCTAGGGATACAAGTGTTCAAATCATTTTACCCAACAAAAAAATTGTATAATTAATCCTGCACAGAGGATAAAACAGCCATATCTTTTATACAAACTTTTTAAATAAGCTAGCTTTGAAATGGCTTAGTTTTTTTTTTTTTGTTCTTTTCAAAAACAAAAACGCTTCGTTAAGAAAGTGAAAATAAAAAACAAATTATAATTTAAAATAATATTATAATTCTGGTTTACTAGGAAATACTTTTACATTTTTCTTCCGTTTTCCTTCCGAGATTCAATATCACCTATAGAATTATGACCGACCCGACCACAAAACAACTGTACACAATAAATGTACAAAGAAATGAATAACACCAATCTCCAATAAAACTTAATTTAAAAATATAAGTCGGTGTAAACAGGAGCACCGGTGCTATACATGTGGTAAATAATAGAGTGAAACTTGTGATTTTACCATCAAAATAATATAGTATTTAATAGTTTTAGTTTATTATCACACATTTTAATGAAAATCAAATCAAATAAAACCATAAAATATTATTGCAACCAATTATTTTCTTTTTTAAACAACATATTGTAACTTTCCGATATCGTGATACACTATATTTTATACTGCAAACTGTGTTTTATTCACTACGTGTAAAACCATTTATAGCAAAAGAGGTATTAATTTAGAAATAACTACAAGTGTTAGTTTTAATGTGTTATAGCACCTTTTTTTTATTTTAAAACATGTGAAATAGCATTATTTATAGTTTGCCAATTTTAGAAAATGTACCAATTCAATAAAGCTTAAATTACTTTATGTTTGACAAACACAAATATAAAACTCAAAGAAAAACGTGTGAAATTTATATATTTATTTTTTTTTTTTTTTTTTTTTTTTGCTTTACTTTAAATCATCAAAATAATATGTTTACTGACGATACTACAACAGGCCATTTTGTTCTGTGTAGTAAAAAAAAAAAAAAGGATTTGTCAGACAACGAATATTACCAACCCCAGGGAAACAACATTTTTACGTTAGCTCTGGAAAAGGGTGTGGATTCATGGTATCAACCTCGCGGGTTTAATAACTGACAAGTTCCTTTGGCTTTTGGATAGTCCCATATACATACAATACGAACCCACACCCATACACTCACATACTCACACACAGACACAGACACAGACATACAGACACACAGACACAGTCACACACACACACACGCACAAATGTGCAGCACATACACATGCATACATACGTGCATGCATACAAATATATATATATATATATATATATATATATATATATATATATATATATATATATATATACATATTATATGCACACAACATACATATATATTGTATAGTACATACAACACATATACGGGTCCACGAGTACGGCCGCCGCCAGCCTCAGCGATGAAATATTTACAACCCAAGGGAATCAGAAGCCCAATGTTGAATGTGTACCGTGTGCGCTCACTGGTATCTATAATGCAACGGTTCCAGATTTAGGGCTCATGTTATATATTGACATAGCCATTCAACCAGGAAAGGCGAAAGGACGAAGGAGTTGTTCATGCTATTAATACTTGACTAAGACGGTGTAGTGACTAATAAACCCAGAGGCGACGTTAAAAAACACAGCACACTATCCCAAGAGAGTTTTACACAGTAACATAAAAGTGAAACTACGACCACGGCCTAATACGAGTGACGTTCATTTTTACTGACATTACGAACAATATAGTTCGTAGTATTATGGTATTTTTAATTGTTCAATAAGTTTATGCAATTTATATTTAATTAGCAAAACTTATGAAACTATGTGAACGAATTTCATTGAATTTTACGCATTTTTTAATTCCAAGTAGACATATAAAGAGCGTTATATGAAATTTCACATAATCCCCATCAACTGAAAATTCGACACAGGTTGTTCTACAGATACGTCATTTTAAATTTCATTTTAGCTGAGAAAATTATAAAACGACTTACTGAAAAAACATTGTGTAATTCACGCAAATCCATTTCGAATAAAATATATTTTTTTTAATTGCACCACAATTCAGAAAAAAAAAGCCTATAGATAAATATACCTAGAGGAACTTTGTACAGACGTTTTACAGACGTAATTACACATAAATTCCAAAAAGTATCAACGATTTTGATAATACTTCAAACGTATAATTTAGAAATTTAAACAAAAGTGTTTTTTTATTTCATGTTTTAATATACAGTTATTTTATTTTATTGAGAATATTTACGATCTTAACATGACTGTATTCAGTTTAGATTCTAGACTTTAATTATATCGACAAATCTTTAATAAACTTCCGTTTTATCAGCACTTAAAGTTTTAAAAATAACGTAAGTTGAAAAATTATACTTATAATCATTTTTCGGATATAAAGAATAATCACCTACGTGTAGGTAACATTCGTATTTTATTCATGTTATTAATTAAAACGTATATTTAATTTTTAACATTCTGAAAGGCCATTTAGTTTGTTATTAAGCCTTTATATTTACTTTTTTAATGTAGATCAGATAAACGATAAACGATGAAATTATACCTTCATCTTCCAGTGTTCCACACTGTAAATTATTTTATATTTTTGTCACAGATCTATGAACTGAAGTCAATTAAAATAAATTAAAATTTAATTAAACAATAGTATTAAATTAAATATATATTTTGATTTTTTAGATTCTGTTGAAAATGAAAGCGCCAGTTGATTTTATAAAAATCTATGATAATATTTTATTTTTATTTTTATTTATTTATTTTATTTTATTATTATTTTTATTTTTTTCTGTACAAGGTTTTTAATGAAAACTTTTCGATTGTAAAAAAAAATTAAAGTTTCATGCAGCACATACAATTGATACTAAATTGAACATTTTAACTCTAAAAAAGATCGAAAAAACTTTTTGAAATTCACAAAATGATAACGAAATAAAATAAACACTTTAAACAATATCTTTTTATTTCGCTACTTCAAATAAATAACACAACATACCTCAATCTCGTATTGTTATAATAAACATAATATTAAAGAACTGTTTTATGTTTCAGTGGTCGATTTATATATATATATATATATATATATATATATATATATATATATATATATATATATATATATATATATATGATAAACACAAATAAAAATCTGTTTTAAATAAATTGGTAGTTTTAAATTCTGAGTAAGCGAAATATCTATTAGTTTTACAATAATACTCCATAGTGCTAAGTACGTCCTTTTTAGATTTCATTGTATACATACTAACGATTTTAAAAAAAAATAAGTCAATTCCAAATATTATAGTCAACAACACTTTAAAAAGTACCAAGAACAAATAAATATCAAAAGAAACTTGCAAATTCAGTCAGATGAAGAAAACCAATGAAGCTACTAAAATTGGAAAACTTTTATTTATTTTTTATTAAAAAACATTTTTAGAAAAGTCAAGTTAGAATAAATATCGATTTTATTACTTAAATTCTTGTGTGTGGTCTGAAAACTTACAAATAAGCTTAAAATGTAACCTTTAAAAAAATTGAACGTAAAAATAGCGTAATTTTTTAATATAAATGATGTAAACTATATGTACGCGTTTATAGTATGATAAATTATCACTAAAATTCAAATCAAATAATAATACAATGGAATTTATTAGAACGGAAAGTTAAATAGTTGTTCACCATAAAATGATACAATATATACTCGGTAACATCGCCAAACGCGAATTATTACGTATAATTTTATAAAAAGAAAAAACACCATTCTCACTACATTAGTTTTTATACAAATGTATTTTGTAAACCAGCAAAGGTACAATTTGCGAAATAGAGACATATTTTTTTAAATAAAAATGTGTTATAAAACAAAATTTAATATTGGTTGATAATTTTAAACAAGCGTTTGTTCTACAAGAATAATAAAAGCGTGTGAAAAAACAAGCACACTGGCAATGTAATATCATAGGAAACAAAGCGTATGTAATTAATTGATGGCTGACATTTAAAAACTGCAATATAATAAATTAAATTTTTTATGATGTCATATTAATTAACAAAACAACGTTAGAAACATACCCTAACTAATGAGACAGAACGAAATTCATCAAGAGTTTAATACAACAACAAACATTGATGCTATTCTTCGATAAAATACCAAACATGAAAATATATTTCACAAGGTTGAAAATTGAACATCCAATTTAAATATTAATCAAAATGTATCAATTGACAGTTTCTATAGCTATTTAATTCGAAATATATACTTGTGAAACATTAAATAACTGAAGACGTACTTAAAGGTACTATATAAATTTATTCCAAATAAGTTTAACTCAATCGCATTATTTTTTTTCAACATTATAACAATATTTTAAATATTGAGATTTAACAACAAGTTTTAAAATATAATAAACCAATCAAACATATTTATGATTGAATTGGTCAATCATTATCACAGATATATAAAACAACTAGATAGCCGACTCAACGAATAAAATTGAAGTCTAGAATCCATATGCGAACAGGGCAAAATATGATTGATTAATCCATGACATTTTATATTACTCCATGAAATATAATTTTTCTGTGATTGAAACCACAGATATATAAAAATGTTGTTTTATATATCTGTTATCTTTCTATATGGATTCGGATTGAAACACAATTTTCGATTATAATTTATAAACTATAAACTATAAAGTGCAATTCAAGTAATTCAACATCATGGTGGTTTCTTGTTCTGTGTCTGGTTTTATCAATAGGAGACTGAAAGGAAGCAAAGTTCATTTTTTTTCGTAAGTTATACCTTGTTATATCTTATGTAAACTTATTATTAGTTAGGTTATTAAATTGTTTTTAAAAAAATCATGGATTTATCAATCGCATTTACCCTGTTCCCATATAGCTGTCAGACTTCATAGTTCTTATGAGACTTTATCACTGAGTCGGCTATCTAGTTGTTTTATATATCTGTGATCATTATTCATTAATAATACATTGTGCACATACACAACTGTTTGTAAACTACAATTTTACTGAAACCCCTTAATTTTAACTTTTCCAAACCACTTAACATTTAATATCTATAAAATTGTCCATAAGTAGTTTTCATTTATTAATATATAGTGTTCCGCATATGTATACAATTCAACTAAGTCTATATAATAAATAACTTCACTAGCTCAATCTAACTTAATCTAATATAACTACATTTTTGTAAAAAAAAAAAAGGTTATTACTGTTTTTATCTACGTGAATCTTTAAGTTTTCTAGTTTTCTTTAATAGAATTATACGTTGTACTCTTTAAGAAAATAAATTAATAATTTTGAAAATATTATCATTTGAACTTTTATGATTAGACCAATAGTTTGTGAGACATAAATGTTTAAAGTAATGTAGAAAAGGAATAGTGACAGTAAATTTTTGCGAGTTACTCTTGCTTAACTTTTAACATTCATGTTCCTCTAAATTATTGATCCAATAAAAAAATTTTAATTTTAATAAAATGGAAACAAAAATTCTAAAAGAACTTATATTTTTTTATAAAATTCATCATAAATAATAATTTCCATTAAAAGAAATTCAATAACTTAAAAAATAACGTGTATTTTTATTTTTGTGAATTTCATAAAATTTTATTTTAATATTGATTTACAAGAAAAAAAATCAAAGTGTATACATTATATAAAGTTGAATCACATTGTTTTAATACCGATGGGGCACCCTGCATATAATTTAAATTGATAATATGTTATACCTACCTATAACATAACTTATGGTAGAACAAAATTTATTTACTTAAAAAAGTTAACACTAAATAAAATAAAAAATGTCTTAATTAAAAACTTTTAAAGTCATTATGTATATGTTGACCAAACTTTTAAAACATAATCACCCCTAAGAAAGTATTAATTACGTAATCCTACTTAAAAATATAGAGAACCCAACTAATTTGACAATGACTAGAATAAAAAAAAAATTTAAAACTTTTTCTAACAGAAAATAAGTCCCAACATCACTCCATTTTTACATTTAACTACTTAAATTTGTCTATACTACCATGACACGTGTCGGCTTATAGTATGCGTACACACACACACACACAGACACGCACGCACACACACACACACACACACACACACACACACACACACACACACACACACACACACACACACACACACACACATACACAAACACACGATAACGCACCCAAACACAAAAACACAGACATACAATGTGACGGTTTGTATTGATCTTCAGAGCACATAAACTTTCACCCCTTTTTCGCTTATACTTATTTCGGCAACTTTCGCCGACACTCGTGAACTCGAATTGCTGGAAGTGTGGAAGAGGTAAGGGGTAGCTTGAGAGAATCCCGACGCCGATAGTGTGCTGCGGCCATTACGCCTCCTCTGCCGCTCTAATTTGTAGACACCACAGGCGCGAGTACTCACTCATTCTCTTACACACGAACACACACACACACACACACACACACACACACACACACACACACACACACACACACACACACACACACACTACACACACACACACACTCACTAGTACACATACGCATAGCCACAACAAATAAAAATAATTTTTCACTCAAACTACTACATTTCTCTTTTACGTCAAATATAGGGAATGGCAACACCGTTGTGTTCAGTCAACCCGTGATATTCTTCCATTAACTCGTGGACTTCAGTAATCACCAATTGTAAACTCAAATATAGAACGGAATGTTAAATGTTTTTAATAATTATTATAGTATAATGCGAGACAAATTACAAGTATACCTACACCAAAGTCTAAAACTACAGGTAAACGAGATTAAGAGGAATTCAATAAATGAATAACACAGTTATTATAAGAATAGGTTTACATCTAATGTTCACAAACGTTCAACATAAATGCAACACAAAAATAAACCTCGTGTACAAGTGTTCTCATTTTTTAGTACAATCAATAAATATGAATTATATTTGACAAATGTAAACTTTTTAAACGTACACCGTAACAACGTTAAAAGCCATTTGAGACCTAAATCTTATTTGGTCGAAAAGTTGGTCAGAATAGACAATGGCTTTGCAGCTTAAAACCCAAATATTTTGGCCATTTTGGGTGGTGTGCCACTGTTGCGGTTTAACGCGTGTGAGGGTTACTCAGCCGGAAGTGCACCCGTGGGGAACGCGGTCACAGAAATGTAAACCCATGTCGACCATACAGCTTTACATTTGCTATACTACTTGTTCCATTGGATACCACCAAAATTCTACTTTAAACTACACTCACGTTTTATGGCTCTAGAGTGTTTCAATATGAATAATAATAAAAGTATTTTAGTCGAAAAAAGAAATGCAAGTCGGAAATTCGTGTTGAAAAATATGCAGGTTATAAGAAGAATGGAAAAACAACACATGGAAATATCGTTTCACCGCTATTCTAACTTATACATAAATCAAAATATTAAATTCAATAGTTTATATCATACGTATCATAATAATAATAATAATAATAAATTTAAATTAATCCTCTAAACTAACGTGATTTAAATATTGTCGATACTTACCTAATATAAAACATTTTCAATAGTCATAGGTTTGATTGATAATTTAAGTAAAAACACAACCTTATTCTTACCTAGAAATATACAATTAAGTATCTACCGAACATATAAAAATATCACCTCTCCATTTTACATTTGACCGGCGACAATCAAAGATAAAATTATTTATAGTAAAATTCAGCTTGTTTTATTGGCTTACGATAAACTTTATTTGCATTGATTTAAAATTATAAAATCTCCATCATCATATTATCGCGTCAATAAAGGATCATTTACATTAAATCACAAGAAAATAGTCATATTAGACGCTCTAATTGATATTCTCTAATGGTAATGAAACATATTTAAAATTCATATTATTCAAGCAAAATGTAGTGCTGAGAAACGGTTATAAAAAGCATCACACTAAATTTAGACGTAATGAAATTATGCAACAGTCTCAATCGTCTAGTATACTTAAAAAATAATTCTAGAATAAATGAAATTAAGTTTTTTTAACGCTTAAATTAAACAGCATAGATACAAAAATGTTTTATAATGTGCTTATTATTTTAATATAAACGTTCCAACAAACAATGCTTGGGACAGTGAAAACTATTTTACCTGGTAAATAATTTATCGTTAACAATGAAAAAATACGAGTATGAAGAACACAACTCGAAAAGAATATAATTCTATGCTCCAACCAGTATGATGCCTATATAATATAAAATACATTTTTGGATGTTTGAACAACGCAATTAATTGGGGCGCGTTACGACCAACATATAATAGGGAAGGCCACAAAGCCGAGACGACCCTTGCCAATGCGGTCAAACGGTTAGAACACACACAACTCGGCAATTACAAAATTGTGTACCTATACCAAAAACATTTTAACAATATAAAATGGCTTGTAGTATGGCCATTTCATACAACATTCAATGAACCACGATTACTACTTGAAAATGTCGACAAATCTTAACAATTTTAATCAAAACTAAAACAATATTCATTTTTATCAATTAGATTCAACTACCCACAAGATGTTTTAATGTAATACCGTATATATTTTCATTGAACAGATTCTATGTCGAAATTTAAGATTAATTTGCACTGTAAAAAATATAAGGTGAACTGAATTAGATGAACTCATTTTCATAATACAACAATGTCAATGAAAATACATTTTACTTAAAACATGTATTTTGCTTAGATCTCAAACATTAGTTCATATTTGACATTATTAATTTAAAATATCATTAAAATAATTTTATTTTTAATCTTATTTCAACCAATAATGTTTTAACTATTTGAATAAATTGTAAAATAAAATTCAAATAAGATTCCATAACTAAAAATATCAATCTGTTTCACCATAGCGAAAAATAATTATTTAAGCCATAAAAATTCAATACGATTATTTTAATTTATACATTTTAGATTCTGAGTGAAGCGAAGACCTAATGGTTTTACAATGATGTTTATTTTTTTATTCTGGAGACACATTTTGGTGCTCTTAACATTGTCCATAAGTATCATCCCACAGCTCTATAAATCGGAAATCACATGTAGATGGTACTCTAAGTGTTTATTTTACTCTCCTATACATAGTTTTTCCAGGCGTGGGGAAAAAATGCTGAAAACCTAGTATAAACAGTAAAATTTTCCGTAAACGACACTTTCACTAAATTGATTTTAGTTACATAATCATAACTGCAAAACTAATGTTGCTAGAAACTTGAAATGTGTGCAATATATTAATAAGATGTTTCTACATAATCAACGAAAGTTTAAAAAAAATTGACAACTTTTGGGCTAAAAATAGAACTTTGAAAATAACTCGTTTTTTAAGTTCATCTCGAATAAACTTAATAATAAAATATATTATTTTTAATATTTCACAAAAAGTGCTGTAAATTTTAATGTAATCAAACTCTCACACATGACAAAACATACTGAACAAATTTCAAAAATTGTGACTCAGGATGATTTTTTATAAGTGTCTGATTAAATTATCACCCATACGATTTTTACAGGATAGACATTTTTTACGTCAATTTCCAACTTAAAATGTTTATTAAAAAAAATTAGTCCATCTAATCATAATGAAACTTCGGGTACAAATAGAAAAAAAAATTTTGAATATTTAAGTTGAAAAAATTACTTTTTTGTTAAAATAGAAAACTTAAATAGGTTTGATAAAAAACCTACCAAAAATAAAACTGAAAACGGTTTAATACATAAATAGTATGCTTTTATACTGAAGATTTGCTCAGAATCGTTAATTTAAAGAAATAATCTTTCATTTCTTTAAAATTCACAAATGACCATTGTCTTATCCGAGGAGCAAAAAATATCCTATGAGACGAAGAACGTACATTTTTTTTATCATACATACTATTTTATTCCCGTCATCGGAGTTCCGTCAATGGACGTATCTTTTTATAATATATGCTTATAGTACAAAAATCATGTGCACAGAATATATATTTTTCTAATAAAAATATATGGTTAAAAATAAAATGTGCACTTAATTCATACGTCAAATGTATACTAGCTTAAACAAGTCCAGGTAAAACTAAATCAAAAATAATAAGTTTATTTCATTTTACTATACTTAAGCTTTATTTACACAACAGTGAACACTTAAAAGTTAAAACCATAAGTGGTGTAGACACTTTGTCTGAAGCGAATGTGGATAAAAGAGAAAAGTTAATAACACTTGCAGCTGTATAAACATTATCTTCGGTTAACTCCAAATAATTACCACCCAAGCGATGACTGGATAACAGGACGATTTCTAATTCCTGTATTATTATTAATCATGACCTATTAAAATTAAAAAGTCATCTACAAGGAAATACAATAGGCGCCTTTATGGCGTATCCGTTTTCACTTCTTCCGTCGCCGGTATTTTAATCGATTAATGTTACAGGAATACAAGTTATTATTCAGAAAACCCCGGAGGCTCTTTTATTCGGCAATATTACTAATAATAATAATACAATAATACTCAGAAAGTTTTCTACATATATCTACCCTAAAACAAATCTCAAATTTCTTTGATTTCTCCCATTTCAGTAAGAATCTCATTAAAAAACATGTACAATACCTATCTACATTCATTTTTTAAAACAACATCAGCCCTAACACAACTAATAATTTAAATCGTCTGCATTCAAATATTTATTCAAAATAAAATATAGATTTTCAAACGTTTTATAACCAATTTCAAAATAAAAGTACGGTATAAATTTGTTGTGATTGACATTATTATAGAATCAAAATGAATTATTCTTAATGATCACTTCCAACAAAAACAAATTAACTTAAAAAATACTTGCACATTAACACATTTTAGAGATAAGTTGCCGAGTTTTATGTTATACGCAATAAGTTTCGATTAAAATATACGTGAAATAATTGGCATGCATTTAAAGAATTCAGTTGTATTGAATGAAACCAATATTCAAGTAAAAATCGAAAAAGAAAAACACAAGTTGATTACTGGTGGCATTAATTCATCTTTTGTAAGATAATTCCTCGATAAAAAAAATATTGGTAGTATGTATAGTATTAAGAGTGGACCATTTTTACAATTAACTCATCTGGTGCACAATAGTTTCGTCATAAATTTGAAAACAATGACAAATTATTACTTTCAGAAAATGACTCTGAATGGAACTCACGGGATAATTTTTTTAATAAATTAGTTTTTTGAAGAATTCAAGCTTTAAGATAAACGATCAACCCTGTTTTATATTCAACAAAAATATTAAAAAATGAGACTCAACATTAAATGTATAATTAAAACACACACCTATATTACTATAAATAACATTAAATGCTGACAAACACACATTTGACTTGCAACACACTATAAATTCATAAATTTATTACAGAGAAAAATAAAAACTCGGAAACTGTGAAAATTATTTTAATTAATGTTTTATATTTAATTACTAAAATTTATTAATGACAAGTTTCTTTGAATTTTGATAATGTGAATTATTAAAGTGAAATTCAAACTTTAATAGAAGCTCATTGAAGATATAAATTATAATTTGTAATAATTTATTATGTTCATATGTATACTGGCACAAGAATAATATTTTAAGTATTCATGAGAAATAATAGAATACGATATATTCCAATAGTATTATATCGAAAACTTATAAATTATAACCATACCATGAAATACGTAATAAATACCAATTATTATTAGCCCAAATTTTACAGTTAACATTGCATGATTAAAATACGAAAAATTATAACTGAATATACTAATATTTGAATATTTTACACGTCAATTAATTATGTAAATGTTATAAATATAAAAAAATTACGCAACTGCTTAGTACGAATAAAAACGCAGATATGATATATTTTAATCTTTAAAGAATCACATGAAAAATTAGGAAGAGACTTTTATAAACATGAAATTATTAAATATTTATATATAAACTATAAAGAATAATCAACATTTATTTCTTGTTATACTTTATTAATCTAATACATTTAAAAATTATTATTAAAAAAAAAAAGGTATTTTAATGAACAAGCACGTTTTTACACGTACTATCGAATTATTGAAATATTTTCAAATATAATTGTACTATAACTTTATTATTAGTTGAAGGAATATTAAATGAAATAATTCTTAAATAATATTTAAAAAACTGTTTTAAATTAAAAGATCAACAAAGGGTAATCAAATATACTCTAATATGTATGTATATATATTTATATATATATATATATATATATATATATATATATATATATATATATATATATTTATTTATTATTTTTATTATTTTTATTATTATTATACAAGAAGACCAAGTGATCTATAGTGAGAATACAGTTGAGGTCCGATTCTGTTCACACGCTTTTAAATCCAATCGATAAAACATGTAAATGTATGCAAACTAGTATTATTCAGAATACAAAAGAGACTTTAAGCAGAAATAAAAAAAATATTCATTTATGCTTTTTTCCTTCCCTCCTAGTTCCTCACTCATTCCTACTTCACTCAGTCCCAAAGCCTTTAGTTTACAACACCCATCATGTTCGTCTAAGTGGCCATTCGACAACCTTTCAAAATGTACCCACATATATGCTTCCCCTATTGCATACAAAATACTATAAGAGAAGGTCATGTAACAAAATTGATTTTCACCCTCTCTAACCAAAAATCTCGTCATAGCCAAAGGGATAGTAAACTATTATCGGAGAAACATTAATTGCACTTTTTGTATACGCATATAGAAGGGAGAAATGGACCTTTTTCGGTTTGATTTTTATTACGAAAAAAAAAGGGTAGACAATTTTTTTTAACTAACGACATACCTCTGACGCTTAATTATTCTTCTGTCTCTAAACTATCTTTGTAATTAGCGACATCCTCGTAACCCGACCTGTTTTTTTTTTAATTATATCACATACTTTTATGGTATATAATTAATGTGTTTAAAATTTAAAAAATAAAAATACATTATCAACAGAAACATACAACTAATTAAGTAGATCAATAGATAGTTCTTAAATAATTTAAGTATAAACTTGAACACAAATATTGTATTAACTAATGGTGGAAAAATATTGATGTTGTGTTATATAATAATTAATTTCAATTCTAAGTACTTTCTTCATATTTATCACTTAAACAAATGGCTTGTGGGTATTTTGTTTTAATAAATACTGAAAATAAAAATAAAACAAAAGAAGTTGGCAATTTGTTCTGGTTTTTAACATTACGATAAATAATTGTTTGTTTACTTTGTTTCATTTAATTTAAACACGTATCTTGGTCGAGACTTTTGGGGAATAACAATAGTCTAAAGAATTCTACAATGCCTATACATGAAATAAAAAATAAAAAGTCAAAACTGTCCAATAAAGCTTAACATTGACTCATTTAAAACCATGAGAAGTAATTTCAGGAATTAATCGAAAGTTGTAATTTTGTAGATAAATAAGTAACTAATACATAATGATTTAAAAATAATCGATAAAATTAAAGTAGGTACCTAAAAAGTATTTGTAAATCACTGATTTACCAAAGTATAAGTATCTTGTTCAAATGAAAAAAACTATATCCCATGATAAGAATTATGTTAGTTAACATTTTTTTCGCCTTAAAATTATAAAGAATAATCATTAACATGCGTCTAAAGACTTAAATGTAAAACTTAATCTTATAATTAACATTTAATATATTATTCCACGACCTAATACACAATACACATTATACCAAATTATATTTATTCATTTCAAATAATATATAATAATATACTAAGAACGTAGGTATATTAAAAAAATATAAATATTAAAATCATAAAACATTTTTTTTTTTAGTACTTATTGTTGTTAAATTGCAAGTATTATTATTAAAACTAAAATTTCGACTCGTAACTAAGTAAATAAATATAAATCATTATTTATAAATTTTTGTTTTAATAAAAAATATTCGAGAATATATGAAAAGCAATTATTTTTAGTTTATTTTTATTTATTTATTTATTTTTTTTTTTCTAAGGAGGGTATGGTTGGTCATAAAAATACAAATACTTGATATATCGTGCAAGCAAATAAATCATTATCAGTTCAAATTAATTAATTCGAAAGCTACCGTAAAAACTGATACAGACGATGACAAATATTCTGCTGACCTAGTTATACTACTTGGTACATCCCTAAATCATTAAAACGAACAATTACACAGATCTATACTCGCGCTCTAAACGTGGAAACTTTGGTGCAAGAATAGCAGACACTTAGCTCCTTACTCTCCCAAGGGGTCACAGCGGGCATTTTGAATAGCCGCCCAAGGGTTTAAATAATTATGATAATTAATTTAACTGCAATCATCAGAAGTTAAGTAACTTAGTAGGGGACAACTAATGAAGATTACATTAGTTTTAATAGTTTAAGAAAAAATTTATTTTCGTGATAGCTATAATCACTCATGCCTATTTAAATACAGTTTGTTTAGAATGTCAATTGTTTTAAAACGTGAACTATTTTTTTCATACTAGTTTAACAAAAAAAAATTACTTAGTCCAAATGAGCTATACTCATACACGTATAATTAATACACGTCGTTTAATGTCCATTATCCGTTTTATATGGGTATCCCTAAATGTTTCACAAATACATGAGATTCAATCATACTTCATGAATTCCATTAAAACATTCTAAAAATAATATAGAATAAAACTAGTATTCATAAAACTAAAATTAAAGCCGGTAAGATTGTGATGTGGCAGTTCGTCCTTCGTACCTTCGGTCCTCGTACAAGATAATGGTAATGAATATATTAAATTTAAAGGAAAAGAAATATCATTTATTTAATGCTATGACTCTGAGCAAAGCTTTAGTATATTATGTACTTTTCTATGGTCTAATTATTGGTGTTTTTACTTCAATCAAATCTTCACATTTCACCAAAAAATTTTAGAAATATTTTTCTATTAACATTTCAAATTTAATAAAGATTGGATAAGTCACTTCTTTGTATTCTCATTTAAGTAGAAATTTGATGTAAAAACAGTCAATCTGTCAACGTTTTAACGAAAACAGTCAATTCCATAAAAATCGTATAGTATTTTACTTAAACGCTTCTAAGAATCTAAAACTCTGTTAGATAAAAACGTTCAAATAATGATGTATTTTCAATAGCCTACATTGAACACAAAAGTGATAATTTTTCAAACATTTTTTAAGTCTATACAAGAGTATTGTCGATATTTGTTGAAATTTTCAACCACCATTACCAGGAGTTATGGCTGATTACCGAAAATTGATTTATCAAATATATTGTTTATAGTACTTTACAGTTTTAACTCAACTTTAAAATGGTTTTTCCTTACGTTTAGAAAACTTTTGAAGATAAAGAAAAACAACCAATTCAAAATACCAACTAGGCTAAATGTAACTTTTGTATGAAGTCTATTACCCAAAAAAGTGGTTCTTGATATAAAAAATTAAAGAATAACAAACACCTTCATGAAAAATATACTCTTAGCTTCACTCCCAATCTAAAAAATTCCTTCTACTAACTAATTTAAGTTTTTACTAAGCCTTTAATTTAAAATATATGATAAATTTAAATTTCAAAACACAAAATTAAATCGTTTGTAAATATTTCTTAATTATGCCATGTTATATTTTTAGACTGATGACATTAATATATTTTTTATTTTTATCAAAAAACACAATATATAATATCAAATCTTTAAAACAGATAAAATAGTATAGATACTCAGATATTGAACACTATATGTTATTTATATAACAAATACTTTTAATTCATGTGAGTTTTCATAAAAATAAGTGAATTAAAGAAAAATAATAGTTTTTGTAAAAATCAAAAGGTTTTTAATGATAAACAATTATGGTTTTATAATTAGTTTTCTTTTTTTTTTTTAATTTTAATTTTTGTAATGTATTTTTACAATTATACTATTAAAATATATAAAATAGATACCTTTGAAAATATTTTAGTTATGTTTGTATAAGTGTAAACACCCAGATAAATATATTTTTAAATTTAAACCCGCAGCATAAAGTAATAAAATATTATACGAACGTATCACGAAAAAAGGAAATATACCCATATATTGTAGGAACCAAAATAATCTAAACAGATGTGTTGCTTTTCAGAACACTGTGTTCATAATCGATTCTAACAGTGACTGACATCTGACAGCGCTGAAAAATTCATTTCACTGTTTGACGTTTAAAAAATATTTAAACGGTTCGTCAATGATTTCTGGAATGAATTATGAAATATAAAAACTAAGCGTGGTGCATTAATAAGTTGAGCACCATTATGTTCTCGGGGGCATGTTAATTCAATAAAAAATACACTACATATTATCACGATGTACCAAATCTTCGGACGCGACTATTTTCATATTGCAATACAATACACTCCACGGGATCGAAAATTCGTACGGTTCGTCATTTAATCAATCACTGGTCGGGGTATCTTCCCCTAGTAAAAATATAGGATTGCGTGCAATTCGGCTATAGCATCCTGCAAGAACCCCTGGCGTATACAGACCACCCCTTCTGATATTACATCTGGCCAAAAGGGCAACACATTTCCCCCCGCGGGTCCGTTATGAATTAACCGTTAATTGAACCCTAACCGACGGCCATGGAAAAAAAATAAAATAAACAGAAAAAAACTTACTTCGAACTGCTGATATTTTCGGTCTCACGTTCTCTTGCCATCCTGCGTTCGCGGGCGCCCACCACTGAGCGGCGGCAATCAGCAGCACGCCGGCGAATAGAGCTCCTTTCATTGTACACTCCGGGGACGGTTCACATCGAATTTATTTTTATATTTTTATTTATTTGTATATATATATATATCTGTATAATATGTATGACAATTTTTTCGTTTATTATTTTTCAAACGCGTGAAAAAATTAATAACAACAAACGGTAACGACGACACGAGCGGCGGACGAACGTGTACGAACGACGCGGCGTTTTTCAGCTGTATCGGAACCGGACGGCAACGGACAGCCGTCAAAGAGATCGTCGGTATTGTACACCTCGGGCGCGCGATCGATCACGTGTCCAGTAAGTCGCGTAATATGTGTATATTTGTATTAATTAGATTTTTATAAACATCATAACAACGTAATAACATAACAATAATATTATATTAGTGACGATAACGCGGTGGCGGAGTAGGGATTATACGGAGAGAGAAGAGTGGAGAGAAAAAGAACGAGAGAGAAAGAGAGGCGCGCGCGCGCACGTTATGAAACGGTCGCGGCGTTACTGCCGTCTGCGGTTCGACTTAACACCGCTGACGCAATGCGAATCCGAGACAACGACCTGCCGACCGGCGCATGGTCATCTGACGACGGCGGCGACGGCGCTCCGCACTTTTGTCGACCGCATGGACCTGGAAAACAACAAAACGAGACACAGTGAGAATCGTATACGGCGTGCGCTTGTGTTCCGCGCGTGGGTAGCACGACGGAGACCATAACGCCATAGACGTATTACCGTCACCATAACTGTGGTTAACGGCCACGGAGGAACACTATGGTTTATGATGGTAAACGGTAGTACGTAATAGTACGACGCGTCGGCTGCACTGTAATTCGCTTTTACCCGCGTTTTCGTGACGTTAAAATTAAATTAAAAAGAGTTTAAATATTTAAGTTAATAATTTAAAGAGGTCCACGAGTGCACACAACGTGTACCGCGGTAACACAACCTTCGGGTATCCGACACGACCCCCCCCCCCAATACCGTGTATAACCTTATCGATCGTGTCGGATTACTCACGGTTCGGCAGTGTTAACGAGGAAAATCGCGAATATTTTAAAACGTGATTTGTACACCACACAGGCAGTTACGTTCAGACATTGACGTGTTATCACGAGGAAAAGTCGATTCTGTGTGGGCTACAATTTTATTTCTCGACAAATAGTTTTTAAATGACGTCAACGAAAAAAAAACAATAATTTATAAAATCAACAATTTCATACCACAATACTTGGGTACGAAGTAACAATAAAATATATCACATTTGTTTGATGACAAAATACAAATAATACCTCAAGCTCCAAGGTCCCCGCGTTTTTAAACAGACGAAATAATGAGCACATAGATTTGTATGATACCTTGAAACCACTTATCAGAAACGTCGGAAAATCGTTTGGAAACCATTTTTTTTTTTTTTTACATAAATGTGAAACTGACTATATTATATTACATTATACTGATTGTGTATCAAAATACGATTACAGACAGACCCATACAATTAATCGAAATCTCGCATAACTATCAAAAAGGCTATTTTTCGTCCATTTTTCAAATAAAACACATTGCTAACCATCGATTTCCACGATATAGAAACTTAAAAAATACACACAAAACCGGTCGAGTAACACAATGAGAGAAACTATAACATTATTCACTATCGAAATATTACATACATATATTATTATATAAAAACATGTATATATAAACAAACGCAAACACACATGGTTTATGAGAAAATACAACTGTATTATACACGCTGTACAAAAAACACTAACGCATCAGCTGAGTGCACTCACAATATTATATTTCCAGATGGACGAACCGTTTTTATTACCACGTGTATTTATTGGCCATGCATAATGTACAGGGTGGTGCGTACATGGTACACAGGTTATAGTGCACACCGTTAATCGTGCGATTGGTAGAAAATAAATAAATGCTTTATTGAAAATCCCCATGTCCCTTGAAACTTAATAAAATATCAAATACACCTCTCGGAAATTGATCGGTATTTCATTGACGAAAAAAATTACAGTTGAACAGCTGTCTGTAGTGCCGTTCCGATACGGCACAGCTAAGTTTGATATAAATCTCGATACAAATTCATTAATGAGGCATATCAATTGTAGTGCGACTACGGAATGTTTGGAGATAATGTAAAGACAACCAAGACTCACTGCGTGTGTTAATACTAGTAATTCAAAATTTAATTTCATAAAAGAAGAACGTGATACAGAATCCAGGTACTTATCTCATTTTACTAGTTTAGACTAAGTCTAAGCAATCGCCCTGGTTTTCGTTTTAATTCAAATTACCCATTGTAAAGCTACATTTATATCTACTGCAAATAATTCATTTATTCGTAAAAACTATTACTTTTTTCATTTATTCTTACTAATAATGCTAATTAAAAAACTGTCGACCGAAAACTTTTGGTTTTCTTTTTTAAAATATAGTTATAAAATGACATCAAAATGGGCTAGAATTAATTTTACAGGTCTTTTAATCGTGTCACTAAAACGTTAAACAGTTTATTTCCAAGCAATTTCAAATAAAAATATATTTAAGTAGCACATAAACTTGGAAACTAATTAAACTGTAAAAATAAAAAAAATCAATAAAAACTTAAACAAAAAATATATGCACCTATTTATATTTTAGCTTTATTCTCACTTCTGAATTTTTACAAAAAGAATCGAGAATAACTAACAAAGACATAGTAAACTTAAACAGTGTACACAAAAATAAGTTTTATTCAAATAAATCAATTAATAATCTGTTTATTAAACTTAAAAATATCTTGTTGAATGTAACAACGTAACTTCTTAATACATAAAATACGTTTTGAGATTTATTTTTCATTCCTACCATAAGAAAGTTTTGATTAAATTTTAGAAGTTTATTATGATTATTTATTTGTAATATATACCGTAAAACTAAATGAAAAACCTAAGAAAATGTTTGAATGCAAATTGATGTTTGATATTGTAATCCTTACTGTGATATGAAAATAAAATTCACACGGATAACTTTATTTTATATGAAAATATTTGTATTCAAATTTCATTGATTTTTAAACAAATTTGGATAGTTGTCCAACCTAAATAGAATACACTGAATGAAATTAGATGGATCGATCACGTTAGCTCATGACTCTGGATATGTGAATTTATTCTTAAATTCTAGAACAAAAGACCTGTTACGAAAAATAAATGAATCTATTGATTTTACAATGATGAATTTATTCCGAAAGGATTTTATGGGGCAGTCATAGATTCATATGGATTCACTATAGATTGAAAGTTTGGCACAGATGGCATAATAATTTTAAAAAGTCATTTTATAAATTTTGCAGGAAATGACGAAAACCTAACCTATTTAGGTAAATGTATTAAGCATAAAAAATTCACTAGTTCGGTCATTTTAATCCAGTAGAACCTTATTGAAACCAACTCACATCAAGCATGCAAATACGTCCGATATCAAAAATTCCATTATTCAGAAAAAAAATAGTTATCTTCCTTATGAGATATTTCAAAATGATAGTCATGCTCATAAATATTATGAGATGCTCAATGGAAGTTTTGATTAACTACAAATTCATAATATGAAACAATATAATACTTTAAATTGTGAATTATATAAGTAAATGTATTGACAAAGATAACAGAACTAAATTTCCAATGTATATCACATCACGAAGCCATGAATATTAACTTGTAAGTAAAATTAATAATAATTTCAGAAAAAAAATTTTGTTTTTTTTTTAGGTAAAATGGATAATTTTATATTTTTACTAATACGAATTATATTATACAAAAAAATACATATATATATTATATAGGTATGTATATAAAAATATTGTACACTCATTTTTTTTTTATAAATGTCGGTTAGTTATTTATTTTACTTAAAGTTCGATCGCTTTAACTCCGAATAATTAGAAATTAACATATCTTGAATAGCAGTTGATTGGCAATTTGAAAAATTTTCACAGATTAAATACACTTAACTTTTACTTAATGAAATTGTATTCGTACATAAAATACCCTAAATATTTACAAAAAGTATTTTTAAGTACTTATAGAAAACTAGTTTGTAAACAGCACTTTTGTGTTTGCTAATAAGGTTTTTTAGTTTAAATCCAATAATTTATCAGTTATTGTTCACATTATCGCATTTTAAGAACGATGCGCTCCATAGTTATAGTTAAATTAAAATTATTTTAATATTTTGTGAAAAAGATAACTTCAAATGCAAAATAATGTAATGCTGCTAAATACGTTGTACTTGTATCAATAGAAATACGACTTTTTAATTAAGTTTTTAGAATAAAAAAAGGCTGTAAGATAATGGTGGTGCAAATTTGTTCTTCGACGTTCCACTCTTCGGACACGATATGTTTGGCAGTGGGTGTGTATAGAATTTAAGGTTAGATAATTTTTAAGATCATTTTTATTATAACCTCTCTTAATAGACTATAGTTTTAAATTTAGAACCAAAGATAAATCAATAAATTTCATTAAAAATTCAGACTAGATCAAATGTGTTAATTTGTAATGTTACTAAGCGGATAAAAATATTTTACTGATATTTCATTTTATTAAGCACACACAGGGTTTTTCTATAAAGGCACAGATACAGTATTTCGGCGCAAACTCAGTTCACCCGAAAAATTATTAATCTTCGTGGGGCACTAAGTAATGGTTTATAAATCAAAGTTCAAATTAATTATAATCTAGGTACTCAGTTATAATCGTATACGACAGCGGTTCTCAACCTGGGGTACGCGTACCCCTAGGGGTACGAGACATGATCTCAAGGGGAACGCGAAAAAAATCGAGTAATGGCGAATAAGTGAAATTTAATGTAACTGAAATAGTTTACTATAGGGTGTCCCAGCAGAAGCGCACACTTTAAGAACGCCGAAATTTTTTTGTATCTAGGTTAACAGAACTGTTCCAATGTTTTTCTTATCTTATAACATCCCCCATTTGTCATCGCAAAGTAGTTTTTGGTATTCGTCGTCTTGGAAAGGTTCACAGTTGAACAACGCGTAACAATAGTGAAAACGCACTACAAGTGCGGAGAGTGTGTCGTGACTGTCACGGAAACGTTGCAAAAGCTTCGGAGGATCTTCGGACGAAACAATGCGCCTTTCCGAGCGACTGAAACTCGTTTGTTAGAAAAACTCGTGAAAACTGGACAAGTTGTGGACAAGAAAGCCACCCATCAGAGGAACATTCGATCGCCAGCAAACGTGGCCATAAAGCAAGACAGTGTTCAAGTGATCCCGCATAAGTCTCCCAGATGGCCTCCAAGGTTATGTGACCTCACCCCGTCTGATTTTTTTTATGGGGATACGTGAAGTCACAATTGTATGCAAATAATCCATAAAGCATCCATCAACTGAAAGAAGAAATCGGGCGGGTAATTGGCGAAATTGGCAGAGAGATGTGCGCGAAAGTGATCACTAATTTAAACGATTGCATTATTACATGCAGGGAACGCGGAGGTAGACATTTACTCGACATTATTTTTCATCATTGAATGGGAGATGTTAATGGTTACAATAATTTTTTTTCTTGAAATTTCTATGGTTTTTGGCTGAATTATTGTGTCCTTAAAATGTGCGCTTCTGCTGGGACACCCTATATAAATTAAATATAATTTAATAATTTGATAATTGTGTACTTATTACAGTACGAATATCTGCGATATTATATGTTATTAATGCGATACGATTTTATCGTTATAATGTAAACACTATAAAATGTAGATAATTCAATAGTAGATACATTTTTGTATATTATTTTTAGACAATTTTTCCTCTATGAAACTAATATGATCCTACACAAGACATCAAAAAACAAGTAATTCAAAATTTTAATGGGCTCGTAGCAGCTTTTGAAAAATACTTTCCCAAATGTGAAAAAGATGACCACTGGATCACATTCCCTTTTAGTGAAAACTATTTCAAGTCTGCAGTTTTATCAGTACAAAAAAAAAAGAAAAACTAATAGAACTAAAAACGGATTCTTCACTTGAAGCAGCATTTGAAGAGAAATCTACAATCGCCTTTTGGGCTGATATGAAAGAAGAATATCCTGAGTTATCATGCAAAGCATTCAATGTTCTGATATCATTCAAAAGCAATGTGTTGGTAGAAAGGGCCTTTTCTACGTACACGTTCATAAAAAATAAGTATCGTAATAAACTGTCTGTAAGTTCAGACTTACGAGTTTATTTGTCACGTATGGAACCAGATTTCAAAAAAGTAAGTTCAAGCAAACAAGCTCAAGGTTCACATTAAAATTAAACTGTTAAGTTGATATAATTATTTTTATGCAAATTGTATGGCACAAGCTAATATTAAAACAAATAAATTTTTCCAAATTTTTCTTTAAAATTAATATTATTATTATTATTTTCCATTATGTATATTCCAAATTTGGGGTACGTGAAATAGTGGTGTTAGGTCAAGGGGTACGTGAATGAAAAAAGGTTGAAAACCGCTGGTATACGAGTATTTTACAAAAGATACAGCTCATTAATTATACTGACATTATAACGAAACAAGCATTTATATTTCAACATATTTTTACGTAAATAAATATTTAATTTTCCGTTATATTTAATGAATTATGAATTTTTTTTTTAAAGATTGAACAAACAACATATTTAGTTTTAGTACACTCATTCAAGTTATAACTTTTAATAATTGTCAACAAAATTTCCTCCGAAACGTATGTTATAAATTTATTATCAGTTGAATTGAATTTCTTCATTGAATGTAACATCGAAAAATAATTTGACCATTTATGATCGTTAAGCCGCAAAAGGTATTGTCAAATTTAAGTTGATAAAATTAAAACTAAACCACGTTTAAGTTTTTATTTAAAATTTAAAACAAATCTTATAACATGTTTAAAATAATATGAATTACTTTAAAAACTACATAGTTTATTATTTTCGATTATAACCAAAATAAAATATTATGATAAAAATGAATTTATTACTGTTTCATATCGATTTTGTATGTTTGACTGTAAAAAAAATTTTATACTTCTATCATTCTGACATGTTTTTTTATTACAAATATATAGTATACTATAGTGATAAATAGAAAGAAAAACCTACAAACCATTTATTGTCAAAAGTAATGGATAAAAATTACTACTTGCTTCCCGCGATTTTTCTCCAGTCCCAATTGCACCTCGTCCTATTTAATAACGAACGACGGGTGTTAAAGTTATAACGATGACTGGAGAGAATTCCCCATAACCGGAAATTGTTTTCCCCAAATGTTTTTCTTAACATTTTATGTGCACATTCAACAATTTCAGGCACAGAAAATACTGACAAAGTCGTTACTCTGAAAATGTGTACACTGTGCATATGTAATCATCGCCATTGCGGTTAAAAATCTACATTAACTCTGCTAATATGCAAAAGAAAATTTACAACCAAAAATATAGCTGAAGGTAAAATTCAAAAAGCGATGAATAAGTTTTAAATGGCTATAATAGGACTTAAATATAAGTCACTATAGTATATCCATCGTAATATTATTCATACGTTTTTAGTTGTTACAAATTCCACATATATTAAAAGTCAAAAAAATTTTTATTCAAAATATAAGAACAAAATAATTTTCCTAAAATGTTATAAGTTTACCACAAATAACCAATATATTTGCAAACATGAACTTTCGTTTTACATCAATATTCCTATTAATTTGAAATGATCATTATTATTAATTTAATTTCTTGATATTCTTATGAAGCTTCCATCAACACATACTCTCGTGATACTCTTACTTTATTCAATATTAACTAAGTACTTAGATTATTAGTCGACTAACTTTGTTTTTTACTAACTTAATGCAGTAAAACTAAATACCTATACTACCTACAGACCGTGGCTACAGTGTACACTATAATAATAAATTCTTAAAATATGATACTACCTACTCAATGTTTACATTATCTTCAACTTCGGTAAAAATGTTTTATTATTTATACTATTAATCCAATAATTACAAAAATTATTAATTTAGATAATGCAAACAATAGTATTAATGGAACAAACGTACACCGATAAAATAAACATTTAAAATACAAGTATTCTATACCAGAGAAAATAATAAGATATTTAGTTGAAAAATGTAAATTTATATCAGTAATGTCACAATAATACAATTTATTTTGTTCAAAACTTATCAGATCGCTGAACTCAAAAAATTAGATGATGTACAAACACTTGAACCCAATTTAAAATGAATTACATATTCATAATTATAATATAATATTTTTAATGATAAATATGATAATATTACTTTTACACTTAGAAATAACTATCTTTTGGGTTCATTTTTATTCTTACTAATACAATTTTACTTCAAAGTTAAAATATTTATTCGATAATAAAATAAAATATTATGTGATACACACATCTAAATAATTAATTGATTTATAGTATCACTTCTAAATAAAAATGTCCGCAATAAGTTTTTGTTTTAATCAAGCCTGTATCCTATGATGCATATGATTGTCCAGACTCTATTATTAGGTACAATTGCAACTGACTGTTTCCAGAAAAACTTTAAAACTAACTTAAAAAATATTTAATTATAAAAAATGTTAATGACAACAAGCACAAATCGCATATCAATCTCTCATAGTCAACTATCAAAAACAAATTCTATAAAAACTTGGCGAAACAATAAAGAACAAATGAGACGAATACAGCATGATTTCACTTCTTTGTTGAGTTTACTGATAACACAAAAGTACATAATATGTGTGAAGGTATAACAACGTTGGATACTATCTTAAAATTAAATTAAATTTAATTAATTTCATTGAAACTTGAATATTAATGACAAACTTAGTGAATTTATTTGATGGTTTATAGTAAAAGTTATACTGTAAAAGCTTTGTGCATTATTGGTATTTTCAGTTCGTTTACCTACAAAACTTACAAATATATCAAGAATAAGATTTACTGTCACAATAATAAACAAAAAAATCATTATTTTTTACTTAAATCTAAAAGCATGTATCATTAACTAACAATAAAACATCCTTGTAAGAAGAAGTTATGGGTAATAAATATATTTTTGTTTTATCGATTGTCAGCGGACAATAATGGAATATTCCTAACACAAACTACCTACTTAAAATGGCATCAACATCGAATTTCTTCGTTATCACACATTTCAGTTTAAATACATACCGATAAGTTTGAACTTTTTTATTATTTTCCATCGCATCAAACACTAAACACTAATGATACTAGGGACTTCAGGTAAAATATAGAAATGATGTATTTTTAATGAGGTGTTCTTGAAAAGGTCCCAAGAGTTCTTACATTTATTATGTCGACGGCAAAATTTCAAAGACAATATCGACAATATTTATTAAAATCGTCTAATAAAAGTGATCTGTTAATTTTTTTTTATTTTTTTATTTATTTATTTTTCTTTGATAACAACTAATCGATTACAAACAATCAAGATACTACGTTTATAAATAAAATTTACACTAAAAACCAAAAACTACTCCATAATCATGCCAATGATTTTATAGTTCCCCATCGAACACAAACATATTGCATTATAAACCGCTATTCACGTTTATCATTATTGCTGCATGATCATTGTGAAGGTAACATTATCAATTATACAAATTACTAAAGGGAACATTATAACGATTTACATACACTATAGAAACTGTTTAAAATGACACTGATTGCAGTAACGTACTGGCTTGGCGGGTTTGATTACCTACAATTGTATGTCCCAACAAAACGCCTTTATTGTATGTCATTTGATTTATTTTGATTGTTATGACCTGTTTTTCTTGGTTCCTCAAACCTTTAGTGTCACTATATACGGTTTCTATTTTATTAAACCGTTTTTAATATTTATGTTTTTATACTTTGACATAATGTATAGATCGTCAAAATCAATTTAAAACTTCGCAAATATAAACACATCACACGTGCGCAGTCTCCTTAAAATTTTTGATTTGATAGCATTTATTTGTATGTACACGACCGTATTTACTTGTATTAATCAACATATATTTTTATATAAATTATTTATGGAATACATTAGATATTAATAAAAATTTAAAACTAGATATTATTCACTTTAAAATTGGAAATTCACTGAAAAAAGTATGGACAGGACTAGGACGTTTATCTTCCGAGCTTTTACTTCCGCTATACATTGAACATTTTCCATTCAAACAAAAAACAACTAAACAATAGACAAAATCAAAATGTTATTATGTACTTTTCAACAAATAAACATAAATCAATAACGTATATGGATATGTATTTTAATACATTTTACTCTTAAAATAATCAATCATAATAAAATACTAAATTGCTTATCTAAATAAGCTCCACATAGAACCAACGAGTAACCGAGTTAAATTTAATAGGACAAAACAAATTTCAGTAGACATTTTAAGTATTAAACGTAATCGTTCCTACATATTTTAACTGGTTTTAGAGTAGCCAAAGTTCTAGAACTCGGTGGCTTATATTACCTGTAGTAAATATTTAACTTCTAAACAGAGTAATTAAGTTAATAATGTAGAATATGATATTAAGTACCTAGATACTTATGAGTGCACCACATCCGGTTTTATCAAAATATCTATGTTGACCTATTATTACGTGTAATAGATCCCGGACAAAAGAATTGTATATTGGTACGGAGCGGGGGTGTCTCAGCAGGTAGAGGAAATTTGCAAAACACAAAAAAAATTACTGGGGGTGTCTCAGCAGGTAGGGGAAATTTTCAAAACACAAAAAAAATTACTGGGGGGAAATGTTCACTTGCCGGGTTGAATACACACGTGAGCAAAACACTGTGAAAATAATACAAACTATGTATTACTATTTACTGAAATTGCAACGGGAATAAAAGTTCTAAAAGCCGTAGTCGGCGCCATACGGCGATTAACGCTTAAATAATTTTCCCTTGAAATCTCGTACGATACGAGTCTGTTATTTTTACTCTCCTTTTATGTTACAACTTTTCATGTAAATAATGATACTGAACAATAAAATATTAATAGGGTGTAGTGCGCATACGAAATACTAAAACTAAGCGTTTTGTGCGGTAAACGACAAATTGGCGGTAGAGTGTAAACGACTGCAAACACGCCATAAAATAAAGTCTAGTTGCTGGATACGGCTGAGTTCTTGGCAGTTCACATAAAACATTGACCCCCTTCGGAATACACAACTACATAGTAAAATTTAAACAAAAAACAATTTTACATTTTACATAAAAATCTATGATAGCCTAAACAACAAATATTATGCCGAGTTCCTTAAAAAGCTACCAAAATTCTTAATCTTCAATCCAAACCCATGTAAAAAGAAGAGCTAAAATAAACAAAGTATCACATATTAATAAGACGACAACATAAATATTATCATTCATCAACGTGAAATCTAATCTTCGTTATTTTCGCATTCTGCGCGAATAAATTAAGCAAATCCATTATTTTTGAATCGAAAACATATTATAAACAACATATTTTTAGAACTCTGTATAATTGTACCAAATGTTACCTTTCTAACACACCATTCAGCATATTTATATAAAAAATCTATACCAGCTCGTACTTATATCTTGAGCTAGTTTTTATTTGACGTAAAATAAAAATAGTATTCAAATTATGTTCCCACTAACTTTCTAGATTATTTTGAAAACGCTGTTTGATGATAACTAACAACTTTCTGATTACCTCTATCGAGATCTAGTTAACCGTTCAAACTTCAATTAAATTGGACCGAGTGTCTTTGATTCTGAAACTTTGGTTAACAACAATACTGTGTATATTGCACATATGTACTTTATAGCTTTCACACTGTACACATTAATAATGCCATTGCAGTTTCGTTAAACACGTCCAATTAGCCTACACTCACGAGGTCTCACCGGTATTTTCTGTGCACTGATAAAAGCAGCTGAAAAGGTGGGAGAGTAGATTTAGAACTGGAAAACTTTGTCAGAAAGTATACGCCCCACAAAGCCGGATGATGGTGTAAAATGTTTTATGAAATATTTCTTCCATTCCCCTTGCTCCGACCCCTATCAGCTTTCTGAATGAAAAAGCGAACTTTTTAATTATCCAGTATTAATACTTTTGCTCTTTTAACTTCCAACACAATTTTTCATTCGAGTTTGCACACGACATACCAACAGCCAATATCAACTTAAGTCTAGTTTCATCTGACCGTATAAGTATAGTTTTTATTTCTATTACTACATAGTTAAAAATATAAAATTATATTTTTGGAGACTTTTGCAATAACTACAATATGAAAAAAAGAAAATGTATATGTTTTTTTTTAACTGTGAATAAATTATACAAAATACATTTATTTTGAAAAATAAATAGTCTATGCACATATCTTATCAATTAGCTAGCGGAAGTTAACATTATATTATATAACCTTCAATAACAAGTATAATACACAATATTGTGTGCCTTAAATGAATGAACCGCATCACATGTGTTAAAAACGTTGAAATTCTAATTTTATACAGTCAGTATTGTACTACACGACACATTTAAAAATAAACAATAATCATTACAAAAACATCACATAACTTTATAAAAGTACAATACAGGTTAGTCATTGTTTGTCGTTAATTCAATGAAACATTATAATCTTTAACATATTATACATTTTCGTAAGTGACTAACAATACACAAATTAAAGGTATCCAAAATCTTTGTCACACTCTAAAATAATATACAAAACAATAATAAACAGATGATATTCAATCGATTTAACGTGTTAGATAAGATCTCAAAACGGGCGTATTTATATTCCGAAGGTTATATATCAACTAAAATTAACCAACGCTAAAAGAAGGGTTCTAATTTGAAAAATGACTCTAACATCTCTAACATATAATCTTAACTCACTCTAATTAAGCTAATAAATTTAAACAAGCATCACTCTCAATTATTTATCATAACATTGAAAATAGAAAAAAGTATAGTAATAAATACAGACAGTGAACTTAATCAAACTAAACAATAGAAAATTTAATTTATTATTAATTTACTTATTTACAGAATGTTGTTAAAAAGAACCGGATATACTATACCCTCACTAAAAACTTACTTCTTCATATCATAATGTATAAATAATGTAACGTAAAGTGAATATATCAAGTGCCACAAATTAAAAAATATTTATTTATTATAAAAATAAAAACTTATTTTCTGTACCGTTAAATACAACTTTCAACAAAAAAAAGTTAAATATTTTTTGCATCGATCAGTTTTTACGATCAATCATAATAATATCAATTTTATTAAAATTATTCAAAATTAGTTTAAGTATAAAAATATGTTTTTCTCTTAGTACAAAGATGATTACTTTATTTCAATAAAATAACATATTACTACATATGCTATTCTATTGCAATTACACACAATAAATCAGCAACTGACATTTACTTTTATTTAGAAATATTTGTAGACATTTAAAACAAAGCACACAATATTTCCCAAGAATAATATTATTGGAGTTCATTTTCATGCTAGACTAATTTATGTTAGAATATATACCTACGTTTTAATCATCAATAAACCCGTTTTCCTATGAATAATTGTGTGACCTAACTTAACCGACCGAACAAAGCTCATTATCCATGATCGGGCTTATTATTATGTCCACCCACCTCACCAGACCGTATGCTCAATAAAAACACGCACCTACCTACAATGTTTACACGTCGTGACGAAACAATGACCTATGTTTACCATAGTCCCTCTTTAGAAAAACGAAACTCCCTCTAAAACAGATAAAATATTCCCTCGTAGAAAGGCACGCCTTTTTAACAGATTTCCCATACACAACAATTTAACCCATTAAAGAATCGAAAACTTTACCATTGAAATTTTATCTTTGTAGTTAGTTAGTATCTATAGACATTAACTATTATAAAAAAATAATAATTATAATCATTTAATCAACCTAATTGTATAACATATTTAAAAAAAAATAACGGTTCATTAAAATAACTAATCGATAAATTTATAAAAAAAAAAAAAAAAACCTGTACTCCGCAGATAGATTTTATAAAAGCGTATATCATTCATTAGACATTTTCGTAATGAAAATTGTTTTAATAGGTTTTTACACACCATTCGTTTTACATTTAGTATCGCTCAAAATAAAACATAAATCTTTGAAATTTAATATACCTAGTTTTATACACAAAACACAGCACAAAATGTTTACAAATAAAGCCAAAAGAACATTTTATAAATATATAAGTACAGAATCCTATTCCCATGGTCACATAAAATTATAAAAATTACTCTCACAATAGGTAGTTCACGGTTTCAAGTGATAGACGTAAATAGGAGTGTTCATGTTTAATACTATAGTACGTGACACTTTCGATTGGGGATCGATTATTTATTAATTAAAATAATTTCTAATGAAAAAATGAAGATGAATTTTGTTTTAGTATCGTTAGTTAAATATATAAATAAGGTTATATAATATTTTAAGAACTTTTTGTCGAATATTAAAATTGTATTTAACATGAACTTCAAAAAACAAGGTATTTTCAAAGTTTTATTTTTAGCCCAAAAGTTGTAAATTTTTTTTTTTACGCTCGTCAAGAATGAAACAATATGTCATTAATATATGGTTAAAATTTCAAGTTTCTAGTAACATTACTTTTGGAGTTATGACTAAATAACTAAAATTGATTCAATGAAAGTCTTGTTTGCGGCAATTTTTAACGTTTTTTCTTGGTTTTCGGCAGTTATTTCACATGCCAGGCAAAATTATTGTGAAGACGGAAAAATAAACCTCTTTTGGTACCATATACATGTGATTTCCGATCTAATACAGTTCTTGAATGAAACTTTTAGACAAAGATAAGTGTACCAAAAAGTGTCTCCAGAATAAAAAAAGAAAAAAAAATAAACATCATTTTAAAACCAATAGATTCTTCGCTACACTCTGAACTATAACATAAAATAACAAGGATAAAAAATATAACTATTTCATCACTCCCGGGATCCCATAGATCCCATATGCCATCATACATATTTTATTTTACTGTTTACTATGCATTGAAAATATTTAATGAATATTATTAAAACATTTTTTTTCATTCACAATTTAATAAAAAAACAAATGATAATTTTAGATTTAATTAATGTAATAATATAATTAATTTGATACACGTTATAATTTTTAAATCGGTTTTTAATATGTGCAGTTTTTAGTTTATATAATATATTTGATAGAGAATCATGACGTAATTTAATAAAATGCTCTTAATTAATTGGTTTTACATTATTATACTAATTATATATTATTTAGAAGTAGAAAATCCTTTTAATGAAAATAGAGTTGTTAATGTTTTGATCAATCGGCTTTAAATGAAATATTTGTGTTTAATTCTAAATGACGATATTTTCAATAATTTTGTATATAATTGTGATTCAGTAGCTATTGGGAATAGTCCCGGGGAGAGTTATCACCAATATTCGCTTACATTCAAGTTACGAGTGTGTTGTGATAACCATATTAACAACAGATAATTCAACATTCAATCACAATAATACAAAACTATTGTAATTAAAAACTACGCACAATATGTTACTTAATTAGATTATTAATTTCCTTGTATTATAATATAAAATTATCCTAAAATTATAATCCTTTTTCATTGTAAGATTATTAAAATCTATTATAATTCAAACAGATAACCAAAATATTAAAATAAAATTAACACTCATTATTTATAAAAAATGTCAACATATGAACAAATTAAGAGACGTCACCCCTGCGCCGTCAGTAGGAATGAATATCGAAATTATTGTTTATTCTAAAATATAAGTAAAGTATTAATAAATTCACGTTTTTTTAGACAATTAATATTTGTAGCTGACATCGGAAAAAAAACACCCGAAATAAATTGTTTACATAATATATATTATACGTATCCGTAGTTTACATAGTACATGTAATTAAAATTTTTTTTGCAAAATATAATAGGTAAAACGTCTCTCATGATATCATCTCGATTCTCGACAGTCACCGCAATACATATAAGCTAATATATGAATGATTATAATAAACATTGAAATAAATGTTTAAAATATAATTAAATTATTATAAAATATATGTATACTATTAATTAAAATGGTACAACACAAGTTTAAAAGGAATTTATAAATCAGAAATATCGATTTTATAGCGGAAATGATTTCATTAATCGTACAGCGGTATTTATTTTTTTACATTCCAGGATTGATAATGGATTAGTTATCAGAAGTATATTTAAATATATGACTAATTAAAAACTGAAAATTAGATGTGGTTTACTTTACTGAACACATGGGTACAACGAATATGTAACGAATGAATACTAATGCGAGTTGTTTCCAAAAGTTTTAAATTTATTATGAAACAAGATTATTATCTTTTGAATTTTTATGAGAAAACCTGGTTTCATTAGACATTGTTAAGTTTTTAAGTTACGTCTTACATTTTGAAAATTATGTTTTGTTTAATAATTGGTATTGATCGGTGTCGGGTAGGGTAAAGGACAAATAAATAAACCAGGCTAGATATAAATAAATAAATAAATATAAATATATATATTAGGGTGGTCTTTATTGTATGTATGAGGAAATTTATTTTTTAATTTTTGATCGGGCTACACACAGATTTTGATCAAAACTGAAAAAAAAATGACCTGTGTTAAGTTTTGTGAAAATTGGTTAACCCTAAAAGGACCCTCACAAAAGTTAAAATTCAAAGGGGGGGCTTATTTCGATTTTTGCTTTTTTGGCCTAAAATATTGATGATAAGCAAAAATTGTATAGAATAAAATGTTTTTTAAATTAAATTTCCTATAACAAATATTTCTTATGTTTTTTTTTCAATGGTTCGTTTAACGTAATAAGCATAAGTAACACTTTTTATAGGAAATTTAATTTAAAAAATATCTTATTCTATGCGTTTTTTACCTATCACATATAAATTATGCCGCAATAGCAAATTACGAAAATAAATCTAAAAAAGCACACTTTTTTAACTTTAAACCCTTTGAGGGCCCTTTTAGGATCAACCAATTTTTATGAAAATTAACACAAGTTATTTTTTTTTTAAGTTTGGATAAATTTTGAGTGTAGCCTAATTAAATTTAAAAAAAAAATTAGGACCACCCTAATATAAATAAATAAATAAATATATATATATATATATATATATATATAAGAGAATATTATCGCATTTAAAAAGAAAAAAATCAAGACTTCGAAAAATAGTATTTGTTTGTTATTTTGTATACATTTTTTAAACCTATATGACAATATCAAATCTAACTTACTAAACTTTTTCTATCTCAGTAGAAAATTGTATTTTTAGGAGATGGATAAAGTTTAGGAATCACATCGTATTCAATTACACAACCCATTCGAAAAATATTATAAAAAACAAATCAACAGATTTTTATGCATTTTTTTTCAAATTTAATTTACCTACGTGTTTCCGAGTTTTTTCAGAATCAATGGCGTCACAAATAATCTCGAGAGAGAGCTAACATATTTGCTTTGGGTAAACACAATGTTAACCCGAGAGATTTTACCATCGGTAAAATTTACTAGTCATACAAAACAAAATAATTAACCATACAACCAGCCGAGTACTAGCTACTATCACCCATACTATCATAACTAGTGCAATGCTCACTAGGAAAGACACTGCTAAAGGAATAACCGGGTGTATACGATCACTAAACCACAAAGTTTCACCACAATCTTCATTGGTCAGCAATCTGAGGGGGGGGGAGTTTACAGAACTCTTTGTCAATTATTAATGATCAGATACCCATATACGCTCTGGAAAAATTAACGTTCACAAAAATAGCGATTTATTCGAAACTATACATATGTATAATTGTTTTAGTACCGGTCGGATTCAAACGAAACGCAGCTATCCATTTAAATAATTTGTCATCTGAAAGGTATTCGACTTTTTTTTTTGCCCAAAACACACGTTGTCGAGTACATAACTGTACATCATATAATACATTGTAAATAAAGATTACAACTGAGATTTATTTGAAAAATAAAATTGCTTCTGAAGTGGTCCGCAAATGCGAGAAATTGATCTGACACACTCCGACCTTGGCCTTATAAAAAAAAAAAAAAAAAAAAAAAAAAAACTGAAATGCCGTCCCTCCGGCGTCGTGTTAGCGTGCTTTTGTAAATCGTCGACGGCGCAGCGATATATCGGCCGGCGATGATGCACAACGAGAACACTGCGCCGTCGCTACCGCCTTGCACGTGTCACGTGCTGCAGCGAGGACAGCGATGATGAGCGCCCCTCGCGTGACAATAATGACCCGCGGACCGGACGTAACGACGCGATGGCGAGGACGGGACGACGAGAGAGGAAGGCGTATACAGGGAGATGTAGAATGAGAGTGATATGGACTGCGGCGCGAGCGAGATGGGAGAAAAGAGTGAGTGAGAGAAAGAGAGAGAGAGAGAGAGAGAGAGAGAGAGAGAGAGAGAAAGAGAGAACAGTCGACATGGAGAGCAAGCGAGAGAGAGACGCGGAAATGGGTGATAAAGGACTGGCGGGCGAGGGACGACCGCCGCCGCCGCTCCGCCGAGTTGACCGCAATACGGGCGGAGAGGATGACGGCGCGCGCCAGAGAGGATCAATAGCCCGCACTGAGCGCATGCGTCATTCGGTCGGACACGTGCTGCCGACAAGACCGCCCGCCCCACACCGCCGCCACGGACGCCGAGCCAGCAGCTACCGTTGCGTCGCGTCGTCGTCGTCGTCGTCGTCGTCGCCCGCCACCGACAGTCATCCCGCCCCGCGGCCGCGGTAAGGGCGCGGCGACGAACGCGTATATTATTACTATTATTATTATTATTACTATTATTACTATTATCATTTTACTATTATTATTATTATTATTACTATTATTACTATTATATATGACATTAAAGCCCGTAAATCGGTATTGTACGCTAGACGATTCTAAACGACGTATAGTAATCGGTTTTAATTTGTATTTGTACGCGCGAGCGGTCGGGACCGGCCACCGCGGAACGACCGCCGCCGAACTGTATTGTTATCGGATTTATGCGTGTGTGTGAATACGTGTGTCTTTCGTGGAGCACGATTAACCAACTTGGACCAAAGTGTAGAATTTGTTTCTGAAGATTTTTTTAACGAAATGAACTCACTTTTACGTCACATCAGGGACGTCGATCGGGAGGGGGATCAACGTGTGCGTTACATTTAAAATCGCCCCGATTGGCCAGCTGGGATGAATATATAATTTGCATCATTATTTTCAGTAAAATTTAAATTATTTTTTTTAGACCGCTTCGGTTTTGAAATGTTACGGACATAAAATATAAAAGACTGTATTTATGAATGGGCTAAATGGGTAAATATTCATTATTTTATTTTTGCTGCAATTGTTTTCGAGTTTTCCGCGCTGATAAAGTTATCTATTATTTATGATCTTTAAACTGCTTTTACCGTTTTATATTGATGCAGTCCGTGATCCATGGAAAAAATAAAAGCAGAATTATGCACAAGGTACATTGTACATAGTTAGGTATATATCTATTACAAAATAGCCTGCGTGAAACCTCGCACACCCGGAAAAAAACGATATTGACGACCCTGCCTCGCATGATGTATTTACATACTTTGACAAAACGTATACATGTTTTTATAAAAAAAAGTCGAATTTTTCCGCAATAATTTATCGTGAATATGTTTAGATAATTCATTATTCATTACATATTTTAAAATAATACCAATAATTAAATCTAATTTATATAATATATATATATATATATATATATATATATATATGGTCGACATAGGTTCAAATTTTATATGGTCAAAAAAAAGGATTGTGCGATGATGATTTGTACATAATTTATCATAAACTGCGTTTGGCTGCTCGACCTTTATAATAATATAAACGCTTACGTTACACTTTTGTAATTATTCTGCAATGTTGTGTCCCACCGTGTCAGATCCCACTAAGGATAGAGATTAGAGTAATTATATTTGTATCATACTAATTATATCACAAATACACATTTTCGTATTTTTATTACATCCGAGACCTAATCATTATTGACGTCATCATCATTATGATCACTATATATTGTAATCCGCATTACTGCTGTCGTTACGGATGACCATTCCACGGCACGCGGATGACGCACGAATTTTTTCGTTTTGACGTTGTCGCCGTCACGCACGCTCGTCAATTTCAAACGAATTACGTGTGCGGGACACGACCCGATCGTTCTGGGTGGGGTCGGGAAAAAATTCAAAAAACGGATACGGCCGAGAAATCGAGAGGTGAGAGAAAGAGAAGAGAGAGAGAGAGGGACACAGAGGGACAAAGAGAAAAAAAGAGAACCGTCAACGCGTCGCGCCAAAGGATAATATTATGCTGAAATAATACAACCACCTCCCCCGAACCCCCCAAAACACTCGTCCATTGTTTTCCGCGCGCCGACGGCCGTCACTGTTTTACACGTACGCACACGTTAACGCGCGCGCGAGCATTACACGCGTCACGTTATAATAATAATAATAATAATATATTATACGGATCATCTTGTGCAGTCCGTGTTTGTGAACGCGCGTCAAATAAAAATTATTAATAATAACAATAATATTGTTTTAACCATTTTCGAAATTCATGAAATATATTACGGTATAATAACCCCGGAAATGTAGGGCGAAATCATATTATTTAATCGGGGATACAATATCCATTTTTCAAATTTAATCTATTGCATTTTTCTTCTTCTTCTTCTTTCCTTTTTTTTTTTTTTTAATAAATAAAATTAAACCATAAGACGTCGAAATGAAAATTTATATATCGGATACTGTAACATAACTGAAATATAATAAATTTTAAAAACAACACCGAAAGAGTATAAGTTATTGTTTATGAAATATTAAAAACGGAAAATTCATTTTACTCTCGTGACTTTAGAAAAAAAAAATTGTGCCGTACTTGATTTAACGTAGGTATACGTATAGAATTATCCTTACAATGTTCAAACCATAATTAGGTGGTAGTACCCATAACGTTTCCGTAGTTCCATAATAACTTCAAAAAGTTTTTTTTTTTTTTTTGTATATGTGAAACAACTTGAATTAATATTCAACAAAAATACCTTAACTTTTTTTTAAGAGCAAAACAAAGACAGTCTGATTACAAAAACCATATACCAATTGTATTTCAACGTCCCCGAAGAGCTTTAAATTGTAGCAAAACGTATAAACGTGTAATCATATAAAAACTTATAGCACAAGACTACATGAGACGAAAAATATAAGATAATAACAACTGCATTCATTGAGATAGTAATAATATTATTATGATAATAATAACGTGTAAAATATAAATATAGTAAATATCATGCAAATAAAGTACATTTTCTGAAGAAGCAAAACATAATTATAAGAAAATATTCCGATAAATAAATGTTGAAGTATTAAAATTCAGTATTTCTAATATTAAGAATTTAGCTCCATTTGTAAAATATAGCTATTGTTTAAATACTTCGTGAAATAAAATTAGAAAACAAATTATTATAATAAAAATGGAATGCATAAAACCGTTATGACATAGCGTACATTCTACAGTTGTGATAATTAAAAAATATATCACGTACCTATATAAAATACATCATTCAAACAACAAATAAATAATTATAAATGTACTCACATTACGCTAAATTAAAAGTAATCAAGTTTCTAGAATTTGTTAAGACACGAGTATACCTAGATACACATTTTCAAAATTATAATTTATATTCACGGATGTAATAAACCAAATTATAAATAAAAAATATAGTGTAGGTAAAGTAGTATAAAATATAGGTAGTAGCATGAATAAAAAACAAATATTTAAAGCAATACATTTTTTCTTTCCAATTTTCTTTTTAATTCGAACTCGAGTCACAAAACTTAGAAGATATTCTATTATTATACTTTTATCCATATCTTTTGCATTGAACTTTACGTTGATATTATTTACTTATTATAATCAATAATAAATTCTAATGAATTATTCATAAAAAATAAATACGATAACATTTTCAAAACACCAAGTATTAACAAAACAATGAAATAAACAATCGAATGAAATAGTAAGTGCGGTCAGAAAACTGAGACTCGTCTCACTTTTATTACTCCAGAGTAAACACATATAAAATACTCTTTAGGTAAAAATAATTATAAATTATAGCATTCAATATCCAATATCAAGCAGGATCAAAGTTAATGATTTAAATTACGGTTAACATATTTTAAGTAACCCCATAAAAACTATAAAACGGGTGTATTCAAATTGGTTAAAATATTATAGGTTAAAATACAAATTTTAAAATGTGTTATCGAAAATAAATATTGATAATATTACTCATATTTTCGCAAATAAATTTAAAATGTCCATTAAACAGAAAAGTACCGACACATGAGTTTCAATTTTTTTTGAAATATTTTAAAGAGTAATAATATTATATTAAAAGTTGTCGGCAATTAAAATCAATAAATAGCGAAATAATCAAAATATCAGAATACAATTTTAAAATAATTACACATGCAAGTTAAATATTAATTTCAAAGATGTTAGAGGTAATCGTTAAAACTTACTGTTTTTTCGGGAACTTCGCAAATAGTGTATGTTTCCTTACTAATATTAAAATTGCAAATCAACTGTCGGTTTCCAGTTAAATGGTAATTCACATAAACTAAATGTAACACTATCGTCTTTCCTAGTGTTGACAATACGTATGTAATCTATAAACTACTTAGAATTTAATTAGTTTAACTTTAATATAACCAGAAATGTATCTTCTTCAATTAACATATTTAATACGTATTTAATGCAATAGCATCTATCATTAAACACGATAAAAAACAATAAATATTAGGAATATGTAATACAATATTTAAAAAAAGAAGATAGTTAGTATAAAAAATGAATACATTTTTGGCTACGTTAAAGCCAGGATGTAAATAATCTGTATTGATTCTGATGTTGATACAAAATTTGAATTCGTTTTAATACAATACTGTTTTTTATCCTTCTCTTTATAATCAAAAATAAAATATTAATCTTTGACCTTGATATCTATTCAATCTAATTTTATTAACGTTCTTTAGTCCTTATATTCTTACTGTATACGCCATACATTGCGAAAAACCAGTACCACAAACAATGTTCTTAATTTAATTTATATTAGAATAGAAAATAAAAGAAATAATGACAATACAATATAATGTAATAATGAAATCTATGGTAGACTAAAGTACATGTGTAGATAGTAAAATTTTGAATATCTGAACAGTAAAAATCAAAATACATATCAAAGTAATTCGATCAAAGAATAAATTTAACTGTATTGATCCTATTTAGGTAACGAGATATAACGTAAAATTAAAGTGTAATGATATTATAACACATTATGTACTTAGGTCTTATATGATGTATCCAATCTTTGTACTTACTATCAGGAAAACACCAACTCGTATATCAAAGGTAGTAACTGAAAATCGTTTTCTTACAGGTACTTAAACATTAAACTAATTTAAAATTTAGAAAATGTGACAGAGACTAAAAGTGTGAAGCGACCGTGTCACTTCACTAACCTCATAACAAGATAGTAATATATTTTTAATAAAAGTTTAAAACGTGCATTTTTTGCATTTTAAGAAGTCTCTAAAATATTTTAAATTCGTACAAAAATAGTCAAAATTACATTAAAACTACAAATGCCTATATAACTTCACAGTTTTTTGTTTCACATTTTTTTCGCAAGGTATCAGGAAAAATACTTGTTATTAAGAAGTTTTGGTTTAAGTGCTCGAAGTAGGTTTAGGTTAGAATGTAGGTTAAAATATTAGATTTAGGTAAAATTACAATCAAAGTTATCCCGCGAACTTTAGAATCTTTTTGGCAGATCTAAACTATAAACCAAACAAAAAAAAATACAGATGCACGCACGCACTTTCTCAAAATCTAAATTGTATTATCAAAATAAAGGTAGATCAAATTGCATTGAATTAAAATCACAGATCACTCATTAACTCATACCATGCATTATTTTGCTACAATTGAAACAGTTAATTATGGGTTTCAACATCAAACTTTATTAGCCTTGTACTTGAGGTATCTACTGGTTAAATGTAGATAAAAATATCAATAAATAACAACCATTGTCTAATTACAGTGAACATTGTACCTTGTAGATTAATTCATACAGACTGGAAACATTTATCTCATAAATTCATATTTTTTCATTTATATTTAAATTAATAACACAATGAAATTTAAATACATCAGTTTATATAACCTGTCAATACAAGTATACAAAGGTTATTACATTGAAGTGTTATACGACTTATATTTATCGGATTTACCTACCTAAATAATTAAATAATGTTTCGAACATCTAATTACAATGACATAAAATACATTTATACCTACTTGCGAGACATTTTTATTTTTCACGTTGTGAAATTTAAAATACTGCTTATACTTATTTTCCTCGTTATTTTCACTTTAAAATAATTTAGACGAATTACCAACCTCAATTTGTTCAATTAAAATATTTTAAAATATTTTAAAATTAAATATTTGTAAATAGGGTTGGATATTTATTTACATGTTGAAAAACAAAAATAAGAAAGAGATAAGGAACAATGAATATCTACAAAAAATACGTAAGGAGATACATTAAAATGTCAGCCGTCATAGATTTGTCTATACTTTTATAATATAATTTATGTATTCATTTACGAATTAGCTAAAATCGATAAACAAATGTAATCTTAAGTTAATAAATATAGGTACTATTTCCATACATTAATGACTCTTATTACAAGAAGAGATGTATAATATTAGTTACGTAGTTTTAATATGTTTAAAGAAAATTTACTAAATTATTTTTTATGTAAGTAATTATAATTACTTATATATTTTGCGTTAGAAAATACGTTTTAAAATGTCAATAAAAAAAACATCAACAGTTACTAATTCATAATGTGAAAAATCGGATAATGAAATTAAATCTTTATTAATAGATAAACCTTAACAAATTGAAGTTCTCAATGAATACTTACTTGATATTTACCTACCTATTTCTAAAAATCAAAAATGAATATTTAACCGAATACGAACATTATTTACGTAATAGGATTATATGAGGCTAGTCGCCCAGACGTTAAGTAATAAATATTCAAACATGATACACGTTTTAGGAATTTAAGATAGTGTACGAAATGATTGATGAGGGTCTTAAAAATGTTTTTCGTTTCAATAGATAACATTTAAATTTTATTACAAAACGTACTACACGTTTACGTTGGAATTCTAAACATCGGAGACTCGTCCCTTTGGTTAAAGAACTAAAAAAGTCTTTTAAACCGGTTTTCAAGACGTCTAGGTATTCACAAATAGATTTTAGTATCACGTTATGGGTCTTACGATTGTTAATGAAAGCAAACATAATATCTACATTCTACACTGGTGGAGGAAATCATTTGAACATCAATAATGGCGTTTATTTAAAATCATTATTTGTCCGTAATGCCACGTCGTAATAAAATAACCAGATATTACTTCCTAATTTCCTAGTCCCTTTTTGATGCGTTGGATGGAAGTTGCACAGTAACAATGTTTATAAATGCGATTATTTATTCATAGAGTTCACAAGTAAAAGCCTTTGTAGACAGCAAACTTTGAATAAATTACCTACACGGCGGAAGGAAAATACACAGGTGTCTCTGTAGAATACATCCAGAGCTATCAACTTTCCGTGCGGGATAGAGATACGTTGTCATTCTAAACATAAATTTCAATGCATTATTGATACAATGTACCTGTGCATTATCATAATGTTCGGAATAAATATATATATATACATATTTGTGCAGGGAATATGCAATCAAATGTTACCTTTATCATGTAAAACGTATGAAATTTTCTAGAAATTCGTATTTCGCTTAAGCTCAAGAGGAGAACGGGGGGGGGGGGAAGGTCTCGGAAAAAAACGCAAGGGTTCGAGAGGCGTGATAAACGTTTGATGACCAGAGAGAGCTTTACGCTCGGATCATCCCTGCACCGGTCACGGGGGTGACGATCCACGAACAAGTCTGGTGCGTCACAAAGAGAAAATAAACAAAACAGACGAACACGGATGACCGTTAGGTAGGTACCGGAAATCGTCTTTTTTGACCGGTGACGATAACAGACGTTACGCCAATGATATCACCACCGTCGTGCCCCCCTGCCTACGACGAGGATAATGATGAATGATTAATGAACGATATCAGTAAAGGACGTTATCAGACACGTCGGGCTCGGACACAAATGGTCAAGAGTCCTCCGCGCCCAAACGAAAACCCTCTTCGACCACGACTTTTCGGGGAGGCCCGTCCGGAAGATACGGGGGGGGCCGAGGAAACCCGCGCACGGAGGATGACAACGGTTACCGGGCTCCGGCATCGAACTACGGGGTAGGTACGTGCACGCCTACTCACCATTTGTGTTTCAGACTGTGGTCTGGTCGGATCCGATCGACGGTGACGGTAAAATTAATATAATATATAAATACGATTACGGCGCGACGACGAAGACGTATTTACGGCCGTGGAGCGCACGACGACGACTGATGTCGCGGGATCGAGCGCGTACGGCAACGGACGAAAACGATGATAATATTATTAATTATTATCTCAATGGATCGTTATTATCATCGTTACTGACAAACGATTATTATTATTATTATTATTACTATTATTATTATTAGACGTTGCGACCGTAGACGAGCAACGCACCGCACCGCACCGCACACGCGACAGTGTCTCACAGTGTACCGCTGTACGGACTGTGGCGGGGACGCGACCGACGACCGTACGGACACACGAAAACTCGTCGAAAACACACGCGCCGGCCGTCGTTTATTTACATCACATCTGTTCCCGTCCGACGGCACACACACACACACACGCACACACACACACACACACACACACACGCGAGTTTATTGATTAGTATACGGCCGACGACGGGACAACAGTGCCGGTCGGTGCACGGTATTTTGCGCCCCGAAATAACCGTGCGCGCCCCGGTCTCGATCGTCGCGACGTCTGTTGACTACGCGGAGAACGTCTTGTGGCTGCTGTACGGAAGGACCGCGCGGCCGGAAGCACGGAACAGGCCGGCGGTGACGGAGTGGTTTGAGGCAGGGCCCCCACAAAGGGGGGGTCAGGTGGACCCATGGTACTGGGGCCCGGACTTTCGAGGGGCCTGGCGTTCACGCAAATAATTACTTCAGTATATAATAGAACAATGTTTCAAATACATTTTGATGGTATTATACATGACTTTGCTCAGAAAAAAGCAAGAAAAGCAAAATTTAGTTAATATAGAAAGTAGAAATAAGAATTTAATTTTTAAATGATAATAATGTGTATTAAGTATTATGATTTATAATACTACCAGAACCATACATACATACACTCAATTATTATACAGTGAAATATAAGTTATAATAATCACATTGTTTTATTTTACCTAACAAATGTTTCATACCTTTTTTTTCAAGATTTTATTTTTTAACATACATTTTTAGTTTGTACTATGTATAATTATACTACACATGTTTTTGATTTATGATGGATACCTATCAATTTGTTGATATTTTATTTTTTAATCATAACTACTCCTATAATCTATGCATAATATTAATATTTAAGGTCTTGAAATAATTATTCATCTCGAAAAATTAATTTTTATGATAGAGGGGCCCGGATTTAGTTCTGTACCCGGGCCAAAAATATGATGTGGGGGCCTGGTTTGAGGCCACGTCTCAGGGAATCGTACGAGATTATCGCATGGACTCGGCGCGACACGTGTCAACGGCACATTATGGGAGGCTGAAGGGGTTGCGACCCCACACCCACAAAAGTACCCTGACGGATTGATAGAATCGTATTGTGGAAAAAAATTACAACTTGATACCTTAACGACACCGACACTCATAGAAAAAATTTCTTATTTTAATTTGAATACGAGAATACCACACCGTTGTGTAGTTCCTAATCAGTAGGGCTAGGGACTTATAGGAGTTTGCATGTTTTTCAATAATCATTTAAAAAATAGCTAAGTGACATAAAAATGTGTTTCATTGTACTAGGAGTTTAAAGCAATCATTTTTATTCTGCATATTTTGCATATTCAGCTATTTTTTCCATATAAGAGCATATTTTGTTATATTAGTATTGTAAGAGCATATTTCATATATTTTATTAAAATTAAAACAATACATGTCAGAGAATAATGTTTTATAAATAAATTTCTATACAACATTTTATATGAATGCTCTAGAAATCAGAAAAAAATAAATAAATACGATTAAATTTAAATTAATAAATAATCTACCTATATCTTGTGTTTTCCCAATTATTCGTGTGTTGTAAAAAACGAAATCGGCCGATAAGGAATACACTCAATATAAAACAGTTGATGTCAATTTTTTTTTTAAACCAAAAATGCCTAAAGTAAAAATTCTATGTTTTTAATTGATCAGTCAGTGCTATTTTGTAAACTTTGTAAAGTTAAAGTTAGTGCTCAAAAACATTTTACTGTGTTAGAAGAAATGAAAATAATAGTGTACCTACTTATATAAATTTGTATTTTTTGCGGTTTTAACAGAAAATACAAATTTTTGTAGAGCATATTTAAGAGAATATTTCAGCGTTCTTGCATATTTTAATAGTATACATGATAATTTTTAAGGGCATAAATGCATGCATATCTTAAGGTTTTTTAGGGCATGAAGTCCCTAGCCCTACTAATCAGTATTTCCTGTTCTGTACGAGTATACTAACACAATTACAAATTGAAATTTCATTTGGTGGCACTATAATATCAGTATATATGATAATTGATAATATTCATTGGTGTATCAATAAATATCAAACAATAATTTGAATTAACAAGTACGTTAGTACGTAGCAAACATTAATAATGTTATAAATAATCTTTTCTTATAATACCCAGCTCTAATATGAGAGAAAGTGATGCAGTTCTTCAACGCGTTGGAACTTTGTCTCTTGTCTATTACTAATAGAATTTTTTATTCAAGTCGGAGAGCTGGAATGTGTTTTCAGTAAAAAATCCTTTGACTAATGAACAAACTGCATAGTGCACATGACAAACAAGCTGCTGTTAAAAGATCGTGACCGTGATTGAGTGCTGTTATTGCGTGGTAGAACTTAACCATTTTTTTTTCCATGACGCTTGGCCTGTAAATTGTTCAAAGAGAAACGGGGTGACTAAGTTTGACCACAAGGAGAATATACATCAACCGTGCTTGGGAGTTGGGTTTAGGTAGTAGCCTGCGCCCTGCAGTAGGTACAACTCACAGCTGTTCTCATTAATACAGGTGAAAAGTTAATACGGAATAGTTAGTACATGTTATTGTAATTGAACCCCGAAAATCAATATGACGTGTTAAATATAGAATGTATGATCCGATGTTCTAAAATATTATATATTATACCTATAATTATACCAATGGAGATTTTTTTTGTTTTATAAGTAAGATATTTTATTATATTATTACATCACATATTTTAAAACGCGAAATTGGATCCGGATAGCTATCCTAAGTAAAATACTGAGTAAAAATTAAAATATAAAGAACTTCCGTGGCGTGGGAAGATATATATACAATATACAAATATTCTACTTCTGGCATAGCTTTTAATCACATTTTTTTCATTTAACTATATATATAACTAAATATATACATATTTATTTATTTATTTATTTAATTATTTTTTAAAACCAAAAATATCTATTCGATGATTTCAGTAAAAAAATGAATTTCTATTACATTAATTATTAAAATGAAATTCATATGAACATAATATATAACTCATAATGTATTCATTCAATTGGGTTACCCTCGTTTCAAACTCAGATTAAAAGCCAGAAATGCCACTTCAGATTTATAAATGTACCTAACAGTATTTGGTGTAAAAATACTGTAATTTTTACGGTTCCAGCCTACATTTTTAAATTTTCATAAGTGCCTCACTTGTTCCAAACCAAAATTCTGAATACGCCCCTAGTGCGTGTAATGTGAATACTATTAATTGTTACTTTTTACATTTCATGAGACATCGGCGTTTCCACGACATTACACAAGCATTGTGCTGTATTTCATATATGTAAAGAACACGACGGCGAACCAACGACCTGCAGAATTGGGTGGACCGGCCGGTCACTCAGTTGTATAACTAAATAGATTTTGCATATTTTTTACAGTAGCTAGTTAATTCGGCAGCACATGTAGGTACCGCTTACGCGAAATAGTGTTGGATAGGGCCAAGGCTAAGAATTGTGGAAAAAATATTGAATAATATAACTTGGCAGAATAATAAAAAAGATAAAATGGAATAATCAATGATGAAAAAAAAATCGTTAGAACTTTTAATATTTTAAAGTCAGTTTTTCATTTCCTCTAATACTATTTATTCAACGACATTTTTAGTGATAAAATGAGAAAGGCCCGTCCATCTTCAACAATTGCATTAATTTCTGTACTCAATTTGGGTGTTGAAAATCAAAGTCATGTTCATATCAAATATTCATATCAAAAATTGTCTAATTATTCGATAATTATACCAAAATCTAGTTTCAAAAATTTCTACTAGATTTAGTAAATAGTCAAAACATTTAATTTTAGGAATATAATTTTGGATTCATTTACTAAAAATAAATCTAAGAGAAATTTTAAAAATGTTACAAATTAGTTTTGTGTAGTTTTCGAGTAAGTTTTCTATAATAAAATAAAAACAAGACAATTACATTTACGATTTGAAATTATATATAATCTACTAAACATATTTATGAGGCTTGTGTTCAATTATTTCTACTCAAAAACGTTGTCAAAAAAGCAGTGTAGACCCGTAAAAATATTTTACAAACAATGCAATGAAAAATAATTAAGCCTCCTTGGACCCACTTTATGTATACCACTGGTTATATTCGGTTACAAGTCACTTAGAACAAATGTATTCAGTTACAACTTACTAGGTATACAAATCATTCCTCAACTTGTGAAACTACCTAGTTATATTGAGTTACAGTCACGTAATTGATTACAAATCTTATAAGAACATTTTTATCAAATACAACTGATTTTTGTAGTTTATTATTTAATTTTCATTTCAACATCCAAATTCAAACTATACTAGCACAATTATAAACTAACTGAATCTTAAATGAAAAATATATGCCTATAAAATATTCATACGAACTTAAGAATTAATATAATGATAAGCAATTTTATTTTACGAACAGTATATTAGTATCAAATGGTACCAAAAGCGTAAAATGTATTTCATAAGTGTGTTAAATGAATAATTTTAATAATATGATGAAAAACGTTCTATAGTAAATTTTACTTTTCTTGAAGAAAACGAATCGTTCAAATTATTTGATCGATAAACTTCTGGTAGTAATCGATTCAACTTCATATTGCGTGTAAACCAACAAATGAAGATGTTTTCAACAAAAACGAAAAGCAATTCACATTATTCAGTATGGTATATACCAAGGATGGGCAACTTGCGCCTCACATAAAATTTAAGCCTGGTTCGTGTTACATTTAGAAATAAACTCCCAAGTCAAAAATAAAAATTACCTTACGAAATTTTGAAAAACTATTTCATCGATCACACTCATTTTAGAATGTAGGGTATTTAATGTATATCAATAAATTTAATACATAGGTTATAACTTATAATTATTTTTATTTTCAATTTGTTAAAATTGTAAAAATTAAACTATAAATATAATAGCAAGCATTAAATTAAAATAAATTTTGCCAATAATTTGTATTATTAATGACCTTTTTTTTTTCTGATTCACTAGGTTTAAACGTTTTGAATTATAGCTCTTTTAATAACTTAGAACTATTCACCCTCGGTACATACTATGATATGTATTAAAAATTTAGATGATCAGTTTTGCTATTAGCAAATATATTTTCAAAAATTTTTAATTTTCTTTCCATCAGATAAATAAACTTAGATTCTATGTCATTTAAGTAGTTTCTAGAATTTAATTTCAATAAAACTGGTCCTGTACTGATTGACATTACTATCCTGTGACAAAAGGAGGTATTTTTGAATTAAACATACATTTTATTTAAATTTATAGCAAAAATTATATCTATATACAAGTTTCCAGTTATTTTAAAATAATATATTCAGTTACAAGTTATACTAATTACAGACGTAACCACGAGTAACATAACTTTGATAAATGTAACTTAATTAGCCAACCTTGACTAATAATGTACATTGTCACACAATAGTAACTACAAACCTACAATGTTTCCTAAAACTTATAAAGTTATTACCAAAGTTCGGAACTTGTAGCACTAAAAAAAAATCACTATACGCACTATAATATACTTAAACTTGAAATTTAAAACCCATACAAATGGTTAGTTTTTTAAAAATGGGAGCTTAAAAATATCAAAGTATTCTGAAAAATCATAAAATATGTTCAAAAATATTTTTTCATACTTCAAAAGATAAACTAATAAAATATTTTCAGACATATTTATTGTAATGGTTATTTTATTAATCTATTTATTCAGCTTCTTAACCAAAATATCAATTAAAATTTGTTTGTTTTTATTTTGAAACTAATACATTCCTCAAAACTTAAAAATGTCACCAATAATATAATCGTAATGTTTTACAGCCATTAACATCTCTATCCCTTATGTCAGCTTTATACCTCATGAAAATGTTCTATTTCGACGTTTTCAAACATTTCAAACTCGTGTAAAAAAAATTTGTTCGAAAAAATTAATACAACATTTTAAGTAGAACTAGAACTATATAAAAACAATTATGTGTGAAAAAAATTTCATTCTCAAAACCAGGAAGACCATATTTTATAGAAGAATAACAAAATGTATCTAACAATCATAATAATAATCTGCAGGTGGTCGTTTCTTTATAATAATTACAGCCGTAGACAATAACATGAAACATTCATACGTACATTTAAAGAAAAAAATTGGAACTTAAATTGTAAAAAACCATACTAATTTAATGAATTTACTGTAATATACTAGTAAGTTTTTTTTTAATATTTGTCTTAAAGTTCAAAAATTCCAAATTTCATACGGTAAAAATGAAGTTATTTTAATCTAAAGTACTCCTAAAAAATTAATTGAACTTTATTATTATTAACTGATTGTTATGCAGATGTAACTTGATACGTATAAAAAGTATAAAATGTACATGTTTTACAATCAAAAAGGACGCACTATGGGGTATTCTTCGCTCCACAAATAAGGTAATAGGGATAGGTTTCTTGAATTTTAAAGGAACGATAGATCCTTTAAAGTTAAAAATATTTTAAAAATGTTTAGTTAATCGATTCGAGGCAAAGCTTTAATATAAAAAAAATATTCCGTTAATATATTTAACCATTTTTAGTTTAATTGTCGGTATGTTTTTTTTATCATTAAACCTGTTCAGAGTTTTCTTGTTTGACAAATTATAAAGTTTGTTTTTTTAGTTTTACCAAAAGATTGAAAACATATGTTTCTATCTGTTTCCAAAGTTTATATTAATAAAAATTCAAAATTGACATAAAACAGTAAATTCAGTAAAAATCATATAATATTTTCTCAAACAGTTATCAAAAAAAAACCTGAGTTACGATACTTGAAATGTTTTCAGTATCGTTGTCAAGTGTACGAGTACAATCCTATTAAATTTTCAAAACTTTCTGTTAAATATTCAAAATATTGCTAGAAAAAATGTTAACAAAACAAGAGATTTTCAAAGTTCTACTTTTAGCCCAAAAACTATCAAATTCTTTTTGAAAACTCTCGAAACGTATGTGACAACATATTATCATTAATATATGGTAAAAATGTTAGGTTTATAGGAACATCTCTTTCCGAATTATGTCTAAATAACTAAAATCCATTTAGTGAAAATATCGTTTATGACGAATTTCGCCGTTTTCTTTCTTTTACCGACCTTTCTTAAGTACAATCTATACGCAATTTCCGATCTATAGAGTTTCTGAATGAAACTTTTGAAACATTATTACTACCAAAAAAAGTGTTTATAGAAAAAAAAATAAACACCAATTAAAAACTCATATAGAACTTTGCTTCACTCAGAATCTAATATATCATTTATATTTTTACTATTTTTAGTCTTATTCTGGGTATGTTTTTTTTAATGAAACTCGTATAAAGTTTTCTAATTTGACAAAAGAAAAATTTTTTCAGTAAAATATTTAAATCACCTTTTCCTCTCTGTATTCAAAAGTTTATAATAATTGAATGGTACAATAATTTGTTATATATATTTTAAAATTGAAAATCTATATAAGAAGTCCATTCCATATAAATCGTATAATAATTTACAAACATTTTTATTAAAAAAATCTAGATTCACGATTTTCGAATTTTTTTTAGTATAATTAGGTAAGTGTTTGAGTATGATCATATTAAATTTTCAGAACTTTTCAAACATTAAACATTGCATTGAAGATTAACTTTGAAAATTAATTATTTTGAAAGTTCTATAAGTTATCAATTTTTTTTTTTTTTATCAAATATACAGTAATATTTCATTCATAAATATTGAACATTTTAGTTCCTCACAACACTACTTATAGAGTTAGAACTAAATTATAAAATAAGTTTAGAGAAAGTGTCGTATACTCGTACAGCCGAATTTACCGTTTTTACCAGGGTTTCCAGCTTTTCTCACGCCTGAAAAAAATTGTCGAGATTTGAGAAAATAATATATACATATGGATGACAAATATTTGAAATATCTATTTTTGACGTGCCGATACAACGATTTTTGAAATAACGATTGCTTCGATATATCATACGGAAACATTTTTTTCATCAATAACATGAACAATAAAAATCATTATTATAACTACCTATATAAATATAATTATTATTAATCATTACCTGCTACCAAGTGATAGCAGCTTCTCAGACTATCTAGTATCTTTTGATCTGTAAACACATTTCTTTATTGAGTATAAATTTAATTTAATTTTTTTTTAGTAAATACTTATCGACTATAATAAATTGGTATAAAACTGTTGTTACAAAAAAACTTTCTTTATTATTGGCTAATATTACCTTCATTATAAATAATATTTACACAAATTAAAATGACATAAGATGCATCACTATTGAATCTTAAAATATACCCAATAATAATAATAAAAAAAAAACATATCAACGAATTCATTCTTTGTTTTATTCAGAATTTAAAATCGGTATAATTATCAAAAAGCACAGAAGTTATGGATATGAGGTGGCAGGTTCACATTCTTAAAAAAAAATTAATACAAAACATTATATCTTCCTCATACGTAATGAAAATAAAATATCAACATACAAATATTAGAAGTTCATAAATTGTCATCAAAATAAAACACCGACATTTGTTTCAATTAATCGAAAAACAAATAATCGATGTACAACCATCGATATTATGTTCTAAATCATCGATGTTTTAATAACACCGACGTATTCAGCCCGTTCCTTCTTCAGAGATGCTGGATGAAACTTTTATACAAAGTAAGTGTACCAAAAAGTGTTGACAGACAAAAAATTTAAAACTTCACTTCTTTGAAGTTACCTTTATTTGACGTAACACAAATTAAAAGATCTTAACAAAAAAATCATAGATGTTAATCACAAAACTAAATGTATAATAAACTTTAAGTATAAAATACAACTGGAAATGTATATAGATAAATATAAAGTGATAATTTGTTTATATTTCAATAATCAAAAGACATAATGTATTAAATGATAATGTAATGATGAAATTTAATATCGTAAACAATTGAAACAACATTATATAAAACATGAAAAGCGAATACCAATTTAAGTATTTATCAATAAACTCTAATAAATTACTAAATACACGATTATAGTTTGAGAAAAAATTTCGTATGATGTATTGCATAATTTTTAATATAATAATTGTGTGTATTTTATCTCAGATAATAACTATAGGTCGACAAAAGTGTTTTATTTAAGACGTAATGAGATAAAAATTAATGTTGTGTTTTAACATTCTTAGTCTTCTCCGTTGTTTTTGTTTATCTTCAAATAATCTATTATTGTAAAAAATAAATATCAGAATGGGTACATCGTACATGTTTTGCACAGAAACTGTTTATTTACTTTTCATTAATTTATATTTTATTTTTAGTTACCTTTAATTATAAGGATCTGTTATATATTCAAAATTTAAGATTTTTATCACTTTTTCCAATCATCAACAGTTTCTGTCATTATGGGTAATTCTGAATTCGAGTAATATATGAGATTTAAAATAATCCAAGTACCGACATCAACATGATTGTTATAAGTTAAGTCAAATTCGCAAAATGTTTCTAACATTATTAACGAAGAACTTTTACCAATAAAACAAGAATCTTTAAAGGAAACTAAATTTAACAACCTTTTTTTTTTTACCAATATATTCATTTCAAATTTATACGCCTTATTTTATTTAAAATATATAATATATATTTTTGGTTTGATGTAATTTTTCTAAATTAAAAAAATATGCAATATACAATTTTTTTTTTTTTACAATAAACAATAAACAATATACAATAAAGCATATTTATTACTATAAGTATAATCAACTTTATTTGTATGTATATATTTATTTTGAAAATTTAATACAGTTTAAAACTGATAACAGTAATAAAATAGAACGATAAGAAGAAATAATTATAAATTAACATATAATATATGCTTAAATATTCAATTACTTAAGATAAATTATAATTTATAATGATTTAATGATTTGAATTGAATTAAGATAAATTAATTATCAATTAATGATTATAAATGTCAGCGAATTGACGATGCAGAAAAAGTTTGATGGAATAAAATTGTGCAATTTCGATGTTGAAAGTAAATTTATGAAGAAGAAAATTAAATATAACATCGACACATTTTCATTTACCAAGAAATAGTTTTTATCATTTTTCAATATTTTAATGTAAATATCGATTTCAACCATGAAAAAAGTGCTTAGATGTGAGTAAATAAGAATTGGTAGGTACCGTTCGAATATATTTCTCAAAATAAAATTACAAAAATAAATGTATATTTAAATTATTTTTCCTTTAATTTTTTTGTAATCAATCTTAAAGTAATATTTAAGTTAATTAATCAAATAGTGTTGCTAAGTGTCTTCGCAAAAACGTAGACAATACATAATATGATTATTATTCTACACTATCATCGCTATCTTACTTACCCGATGTCCTTTTTTAAAACATTTAAACTGTGTTTAAAAATGTAGGTATGATGAAAAAATATGTACTTCGTACCATTGAATATTCTTAACTCCTCAGACAAAATGATATTGATGGGTGTATTGAATTTTTAGAGTTTTAGAACAAATATACCTATACTATTTATATATTTTACCATTTTTAGTCTTATTTTCACTAAGTTTTTTTTCGAATTTGTTTAAGTTTTCTTGTTAAACAAAACAGATATTTTTTAAAATCATAAGATTCAAAGCATGTTGTTCTATCTGTAACCAAAGTTGTATCATGATTTGACGGAGAAAGTTTTTTAAATAAATATTTAAAGTTGAAAATGTATGTAAAACAGTCTATTCTGTAAAAATCGTATATAATTTACTAAAACGTGAATTTAAAAAAAAAATTCAATATCGTTAGTTCAGTATATGAGTCAGGTCATATTAAATCTTCAAAACTTTTTCTCAGACATTAACAATATTATTAGAGATACACTTTTGAAAATAAGTGATTTTCAAAGTTTCATTTTTAGCCCAAAAGTTCTCGAAATATTTCGGAACATTCGTAAAATATGCCATTAATATTAATATGTGGTGAAAATTTCAAATTTCTAGTAACATTATTTTCTCAGTTATGACTTAACAACTAAAATCTATTTAGGGAAAGTGCCGTTTACGGCAAATTTTTATCGTTTGGTTTTTCGATTAAAAGGATAAAAAATAAAGCATCAATGTACCGTATAAATTTGTATAAATATATAATCTATATTTTCGATATTTTCGATCTATAGAGTTGCTTGATTAAACATTTGGAAAAAATTAAGTGTACCAAAAAGTGTTTCAAAAAAAAAAAAAAGTAAAATTATTGTAAAACTAAACAGATTGTTTGCTTCACTCAGAATCTAAAAAAAATTACAATTGAAATAACATAATACTTGAAAAATAATATTTAAAACACTTATTTTTAGTTGCATTTAAAATCGAATTAAAATAACCGATAAAATTTTGAAAAATAGGTACTTGATGTGAATGCATAAAAAAAAGTAGTAATAATTCCATAAAACTGTTTCCTTTTAGTTGTTATTTATACTTCCTGTGCACATGGAAATACATGTATAAACAAACGACTTACCTAATTATTATCTTGAAATATCTTGTAATAAACACAATATCATTAAATAATTAACTTTTTCATAAATGCACAAGGAATTAAACTATTACATAAGCTGGTCGTAGTTGATAAACACTAGAAAGGCGTTATAAAAATAAAACATTTTAATTTATAACTTAGAATGCAGAAGTTGATTTGTTGAAATTTTCCTTTTTCCTATTCTAAAAATGTCTCATCAACTTTTTAACGATATTCCTAAAATGTTCGTACGTGAAAAATTATAATCAGTTATACGTAACTTCATCGCCCTTATCTATTTGAATGAATACTCTCTACCATTAAATATAATGTTTCCCAAAATAAACGGTATCGTGTTTATTTATTTATTATTCACCATTAGGTGATTCAGTTGGAATTAAAGTCGACGATTTTTCTGTTGCAATACAAATTACAGGGCATTAGTGTTGAAATTGAAATAAAAAATACATCATATTTATAATTTCAGCTCGACTTGTCAGTCCTTAAATAATAAATAATTAATCATAAATCAATAGGTACATTGAATTTACACTTAATAGTGGCCAAAATTGTTTTAACATTTATCATATAAAATAAAATTACTCAATACAGGCTTAAACAGTCAGGTGACACAGACATAATAAAAGTAAAAATTATTGTTTTTTACGTGTAATAATATAAAAAGTACAAAGAACAAATATTAATTCCATCGCTCAAACTGTAATAATTAATGATAAACTAAATTTAAAACACGAGCCTTACTAGGCAGTTAGTTATGTGCCTAACTTATATTCTTATACCACTGATTGTAAATTATAAATTAAATAATTAATATAAACGCAGAATACATTAATTTTTCTTCGTTTAGGTGTGTGTCATATTAAATGACCATGAATTAACGCATTTATCTTAATTCATTTCATGTATACCTATAATAAAAATTTAATATAGCTACCTACAGCTCATTAAAAAAAAAAAAAAAAAACAACAACAACAAATAAAAGTAAACAGTAACAGCTTTTAATTTTCTCGTAAAGTATTTTTTACCAAAATGTATGTATTTGAAAACAAATTAATATTATTCAATTCTATAATTTGAAGTAGTTCTATAGTATAAAATGTATACAATTTACAAATATTAGTTACCAAAATAATCTTACCTGATATTGGTGCATTGTATTAAAAATTGAAAATGTAATTTAATTTTGGTATGAAAAAACAGAAACATGTTGATAATCTTGGCACTTATAAAATATATATTGACTATTATCTCAAAATACATAAGTAGAATGAAAATATTTTTTTCTCCGTTCTCTATTTAATGCAAATGGGAGTACAAAATATCACAACTGCAAAAACTACCCCGCTCTATCCTACTTGTATTTTTGTTCTAAATATTTGCTTAAGGTATAATTTATTTCAGATATAGTCAGATATTTTCAAAAGCACATAACTAAACATAATGTGTAAATTATGCTATATCATACAAAAAATATTCAATATTGAGTTTATTCTATCACAATAATCTTGTGTATTGGCATATTATACGAGTTATATTATACCCATACAAGTTATATTTATTCAAAAAGTTTTATTGAATTTTCGTCCTCATATCAAACATGTATGATGTCATATAGCTCAATTTTTTTTTTTTTTTAATGGAATTTTACATTTGCACTAGAACAAACTATACATACTTATTTGTAAATCTTTAATAGTTAATTATCCGTCACTATTATGACAACAAACAATTCGTATTTTAATAGATAGAAAACATTGAAACCATCTCTTGTGAGTTATACTAGTTTTATATAAATCCATCAATGTTCAAAAGATTTCTCGTGAATAAAAAATATTAAATATTAAGAGGTACATACTGTCTTTTCCAAAAGCCACTGTTTGTTTTGTAATTGTAAGAATAATATATCTGAACTTACAATTATTCCTCCTCTAATCATTTCGTAAAAAAGTTAACTAAACAATAACTATTAAGGAATTTTTCAAGTCTTAAAAGTCTTAAAACATCATAAAAAAAATAAAACATGAAATATTAAGTGACACACAATAATGAGATTACATTAATTTTTGTATTAGTCTTTGTGTGTGTGTGTGTGTGTGTGTGTGTGTGTGTGTGTGTGTGTGTGTGTGTGTGTGTGTTTTATTAGTTGAAACATGAAAACTACTAAAAACAAAGTTTACTTAATGAATTACAGAAAATTTACTCAAACCTGTTAATGATAAACGAAACCTCATATTACTTTCAAATGAAAGTATAACATTAAACCACTGTATACAAACCCTTCCCAGTCACCATTCCAAAACCCTGAAACGCCCTGCAGTGTATGTTTTCCATTAAAAGATTTAACTGGGAAATACTAAATGGTACAGAAACTCCTAACATCTAATAGTAGTAAAGAAAATATAACCCAACAATTATAACTACAAAAATCATTTGATGTACCTATATTATGTTATAGTAAAATTGGAATAGTTAAGGAACTTTTCTACTGCATATCAAATCAAAATTTATAAATTGCTAATATTTTCATGATGTTATGAATTTATATGATTCATGATAATGAGAAAATTAATAATACTTATCAGTTATCACAAACAAATATATATATATATATATATATATATATATATATATATATATTTATTTATTTATTTAGCTACTAGCAAAAACTATGATAGCTCAACAGTTACTTACTATACATGATAAAAACAAATAATTTATAAGTATTTTATTAAAGATATATAATGCAATTTATGACACTGTCCATTATAGTTTTATTATAATATTTATATTTGACTTTGTAATTTATACGGAACAGTTCTAACACGTTTACCCAACTTAATAGCACTTTGAACTTAAATTATTATTTGTATCCTCATATATTCAAGTGCATAATTATAAACAAGTCAAAATAATTTTTATAATCATTTGATAAGTATAAACAAAAAATTGTCTTAGTTAAAAAAAGTGTAACACTATAATCTAACAATTAATAAACTATGATCTCAATATGTTTGTAATGATATAATATACAATGATCAAAAAGGAACCTTCCCAAACCCAAACCATTTTTAAACAGATTTTGAAAATTAAAAATTATTTATAAATGGTCAATTAAGAATCGTAACAAGTCCGGTGCCACTTTATGAGATTTATATTGAGAGTTTCCGAGCCAAAATTAATGAGAATATTTTAATGTTTCAATAACTTCATGCACTTACTAATGGGGCTATTCGAACGGAAATTTTAAAGAGCTATGCAAACAATAATTTAATACAAAACGTCATAGAGTTTTGTGAAAAACATTACATTTGGTTAGGTTATTTTTATGATTTGTGGCGGCATAGCAATGACAGTTGTAAGTAAATATAAAATGACAAATGTATAGACCTACTCTAATATTACGATATAAACTATAGCAATGTATCCGTGCGCATAAAATCGTTTTCAAGTGCACGCATATAGCAGATGACTTTTTCTCATCGCTGATGAAATGTTCATGTGATATACTGTTTATTTTAGATTTGTTCAAGCAAGCCATAAAATTAATATAAAACTCATTCAGAATCCTAACATATTTGTTTATACGATATCGCTAATTTTCAACTTAGTATTACGACAGATAATTCTTTTTTTATACATTTCTGTTCTTAAATTGTTATGATTAGAACGATAGTAAAAAGTGTAACTATTTAAGAATTTTGAGTTTAGAGCAGTGGAGTGCAAACGGTAACACTATAAAAGCGTAAATCTATACATATAAAATGAAATTTTGTAGAACTACGAATGATATCATTTTAGTACATACATTAGATATTAGATATTATATATTTTCAAATGACAAACATGACAAGTTCATTAATCTTTTATTGACCAATCTTTAACTCTCATTTGTACATTTTTATCCAATTATTTTGATTTTCAAATAAATTTTCCACTTATTATGTCTGGAAGATCTATTGATAACTTCGTCAATGTCAATAAGTATTCCTATGTTGATATTGAAAACGTCTAATCCATTTAGTCTATCTTATAAAGATATTTCATATTAAGACGCATTAAATATTTATTACATAATACCTAATATAATATAACACAGAAAAAAAGGTGAGACTCAAGCCTCTTGGATTCACGACTGAACGGGTACACTACTGGTCAAATAATAAAAATTTTAGTACTGAAATTTCCAAATTAAATATTTTATTTCAAAACGTTCTGTTATAAATAGTAACAATCAAACTTTAAAAAAATAGTGTAGCTAAAAAACTATTAAATATTTTTTTTTTTCATAAAATTGTACTGCATTGTTAATTGTTATAGTATTTATTTTAAAAAATAATAAATAGAACAAAAGTAATATTATTTGTCATAAATACCCTATAGAGTGTAGAGTATGAACATCAAACACATATAATAAATACAAATATAAAATATAAATTACATAAAATGTACCACTAAAATATAAGTTCAACAACTGCAAATGATTTTCATATCAATTAAAAAATCATCGAACACTAAGTGCCACCTACATATTAACTGCAATTAAATAATATTCTTTAAGCTCACTTCCTGTATCCGGGGAGTTCATCAATAATAACAAGTAGGTTATAAATTATATTTATGAAAGTAACATTTTTGATAGTTATTACATTTTTCACCAAGCTTTTACATAATACATTGATCAATTCGCGAATTCCTCAAAGTATGACCGAACAATTTTTGCAACATAAGACTAGGTAATAGTCATAGGCGCAACTAGAGTGGTGTTTTTTTATCAAGCACACCTTGTTCAAAAACACCAAAAATGGAAAAATCGCGTGAAAAAAAGGAGTTTTCTTTATTTCAATTTTTAATAAAATATTATTTTATTTCATTAATAAAATATATTCTTACATACATTTATTATCACCTACAAATTTATGATATTGAGAATAAAAATCACTAATAAATATTACTAATAATGATAGTTGTTAGTGGTCGTAAAGGGTCAAAACGTAAAAGAGTACAACCGATTCATATAAGGGAATTCAATCGGGAAACAACAACCGGTGCTGAACAAGATGATCAAATCAATACTTCAGATTCAGTAGAATGGTATTGGAGATGCACAATTTACTTTCCTATAGTTGACCCTATTTATAAACAAATTAAAATTCTGATTTTCTGAAGAAGTCTTGAAATGGCTGGTACAATTGATTGTTTTATGAAAATTGATTATCAAATTAGTCAATACTTCATAAATCATTATACTATATTATAATAAAAGTGATTTTCGTTTGTAATTATAATATATAAATTCATTTCAATTTAAGGTTGTTATGAACATCAATTTGAGTTTGTTGAAAGCGGAAATGCTTGTTATAAAGAACTGCTTATCTTCAAATTATAATCATGACGTTATTAAAGATATTTGTAAGGAGCCCACATTTCCAAACGTGTATAAAATGGTACAATAGTTACTCTTACGATTCCGGTAAGTTCTGCTACTTGTGAGAGAAGCTTCTTGTCGACGCATCTTATGAAAAAAACCTAGTTGATGGCAAATATGGAGCAATAGCGTTTCGCTGATCCGTCCACATTAAATATTGAAAGAAATGTTAGCAAAATTACTTCTTCGGAAATACTGGAAAATTATTCCACTGGTCATCGAAAAATAAATATAAGTATGAAATATATGTAAATGTTAACATTACAAAAATTAGATCTACTTATTTTTTTTCCTTTTAGAAAAACGCTAACTGGTGTCTTAAATTTGAATTTATTTTTTGTATCAATGACCAATAACTCCAAACTACATTAGAAAATAGGGTTTTTCTCATTTTTGAGTCCTGCAAGTATATTTGAAATAATATATCTGAATAAATCTGAATAAAAATCTAAACATGAAATATACAGTTTTGTTTCATTCCTAACTATCTAAATTTCATGATAAAACAATTAATTAATTATTTTAAATTACAATATAAAATGTTATATTTATATTTCAATTAAATTAACGATGGACCCCAGGACATTGCAACATACGTAAAAGGAACGAAGTAGCAGACAAAGCAGCCAAACATGCACACACTAGTCCCCATAATGAAATTATTCCCATTTCTTCACTTGTAGACATTAAAAGAAACATAAACAAATATTGCATTGATTTTTGGAACAAAAAATGGCACACGACCACGAAAAATAAATCAAGAGAAATTAAACACTCTGTTGAACAATGGTCTAAATACAATGACCTAAACAGAAAAAACGAGGTAATCCTTAATCGACTACGAATTGGTCACACTAAACTCACACATAGACACCTTATGGCAAAAACAGATCCACCCTCATGCCCAACATGCAACACTAATTACTCCGTCAAACACATCATTGTCTACTGCCCAAACTTCAAAGAAGCCAGGAAACACTTAATATCCCTGACAACCTATATGAAGCAATTGGTCCATATTCAAACTTTCAAAACATAAAACTAGTTTTTTTTTTTTTAATCGAATTATACAATAAAATATAATATAATGTAAAATCGTAATACCATTGTAATTAAAATTGTAAAGCTAATAACCTTTGTAGTTGATGCTAAACCAATAAAAAAAAATAAATTAAATTAACTATATAATATAAGCTTTAATGAGGACAATATTACTCCCATCACCTCAAGTATACATTGAGCACTTCTCAAAATGCCAGGACATTTCACCAATTTTCTAGTTATCAGTATTTAACAGTAAAATATATTTTTTCTAGATAATATCGTTACTATTTTGACAGATGATACAATTTTTTTTTTCTTATCTGATTTCATGTAGCCGATTTCACGTAAAACCCTAATAATGCTAGGTTATCTAGCAACCTAACTAATTATACTTATTTTTTATTAACACTATAAAGTATAAAATAAAATTGAGTCAGATGATGTTGTAAATGAAATACTTTCTTATCTAAGATGTCATAATATTTTGATGTTTATACAAATTTAGAAAATTTAGCAGAAATACAAAAGTTTCTGAAAAAAATGTGATAAATATTTTACAAAAAAAAAACTTTGATTTTGTTCTTATTTATTATACGTTTATTATAGAAATAATTGTAGTTTCAATACGATAATGATACTCATAAATAAAATTATGCAAAAGAGTCATCATACTGATAAATAAAAATAAATCTATATTTATAATCATAATGTATATTTCCAAGGTAAGTTACATTAGCACCACCAAATTTGAAAAACATAAAAAAAATTATTGAAAATATTGTTATTATATTTGTAATCATTTGTAATCGTAATGTTAGTATTTGTACACTTACCCAACCACCACAAAATCAATTTTTCTAAAGTGGTGCTAACGTAACGTTACACTGGCACCCCACTTTTTGTATTTCAAGTCTATCGATTCCAAAACCAACCTAATGATTGTTATTTAGTTTGTACAGTTATGTAATGACGAATTCAAAGCCTAAATGTTCACCCATCCTTAAGAAATTGAATTTCAAATACAGTGGTGCTAATGTAACGTTACACTGGCACCCCACTTTTTGTATTTCAAGTCTATCGATTCCAAAACCAACCTAATGATTGTTATTTAGTTTCTACAGTTATGTAATGACAAATTCAAAGTAAATATGTTATTTTACAAAAATTGTATAATCTCTGAGAAATGTTTAGAATTTTCTTTTGGGATTGATGACTTAAGTAACCTGGACAGAGACCAAATGAAATAATATGAAAATTTTTCTGAGGCATTTTAACACGTTTCAGTTTAATCTGCCTTCAATACAACCTTTTTAGTTATTTCGCAGAGTCACGGAATAAAAAATGAAAATGTTTTTCGTATATAATATCGTGAAAAAAGTTGACGACTTCAAATAATTTTTAAAATTAAAATTGGACAACCAGAAATACGCTTATTTTTGCCGGCTTATTGGTCTTAACAAAAATTGAAAAATTATCAAAGCAATATCAATTATAATGTAATGATCAATTATGATGTTATACTTAAATATTTATCATATAGTTTATAGTATATTTCATGCAACATAAAATTATATAGGTAGGTATTAATTAATTTTGAACCAAATAAGCTATACAAAAAGAGAATAATACAACGTCCAGGGGCGGATCCAAGAATTTTTCAAGAAGAGGGCACACTTTTTGCCGACATAAAACAATGAATTAGGACCTTTATATTTTATATCGAATTCTGTATAAAATTCCAAACGCAAATGATACTTTTCAAAATAAATTTAAAGATTTATATATTACTTTCGTTATTATATATTTTTTTTGTTTATTGAATTTTACTTTTTATGATTTATATCAGGGGTCGGCAATTGATTTTTATGACGGTCCAGATAATTCGTAAACAAATTTTTGAGGGCCAGAAAAAACTTAAATATTAGTTAGATAATATCAATGTATTTATTTTCGTATTAAATCACAGTTTAAGATAATTAATGTATTCGCTATCGTGATCTCCAATTACGTCATAACAAACGGATCAAATATCTAAATTCTATATGGAATTCTAAACTGTGCGGAAAACTGACGTCTAAAGGTACGGTGTGCAAGCCGCGGCTAGTCGCAGCGGCTAGCCGCCGCGACAGTCGCGGCAACACTGTTTTTACGCTATTCCTATGGTCTGGTGTCCAATGAGCGATTACAGCTTTGCGACTATGATTGAGCCGCTGCGACACGCGATATTATGTACGAATAACATTTTCATTTTTTATTCCGTGACTCTGCGAAATAACTAAAAAGGTTGTATTGAAGGCAGATTAAACTGAAACGTGTTAAAATGCCTCAGGAAAATTGTCATATTATTTCATTTGGTCTCTGTCCAGGTTACTTTAGTCATTAATCCCAAAAGAAAATTCTAAACATTTCTCAGAGATTATACAATTTTTGTAAAATAACATATTTACTTTGAATTAGTCATTACATAACAGTACAAACTAAATAACAATCAGTAGGTTGGTTTTGGAATCGATAGACTAGAAATACAAGAAGTGGGGTGCCAGTGTAACGTTACATCAGCACCACTGTATTTGAAATTCAATTTCTTAAGAATGGGTGAACATTTAGGCTTTGAATTCGTCATTACATAACTATACAAACTAAATAACAATCATTAGGTTGGTTTTGGAATCGATAGACTTGAAATACAAAAAGTGGGGTGCCAGTGTAACGTTACGTTAGCATCACTTTAGAAAAATTGATTTTGTGGTGGTTGGGTAAGTGTACAAATACTAACATTACGATTACAAATGATTACAAATATAATAACAATATTTTCAATAATCTTTTTTATGTTTTTCAAATTTGGTGGTGCTAATGTAACTTACCTGCGTCGCGCCTCGTCGTAATACGTGCGTGCGTTTCAGGAGTGAAAAACATTTGGCGTCTCCGGCGGACGACGATGGTATTTCACTTTGATGTACAGGACAAAGTGCGCTCCGCCCCTTAGCGGGCGATCCCGATGCGCGTAAGACGATGCCGTGGTTGAAGGCCTCCGGTGGCGTACGTATACGACATACATATTTCCTAACAATGAGCAAACGCTCTTTATCGACATTAATACGCAAAAAAAAACCTCGAGTTTATCACAATCCTGACTGAGATCGACTGAGGAGTCCAACGTCACCGACAGTTGAAAGTGAAATGACTAAAAAATTATCGTATGATTACTGCGTCACTGATGAGTTTGAAAGGGAAAAACTAGAAAAAAATCGATTTGAAAAAAATACGCGTAATGGATAGAATAATATTGTCATATAGAATTATATACTATGGATTTGAACGAAAACAAATATTTAAAAATTACTTTAAAAAAAAAAAAAAAAAAAAAAAAAAAAAAAAAATATTTATGATTAGTCCTCTTTTTCACCAAAGTCCCCTGGCCGAATAGGTGTGTTAATCAGGCTTAGGAGTGCGGCGCAAAAAAAGTGCGACTCCCGACCCGTCGTATACGTGCGTTCGCGGGAAAACGTTTTGCGTTATTATGAAATAACGTCTTTGAAACATTAAAAATGCTATAATAACGAAGGTTTCGTGGTCATATAACACTATTACAATAATCGAATAATATATTCGATTGAAACAACGTACTACGTATTATTCGTTACGATCAAAACGTTGTCGATGACACGTTGTTATCTGGGCGGACGGCCACGCCCTACAGTAGCCGTCGATCGGCACCACCTCGAAGCACAGTTGACAGCCGGCCGGCAGGCTCTTGACGCCGCACATAATCAGCGAGTCGGGTGAACCGGGTCCGGCCGCGGAGCCCACCTGGATCCAATCGTCCTGGTCCATTTCGGGACATCCCACGCGCACGTCGTACCGGTACACGGCGGCCGTGTCCACCGGCGTCCCGTCCGCCGACACGGCCGGCTGGCCCGGGCACCAGCAGACGTACGCTCTGCCCGGGCCGCGCTGTACGACGCCCACGAACGGCGGCGGCGGCCGCGCGGGCAACAGGTAACCGTCGTCCTCCTCCTCTTCCTCCGTGTCCTCTTCGTCTTCCTCCTCGTCCTCTTCCTCCTTGTCGCCTTCCGACGCGCAGTCCGACTCGTAATGGTCGGCGTCTTCGCCGTCGGACGTCCGCGTCCGATCATCCGAGTCTCCGTCGACCTCCGGCCGCTCCTCGACGACGTCGACGACCCGAGTGCCTTCCGCGGACGACTCACGCCGAGGCGCCGCGGCCTCGACCGGCTCTGTCGACGGACACGGGACTCTGGCCGACACGGCACACGGTTCCGTCCGCAGTCGCTTCGACGGCCGCTCGTCGTCCGGTCCTGCGGGCGCGATAAGGTGACATTAAACGGACGGTCGTGATAAAAATAACCATTTGTATTCGTATCATTATTATATTAATAATACATTTTATTACTATTTCTCATTCAATTGTGTTATGCTAATAAGAAAATGTATTACTACCATCACGAGCTACGGCTTAAAGGAGTAGATATTATTGTATTTATATATTATAATTTTGGTATTATATATAAATAAATATATTTTCCTTAAAAAAATAGTACACACACACACTATCGATGACTGGGACGTCGAGGGGGAAGGAGATCGATTCGGACAAGGAAATTCAACTTTACTAACGAGTTAGAAAAAGAAATTATTAGAAAACGTCTCGTTTCCTACGGAGTGTGGTGTAAAACGCGGACAGCCCTGTCTTCCATCGATCACTCGTCGTCCGGTTCTGCGGGGGTGCTATGGGTTGACATTAAACGGACCGTCGTGATAAAAAGGTACATACACTGTCGACGACTCGGACGTCGAAGAGGAAGAAAATCGCTTTGGACGCGGCCGAAGACAAGACCGTTCTTTCTTGGGGGGTCAGAACGAGATCGACTGACATAATATTCAACTTTACTGACATGTTTTGACGACCGCTCGTAGTTCGGTTCAGCGGACGCTGCAGGGTGATGTAAAACGGTCGTGATAAGACGTGTCGAACCTCGAGAAAGATACGAAGATCGATTCGGACACGGGCAGAGAAACACCCTGTCTCAGTATCGGTACTGTAATAAAAGATCAAGTTCGTCTGGAAAATTTAACGTTATAACAGTTAAACAAGTAAACGATTATCATGATATACAGCCCGTGGACAGCCCTGTCTTCCGTGGACCTGTCGCTGTTTCGTCAATAGCTAGCCATCCTATCCCGCGGGCGCTGCAGGACTTTTTTTAAAACGGTCTCAATACAATTTATATACTTTAGGCAACTTACATATTTTCAAAGGCGGAGAGAATCGTTTTAGACGCAAGTGGGGAAAAGACCGTTCGACGCGTATGCGCACGTGAGAAGCGAGACGTAAACACGACCGCGGGCGTCGCGCCTCGTCGTAATACGTTTGTGCGTTTCAGGAGTGAAAAACGTTTGGCGTCTCCGCCGGACGACGATGGTATTTCACTTTGATGTACAGGACAACCTTCGTGGGCGATCCCGATGCGCGTAAGACGATGCCGGGGTTGAAGGCCCCCGGTGGCGTACGTATACGTCATACATATTTCCTAACAATGAGCAAACGCTCTTTATCGACATTAATACGCAAAAAAAACTCGAGTTTATCACGATCCGGACTGAGATCGACTGAGGAGTCCAACATCACCGACAGTTGAAAGTGAAATGACTAAAAAATTATCGTATGATTACTGCGTCAGTGATGAGTTTGATAGGGAAAAACTAGAAAAAAATCGATTTGAAAAAAATACGCGTAATGGATAGAATAATATTGTCATATAGAATTATATATTATGGATTTGAACGAAAACAAATATTTATGATTAGTCCTCTTTTTCACCCAAGTCCCCTGGCCGAATAGGTGTGTTAATCAGGCTTGGGAGTGCGGCGCAAAAAAGTGCGACTTCCGACCCGTCGTATACGCGCGTTCGCGGAAAAACGTTTTGCATCTCCGACAGACCACGATGGTATTTCAATTTTACGTACCGGACAAAGAGCGCTTCGTCCCCGACGTGCGGGGCTCGTCGATGGAACCGAAGACCTCTGGCGGCGTGCGCAGGACATCTGCTTTGGGACCGCACACAAGTCGTTGCTCTTGGGGACTTTCGTCGCCTCTGTTACCCGACGCTGTATGCAAAAAACGATAACACCGCATTAGAACATACGCGTATTCGTCGACGTCACACGCACGGACAGGACCGTATCGAGAAACCAGTTCCGCGTTGGACGCAATCTAAACGATCCTACACGACGAACGGTATCGTATAATAGATCGGGACGGGAGACGAATACACGAGACCCGCGTGCGAAAGATTCAATACGGTCCGTTCGACGTGTTCCTGGAGAGAACGATTGAGCCGAGCTTCTGTGCTCGTCGGTATGATAGATATTATTTCCGTTTTCTTTTGGATACCTGAAAAAGCGTTCTTCGTCTTTGTCACGACACCGCCCATGGTTGGAGAACGAACAATTATACGAATACCGCACAAAACGAATAATGTTGCCGAGTTTTGATCTCAACAAAATCTCGAACCACCATCACTTTCCGGGTCGCTACGCGACCAGTATCCAGCGTTATTCAGCGTAATAGTCTCAAGTGATCTCGTAAGGCCAGTCATTTGTATTTAAACGAAATAATATAATTCTTTAAACGACGATAATATTATAACTGGAATTTTAATGCAGTTATCTTTTTCTTTTCTGATTGTTCCAAAATGTAACTTCGTAAACGAAACAAAGGTGTCTCAAATCTATAGCTATTCAAATGTGATTTTCATTTTGAACTTTTCATCCTAAAATAATTTTATATAAATACGGTTTTATAGTATTCCTCAAGTTTTATTAAGTGTTTTAAATAATTTTTATAATAATTAATTTAAAAGTTGGCACACGCGATGAGTTACAACAATATTGAGCATATAGAGACTATAATATTATATTTAGTGATTAGATAACGTTACGTGCGAAACGTTTAGCATACAATACTATTCAAAATTCACTGACCATGGTTATCATGCACATCATTTTAGTCATTTATTTGATATTTCAATTTGAACTATAAAAATAATTTAATATAGATAATGGAAAATACGCAATGTTCGTGAAGCACTTAATTTCGTTTAATTATTAGTAAACAATTACATATAATAATTATGAATTAGCTAATAAGTAAAAAACTATTATACCTCTCAATTTTCTTATTTATTTATAGATCTTAATGTGGTATTGCTTTGCCAAGATGAATAAGTCTTTAGTTGAAATCATAGATTCATCACGCCAGAAAATCCATCACGTTCTCCGCGTCAATCATAGATCGCTTCAAAACTTCATAAATCTGTATTTGGATAAAACTTTGACGTATCACATTTTCGATTAATTCACCTCAACTAACAAGATATCAATGTTTTAAATATGTAGTAGTTATCAAATCAATAACATTTTTACCATGATTTACGATAGAGAAAAGGAAAATGCAATAAATGTACTTATAATTAATGATTTGTAGAAAATATGCTCTCCTGACGGTTTGGAATTGTCATGTTAATGTTTAAAACATCAATTTCCTACAGAATTTATCAGATAAAATGTTGAATCAACGAATCAATTATATCGATTAAATAATTTAAATAAATAAAAAAATAAAAAAAAATGGGTACCTACTAAAAACTCGGACAAAAGCGTTGCTTGAAAAGTCGATGGAATCGCCACCAGGGTAAATTTGAATACATAAAAATGCCGTTTGGTTTAATTAATGCTCCTAAACCTTTTTCGAGGTTTACAAAACGTATATTTTCTGACTTAACTATGAGGTAAAATATTGTATCGTACTTAATCGATGTATCGGTCGCGACGGAAACCATTTCAGAATATTTATATAATACGTATGAATTCCTCGTCGACGTCTCTCCCTGTATTTTCGTACGTTTCAAACTGTGATGTTTTGAACATTTTTTCGTGAGCTTATAAAGAGTAATAAGTATATTTTCTGAAAATTTCAAATGAATCGGTACGGTAGTTTAAGCATAATTATTTGTGCCAAGTAAAATTTCCGATTTAATTGGCAAGTGCATATTATGTAATCGTATTACTATATTATGTATATCGTTGTAAAAGTCTAATTATAAGTGAACCGTATAAGAATGCACTCCCCCAAGTAAAGTAGAAAATGTCCAAGAAAGAATTCTAACTTTTTCGGAAATCCTTAGGTTAGGTTAGGTCACCCTGTATACCGTGAATGAGGATAGACGACTCTGCTCCCCTCATTTTAGTTATCAGTTTCAGCCCTAAATTACATTATTTCTCTTATATATTTACAATTTCATACCATATTATGGTTCTTGTTTACAGTATTAATACTTTATGTAAGAATGTTATATAAAGCGTCGATTCAGAACAAATTTATGTCACTACAATACTTTGATTTCGTACAAATTATCAGTACAACGCATATAAATCAATGTAATAATGTCGTAATAAGAACAAGTGAAATTAATTTAATGCCAGATCGATTTATTTTAAAATTAATTGAATACACATAGTTAAATTTCAGTGATTTCCGAACATTTATGTCCGTAGGCTAACGCTTAGGTTCTATCATATAAAGCACACGGTGCAGGCGGAGGTCCACCATTGTAACCACTTAAGAGTGCTTTAAATCCTGGATAAGGCTGGCCACATTGACACGTACAATCGTAGTCATCTAAATCAATAGTATTCACGACGAATCCAACTCCATTTTTTTTTGAAAATGCTCCCTAAAAAAGTCAGAAGACAACATACGTGGAAAAACATTGAACATTTCTAAATCATGCACACTATCTTACTTTTTCATATAATGTCTGAAGAGTATCTGCACACACGGAGGATTTTCCGAATTCTTCGTTTTTACAGTACTTTAAATAAAATAAAAAAGTTATTTTACGTTATTCATACACTTTGCCGTAAATGAGATATTCGTGTAAGTGCTTTTATTGGCTTAGTTATAACTACAATATATTATTGTTAGGGATTTGAAGTATCCGAAAAATATATCACTATTAAATTAGTGAAAGTTATGATCATTCGACTATATGAATATCTGTTTATCTAGAACTTGGAAATTTAGAAGATAGAAAATATCCATCGAAACTTTTCGTGCAAAAATATTTGTGCTCGATTTAGAGCTCTTAAAAAAACTGTTCTTTAAACTGTTTATATAAATAAATCATTCATCATTTTTTTTTTTTTTTTTTTTTTAGAAATTTCATACACTAAGCTCCATAATCTTTACCTAGGACCAACTACATCATGGACGAATGTCTTTTTATACTTACGCTGTTTGGACATGCATCACAAAAGTCATTTGAATATTTTAGATCACCATAAATGTGAAATGAATAATGGACCTTGGATGATGGGACAGACGCTTTATCTAAGAAAGCTTTCATCGCATCCTCAAAACAAAAAAAAAATAATAATAATAATAATAATAATGTGTACTTTTTCTAATTTTATGATTTGCAAAAAAATAACTTTCTTTTACCACAGTGTTATTACTATTTCCAGACAATGGATAAGTACCAGTTTTTTTAAACTCGTCTGTACATCTATTCAAATTCAGTATGGTGGCGACGTAAAAGTCAACTGATGGGTCTAAACATGTGTAATCCAACCCTAATAGAAAAATGTAATTTAATTTTTTTGAAATGTTACAGCACATTTTTTAATATTGATGAAATTATCATAATCAATTTAAATCGCGTGATTCAAGCATACAGGTTTCTTCCATAAGTACTATCGGCTATTATGTAATTATAATATAATAAATTATTTACTGTACAATACACATGTTATTTATTAACTTAAAGGATTTATCAAGACATTAAAATATTTATGGAATCGTATGAGGTATACTTTTTTGATGAATGAGGAATATAAAATAAATTATTGTTGCGAGTGTAGTGGTTATTGACTTTGAAATTTAATTGACTTAACAAAAACGATTCATCAATCACGTCGTTCAGAAATTTGGTGAGAAAGGTGTTGTATGATGAGTGTCTACGTACATTTAAAGATTCTAAGGTTAACACTATTAAAATGTTATAGTCACCAGAGTGAGGAGTTCTTTGAATGTTACATTTACGACATATAAATCTGAGAACTTCATTTTGCACTTTTTCAAGTTGATCATTATGTCCTACATTATTGTGGCCCCAAATTAATGGAGCGTATTCTAATAAAGAGTGGACTAGTGACAGTGGCGTTACGAACATATTTTTTTGGGGCAGTTACCCCAAAATATTTTCGGTGGGTGGTAATTTTTTATCTGGCCGTTAAATTATTTTATGAAAAAACGTGTATCTATTATACTGTTGGATTATTTTGACACAATTTATACGGTAAAATTATATCAATATTTATGTTCCAGTGAAAAACAATATGTTAAGGCATGTTTTAAAACTGTATGTACATGGGCGCGGACTATTGGGGTGCTGCGGTGCTCAAGCACCCCATGAATCATTCTATGGGGTGCTCTGCACCCCGTGAAATAAAAAGATAGAGCAATACGTAATTTAATACGTTTATAATTTTTTCGTTGTATAATATTTATGACAAAAATATATTATATTGGATGTTTTGATAACTCGTTCCTAACATACGTATATGAAATGAAAATAATTGTATGTATAATAATTAATATGTATTTAAAAGTTTTAATATATGAAAAAGGTCGTATTAAATAAGACAACAATTTATGTTGAAAAAAAATTATTATTTATTTAAATTGACATTTATTAATATCAAAGGATTTTAGGCACCCCATGAAATTTGGGAAACCCGGCGCCCATGTGTATGTATGTGTGGGTGGGTAGGTAGCTTTGATATTTGCCCCTATTGGTAAAATGTTCGTGACGCCACTGACTAGTGAGGTTTATAGACATTTGAGAGAAAGTGGATCACGAAAATCGGAACAGTCTCTTTTTATCATACCCAATACGGCTAAAGACTTATTTTAAATCGCTGATGCATGAGCATTGAACAACAGTTTAGAATCAAATAAAATCCCTAAATCATTAATCAAGGGCGAACGATGTAAGTTAATGGCACATAATATATGATGATAAAATGCAAGGTATTGTGCTTTTTGGAGTAAGAGATAATATTTGACATTTGTCAATATTTAATGAAGGGCTTATTTGAAATGCACCTGTCGTTAAATGAAGCTAAATCACTCTGAGAAGTTTAATATCATCGGGGGAATTAATAGATTTGTAAATTATTGCATCGTCGGCAAACAATACTCGTAAAATGTTGGAACGTGTAATGAAGGATACACAGCATCATTTATAAATAAATTAAGTAGGAAAGGGGAAAGGTGATCGTCTTGAGGAACTCCAGAAATTACGTTTATAGGTGTCGGTATAAAATTTTTTATATTTGACAAACTGGATTCGTTGACATAGGAAAGAGTTAAACTATGGCAATTGGGGATTGGTAAAACCGATTTCCTGTAGTTCATTGATGAATAAAGCGTGGTTCACTGTATCAAAGGCTTTTCAAAAATCAGTATAATTGGTCGAAATTCGTATGGTGGAACTTAAACAAACACCGTGGTTTTTATAAAGTTTTAAAACGAATAATTTATGATTATAAACCCGGGTTGTATAAGACAATTATGAACTTTTGATTTTTTGTTTTTTAAGTTTAGCTTCATTTATTAATATCTTTTGTCATTGTGGAACAGTAAAGACAATTAAAATTATATATTGTTATGCTACCCATTAAATCTGTACTTTATTATGATCTGAACTTATGAATTTCACTTTTCATTTTAATATAAGATCGTATCACTCGATTACATCCATATATTTTGATACAGTATGGATCATATCAATAATGTAATGCAATGAATAAAAGTATTGGGATAAATAAATACAATTAATCAAAAATTAAATCTTAAAATACGAATTAAATTTTAAAAAAAAATAAAAAAAAATTTAATTGAAACAAAAATTGAGTGTAGACTTATAAAAGAATCGCCTGGTTTGCCGTATGTATTACGTAGATCAGACTTGGAATAACTTTGCTTCATTTTTTTTTTTTTTTATGAATCGAATGGCTTTAAACTATAATAAAAACATATTCACCATTTTTTTTTTCAGAACACAAATTTCAAAATTTAAATTTAATTTAATAGTTGAGAAAAACTCAAAATAATAATTATATATCCAGATTTTTAGTATCTGATGGTAAACTGCGTAACGTCGTTAATTAATTATGATGTATCAAAATTTTTTGCAAATAATGCATTGACGCGGTCCTTGATATTCGCAGGTACAAATGTATGCCGATTATCGCCAAAGCGGAGCGTGATAGCACCGACAATTAACCTCCCACCAAGAACGTAGGTGGGGAGCTCAGATTGTCGGCGACACATAGCGCACCGAACCCGACCCCGACCTAGGTCAATCGCTTTTCCAGTCGTCGTTGGTCCTCACGGTGCACAACAAAATACCACGATACACTGCCGATTTATATACATATATATTATTGTGTTTCGGCCTATTAAATAGTTTTCTTTTGTGCTATGCGTTTTAAGTTTGATCATACTTAAGTGTACAAAATAGTGTGTGACGATAGTGTGTTTGAATACACGTATCGCTGGTGAAATAATCTCAGCGTCGAACGCGTGGAGGATTGTGCCCACGAAACTTGACCGGCAACATATACCGAGGCAGAGAGTGCCACGTCAGTGTAATTAATAAAATGTCCAGTTAAAATCAAATTAGTGATTTAAATTTATTTTACGTGACATATGGTAATGGTAATTATCATTCGTCAGTATTATTATCTTTTACAAAAAAGTTTAGAATCAATTTTGGAAAATTAGATCTTTATTAGAATCATTATCACTACCTAATACTTTTCTAAAAAGCAGAATCATTAAATAGCTTTTTCGATTTTTTTTTTTGTTGTAAACCTTAAAAATTCAAGTATACATTTTAAATTTTGATACAAAATTAAATAAATGATTTAATTTAGTATTATTTCAACGTAATTATATTATACTTATTTGAATAAATAAAAAAAAAATATTGTATAGAATAAATGTTGTTTCATATGCCAAATTTCCGTGATACATCATCTAATATATATAAATCTCGTGTCACAATGTTTGTCCTCAATGGACTCCTAAACCACTTAACCGATTTTGATGAAATTTTTTACACCGCATGAAATTTGGTCCAACTTAAAAGATAGGATAGTTTTCATCCCCCTAAATGTTAGGGGTAGTCCACCCCTAAATCTTTTTTTTTATTTTTAAGACAAAATTTTTAATTTCTATTTTTTTATGATACAACATACAAAAATACATACAATCCTCAATTTTCACCCTTCTACCATCAACCCTTATTTTTTAATAGCCATTTTAGTAATTTAATCATTTTTCCTCTCCGGTCGAAAACTGATCAATCGTCATTTAATTAGTTATCCCCGCCAGATGTCTACAGGTGTCACTTCTGACCCAGTAAACAGCACGGAGTAGGGATGAGAACGAAGCCGGTCTCCTTTCTTTCTCACTCCCTACACAGTTGTCGGCCATCATTATTGTTTATGCATCAAGTGTAGTAGTAACGTTGACAATTATTATTTTGCTATCTCAGTGTAACTCTAATATTAACTGTTAATCATTCCTATTTTATCAATAATAATTAAATTATCAATTTCGGTGATGGAAAAGTTGCTATAGATGAAACTGGATACATAAAATTACCGACCGATTTCTGCACAATCGCTGATTCGCAAGATACTCTCATTGAATAAATATTTCCCGATGTACACACACAGTACATAAATCATGAGTGGCTTGCAGAAAGAGCGATTTTAGCGGCAAAAAATGTAGACGTTGACAATTTAAATCTGAAGATACAAATGTTGTTGCCAGGGAACTTGGTATCATATAAATCTATTGATACAGTTTGCGACGACAGCGAAGCAGTAAATTTTCCCACAGAGTTTTTGAACTCTGAATTATTTTTGACTTTTCACTTATTATTTCAATGTGCTATGATAACATGTTTTTCAGTTCCTCTTTCTAATATTTAAACGATTAAATTATTATTGTCAGTCAAATGCCACCGAAAAAATCTAACCTCAACAACGCGAGCAGCAAAGGGTCACGACGCAAACGTGTTGAAAGAACTCAGCTCTTACCAGAACAAATCGAAACAAGAAATGCAGCTCAAAGAATCAGGACTGCAGAAAGTCGTGCACGAGAATCTCAAGAACAGCGTGACGAACGACTGCAACAGTATATTACGAGAACAAGAGCGGCACGAGAACGAAACATAGCTACAGTACGAGTACTAAATCGACAAAGGCAACGGATCAGCCGCTCATTAACACGTGCATCATTCGTTCGGCTTGCCTTTGAATATGCACCAGATATTAACTACTCAGCGCATTCAAAAATTGCTATCGGTGGAATGGATAAAGTATGTCAATATTGTCAGGCATTGAAATTTCGGAATGAAGCAGCCGGCATGTGCTGCGCATCAGGAAAAGTTGTGCTGTCACCTCTACCCGCTCCGCCGGAGCCTTTATTATCCCTTCTTAATGGCAATTCAGATGATTCCAAATTATTTTTGCGTAAGATACGCAAATTTAATTCTTGCTTCCAAATGACGTCATTTGGGGCAACTAAAATTTGCGATCGTGCATCCGATGGACGTAATTTTGAAATTACATTCAAAATTCAAGGCCAGGTGTACCATAAAATCGGATCACTGATGTCAATGCCTGATAACAATCCGAAATTTCTTCAAATTTATTTTATGGGCGATTGTGAAGAGATTGGTCTTGATCGAGGATTTATGTGTTCTTATTTCAAATTTACCACTTAATCATCATGGTATGCCATCACCTAATCGTCCAGCCACCGACTTAGTCAATACCGATTTACAACGAGAAAATCAATATGACCATGGAAGTTTAGCAACAATTATCATGAACAGTTAACCATTACTGACAGCAGAACAAAAAATTATTTATGATCGGATTATGCTGGTTGTTGCTGCTGAACAAGGCGGTTTTTTTTTCTTGGATGCACCCGGTGGAACCGGTAAGACATTTTTAATATCGTTGATTCTTGCCAAAATACGGTCGCAACAAAAAATCGCATTAGCAGTAGCATCGTCAGGCATTGCGGCTAATTTACTGGATGGTGGGCGAACAGCACATTCAACATTCAAGCTGCCATTGGACGTTCATAATAAACCAAATGCAATGTGTAACATCAAAAAGAATAGTGGAATAGCTGCAGTGTTGCGGAAGAGTTCTATAATAATTTGGGATGAGTGCACAATGGCACACAAATATTCACTTGAAGCATTAAACAGAACTATGCAAGATTTAAACAGCAATAATAAACTTTTCGGTGGTGCTATCTTACTTTTGTCTGGTGACTTCCGGCAGACCTTACCGGTTATACCTCGCTCTACTTTCGCGGATGAGATTAATGCATGTTTGAAACAATCATTCTTATGGCGAAGTGTTGAAACACTTCGATTGACCATAAATATGCGAGTACAATTGCAAAATGATCCATCAGCACAAATATTTTCCGAACAACTATCAGATATTGGGAACGGTAAAATAGAACTGCAACCAAATACGCAATGCATTAAACTACCAGACAATTTTTGCACTGTTGTTCAGGATAAAAATGAATTGATTCAGAGTATTTTTCCGGATATACAGAATAATTATTTGAATCATGAATGGCTTAGTCAACGGGTGATTTTGGCAGCCAAAAACGTTGATGTTGACGAAATTAACTTTCAGATACAACAGTTGTTACCAGGCGATCTGATGTCTTTTAAATCAATCGATACTGTTGTTGATGAAAATGAAAGTGTAAATTTTCCGATTGAATTTTTAAATTCATTAGATATCCCTGGAATGCCACCACATAATCTTCGATTAAAGATTGGTTCCCCTGTTATTCTCCTCCGTAATTTGAATCCACCTCAATTATGTAACGGTACGCGTTTGGTCGTCAAAAAGATCACCGGAAACATTCTTGAAGCAACCATTTTGTCTGGGAAGTTTAAAGGAAAAGTGGTCCTGCTGCCACGTATTCCGATGATACCATCAGATTCTACCATACCCTTCAAAAGGCTACAGTTTCCAATTCGTTTAGCTTTCGCCATGTCTATAAATAAATCTCAAGGTCAAACAATGTCCATTTGTGGTTTAGATTTGGAAAATCCATGTTTTTCTCATGGGCAACTATATGTTGCGTGTTCACGTGTTGGGAAACCGTCGAATCTATTTCGAATCACCATATTTTTTTACAAATACCATCTGTGTGAAAAAGCTTAGTGGACCCCGTGACTGATGTTCTCTTATTGTTCCTCTTAGATTGTTTACTATAATGTAATATAACAAAAACGTTAGCCACAGCAACGCGTGGCCGGGTCAGCTAGTATATATATATATATATATATATATATATATATATATATATATATATATATATATATATATATATATATATATATATATATATAGTAGAACCTCGATTATCCGAAATAATTGGGACCACATCTAGTTCGGATACGCGAAAAATCGGATATTGGAAATAAAATGTTTTTTTTTAACAGTTAGATACTCTATATTTATTATTATTATTATTATTATTACTAATATTTTATCAGTACTACATACATTACATTATTAAAAATAAATTATATACATAAGAACATATATTACATATTATGTTCATCGTATTTTTTTGAAAAAATTATCGATTTTTATTAGACTACGAGCTGTAACGCGCTTTTTTGCAGTCAAGTCTCGCGTTTAACGTTTTAGACGAATTAATTGATAAGCACGTTACGTTTTGATTATCTACGTACTAACGATTCACACACGTATACATTCTTATATGTATGTACTGTAATAAACCAAAAGCAAAATTATGATACATTCAATAAACCGGCCGCGGATACGAGTGCTTCAACGAGTTTTACCGTTCGGATAACAGAATGTTCGGATACTCTAATTGTAGTTCGGATAATTGAGGGTTCGTATAACGGAAGTTCTACTGTATACATGCACATAATATATATATATAATACCAGAAATGATCTATGAATCTGTGGATATAATAGAATAATAACATTGACCGAAAATTAACCAAAAATGTTTGAGTAAATTCTTACATGGTTTTTCCGGATTATTGTACATATCTCTAGCCATCGTAGTTGTTATTGCAATACCAACTAACAATTTCGGTAATGTCTTACGAACCAAATCAATATATGCTTTGAAATTTTGAGTATAATCAGGACAATCTGCCGAAGTAACCTACGAATATAATAATAATGTAATTATAATTATGCTGTATCTATACATTTGTAATTATGCAAAATTATCTAGAAATATGAATTTTATAGGTAATTAATATGAAATTGGATAATGAAATGTAAGTTTTTGTTTCATGGTAGAAATTTTTCGTTGACTACCTACTTAAAATGTTTATTCGAAAATAACTACTTTAAAAATATCTTAGCTATCATATAATATTCTCTCTCTTAGGATCAACAAACCGAGGGTTGGTTGGTAACCATCCTAAATGAAGGTTTTACCAAGGAAGAAAGGGTTACTGTGCAGTGGTTTCCCGTTGCCTTCTGCACAGGGGAGATGGTGGCCGCTCTCTCTAGACAGTCACCGGCCCAGAGAGAAAGAGCCGCCCGTGACCGAGGTTTGAACCGGCGACACTGTGCGTCAGCAGTGACGCCTGATTCCATTCGGCCACTCCGTCTCCCGATATGTTGTTATTGACTCATAAATTATTGTATATTAAGATAATTATTTTATTAATGCTTACATCTGGATCCAAAAGTTTACCAAAAATTATACCCTTGACCCCGGGATGTTTATCTAAAAATGATTTTAAATTATCGATTTCTGTAGTTTTTCCGGCAGCAATATTTTTTACAGCCGCACACCATTGTGTCTGGCTTTCGTGAATGAAGTAAACCAACACAGTTAAATTAGTTTTTATAAGTTGGTCTAGATATCCTGTAGAATTCAATACGTGATATTTAATTGTATTCAGTGATAAATAATTGAAATGTTTTATAAATATATTGATTTTTTGTTTCATTCACATTTCGATTATATTATTGACGCTCTCGTTCTACAGTTACCTTTTATATTACCAATTTTTTCTCCCAAGTCAATAACGTCGTCATTTTCTCCATTAAGGTACATGTATAGATATGATGAGCACTCCTTTGGTAAGATTTCAACCGGTAAATTCGGAGTTCCACAATCAGAATACTTCATAACATAAAGATCGCATGCCGATGCCCCAAGAACTGAAACCAGAATATTTAAACGTAATACTGTCTTCAGTGTTTTGGTAAAAAAAAAAAAAAAATCATAGTGTATGCAATCTATTATCAAGATACAAACAGTTTTCTCTAATATCGTATTTATTGTATGGAATTTATAATTGTATAAAATTCGATTGGGCATAATTTGGGTCAACAATTCAATTCGTATTGTTCATGTAATAATACATGTTGTGAACAATTCAAATATGACTATATTCCGTTACCGTCGTATTTACGTGATAAATCATTATACTCGTAAATCAGTTTACACATCGTATGTTTATACAACTGTAACTATGCACATAAAGTAACAATTTTCATTTGGATTTTGTCTATGTTGGTTACTTATTTCAGGTTTGAATAAAAAAATATGTCGGTGCTAAAAGTGGATCTAACTCGAGATCATATTATAAACCATACATTATTGCGCAAATATATTATGTACTCATCAATACAATGATAACCATAAGAACAAAATGTAAAAAAGTCAACAACAGTGAAAATATATTATCGGATTGGCTTATTTACGCAATGGTATGGCTGATTAAGCTATAATCCCACCTGCCTTTTTTTTATATATATAGGGCACATACGTGTTATTAGAAAATTACCAGAGGGTGCGTCGTAGTTAAATACTGCATATTAAATTGGGTAGGTAATTAAATATTTTATAAGTAAGTAAATGCTGCCTAAGAGCTTACGAATAACTATATATATTATATATCAAATTTTTTCCCACAAAATACATATTGTATAAAATCTTAGTAGTTTTTAATATTATACCGTCTACTTTGGCACAAGTTTTAAATTAGTATTACGAACTGATACAATTAGAGATCACGATTACATACGAATACACAATGTGGTTTTTTCTATTCATTAAACCACGATGTATGCTTCCTGAGGCCCCGCACTTGCAAGAGTCGAGCAGAAATATGTGGTTAATTTACGATTTACTGTGAAAAATCGGGGCCCCTGAATAAAATTTACAATTATGAATCCAAACACCGTTTATTATTGTCAAATACAAAATCAAATTAAATTTTACTATGAAATAGTCGTAAACTTTTTGTTTTATTTATAGATTGTTCAAACATCCTAACAGGTATTTTATATAAATTAATTAATTACATACATGAAAAAACAAACCATTCTTTGAATAAAAAAAACTGTGATGCAATCTACAGTCGTTAAATAGTGGTAATGATGAAAATCTGCTCTAAAAAGTTTTGAAAATACAAAATTTTGCATCTAATTAAAAAAAAATGAATACATCCTTGTTGGGGCCTCACAAATCACGTGCCGCAAAGGGACTCGCGGTGGCTAAAGCCGCCACTGTGTATGTAGAACATATCTATTCTTTTCAACTATCAACATCAGGGACGGATTGGGCCATAGGGAAATCGGGAAATTCCCGATGGACCGCATACTAAATAGTAAATAATATGACCTAATAATATATGTTACCATTAATTATAGATTATTCTTTTATAATCAATGATATTAAGTAAAAACAGTAAATTTTCATAATATAACGTCTACAACAGAAGCTGAATAACAATATTAATTAACAATAAGTGTAATAATAATAACAATACTGTAATCAAAAAATCAACCTCGGTGAACACTAAATTCTAAAAATAATTGGTTAGAATAATTCGGGTTGTCGACGATCAGATGGGCCGACGGGTTGCGGTTAATGACGACGAATTTTGACGATACAAGTCGATGCGGGTTGATAATAAGAATATTTTTATTTTAAATTTATAATATTTATATACTAGCTGCCGCCTGCCGGTGGGGTACAAGTGAATCGTAGAGTATTTTAATTGTGATTTGTGAATAATAAATAATCATTATAATAAATAATGATTTTATAATAACACTGATTACAGTAGTTATCAGTTTCATTTATGTTAATGCTATTTACTGCTACAACTGGTAAGATATGTGTTTTAGTGACTTAGTATGTAAGTAAACAGTAATATTCTAGTATTTTTCAAAAAGCACCTATGTATTTAATGTAGGAAAAGTGATTTATATTTATAAATTACATCTAATAATAACTAGGTATCTTATATCTGCCTATGAAAACCTCACTAGTATATAATATAGGTAATCATTTTTGTAGGAACAATGAATACACCATAAAATGCTAATACATATTTACCACCCCTTTAAAGGACTAATAAAATTGCTATCTTCAGTATGGTACACTTGCCAGTTGCTCCCAATCCCCCAACAAATAGAGGGCCGATAAAAAGTTGTTTTCCCGGGCTGGTCCGAAATTCCAATCCGTCCCTGATCAACATATCATTTAATCAGACTGTTCAAAATTATCAGAAGGTGGGTCACTCAATTTAGACGGAAAATTCCCCGGCGCCGTTTACCGTTATTATATATGATTATAACTTATAAAACAGAAAAAAACACAATTTATGCACTTTTTTTAAAAAAATGGTAAAATATGCAATTATATGCAAAATAAAATTCTGATATATTGACTATAGATATCGTGAAAAATATTTCTGTATAAGAATGGATGCTATTGGACAACCTAAAAAAAATATGCGAAATCGTAAACAACCTAACCCTAATTATAGGTCTGTAAAAAAAGGACATCAACTTTTATTATTTTTACTATAGTTATAATGCTACACTATCTTTATTTTATTTATTTTTTTTTATTTTTTTTTCGCTATAAAATAAATTATTAAACTTTTGGTTTTGCATTATTTATACCTTATTATTTGGTGCAATACAAATTTTTTTTTTTTTGAATTTGAAAAATATGTGCTCAAATATAAGCTCGGGTCACAAGTAAAAGAATTTTGATTTATATTTTACTTTGAATTAATCAACGTATTTTTCGTTCATATCTGTATCGAATATTCATGCTTACGAAATAATCCATTCAGTTTTAAGTCATCTTTTTCCAAATCGCTATTAAAGAATTGTAATGAAAATAATTGTTATAATGTCTAAATCACCAAAAAAAAATATTAAAAAAAAGTTATTCTTGACATTAGTATAGAACATGTCTACAATTGTTTTATTATAATAATATGATCGTTGCGGAAGGGTGGGTAGTCAGATTTCGTACACACCAGAGTCATGCGTACGTCTATGTACATTGAATAAATAGTAAATTTTTTTATATTTATAGTTTATGACCAATTTCCATGTTATGTTGGTCTTTTAATATTCGTCCATATTAAAAAAAAAAACTACTCACTGTCTTTTGGTGTTCCTTGTGAATGAACATTTGTTATCTCATAAATGAAAATTAAGGAATATATGTAAATAAAACTAATCATTTTAATGATTTTTATTTAAGATGTTTATTATTTTCTATCTGAACCTTAACGAACGTTTCATTACAAATGTGTATGAACATTAGAAAAAATGCATTTTTATAACAATGGATGATTTTGCACGATATTATTTATTATTATTTGAACAATAGTTGACTATATTACCTAATAACTAATAACCTCTACATGTTGCGCCAGTTGTATATCCAAATATTATATTAAGTACACAATGTTCACCTGCGATAACACATTTTAAATTAAAAAGCGTAGGCATTTTTAGGGATTTTGTGGGATCCTCGGACAAAACCATGGTAAAGGGTGCATTTTATTTTGAAGAAATGATAGATGATTGTTTATATAAAGTACTTAATGGCTAATACAGTAATACCTATATAATTAATAATTATATAGTATGTACTTCCGTACCTTGTGGCTTGTATACAACTTCCGTGATCAATCGTCACTCACAACTCACAAGCAGTAAGCCAGAAGGTAGACACGAGGAACTAATCACTTTTATAAATTTATGTATGAATACTATGAACAACCAACTGACAAAGTAACAACTGAGAAATAAAACAAGCTACAAGTCCATAACAATACAATATTAAATATTAATAATATTTTACACATTGATTATAAATAGTAGATTTTAGATAAACTAGATATTAGATAATTGTCAATTGACAACATTTATACTAGGTATTTATTATCTGTGGGGCTGTGCGTGGTAACTCTATTTTTAAATCGTTATCGGTAAATGTATAATTACGTAACGATTTATAGTCATAAGTATAATGCTACACTATCTTTATTATTATTATTTTTTTTTTTTATTCGTTTTTTCGCTATAAAATAAATTATTAAACTTTTAGTTTTACATTATTTATACCTTATTATTTGGTGCAATATAAACTTTTTTTTTTTTTGAATTTGAAAAAGATGTGCTAAAAGATGAGCTCTGGTCACAAGTAAAAGAATTTTGATTTATATTTTATTGAATTAATCAACGTATTTTTCGTTCATCGAATATTCATGCTTACGAAATAATCCATTCAGTTTTAAGTCATATTTTTCCAAATGGCTATTAAAGAATCGTAATGAAAATAAATGTTATAATGTCTAAATCACCAAAAAAAAAAAAAAAAAAAAGTTATTCTCGACATTAGTATAGAACATGTCTACAATTGTTTTATCAGTGGCGCCCACGTAGGGTACCAAGTGGTGCAATTGCACTGGTTTCTCGTAGGTCCCGGGGCCTACGTAAATTTGAGGGCCCCACTCTGGTTTCTAGATCAGACTCAGACACTGTAAATGTATAACTTTAGATCTTTAGATCGTTGAATAAAGCGTAAAGAGTTGGCAGTGCCAAATATGCAAACAAATATAAATATATAATAACTAATGTGGATAAGTTGATAAGTATAAATAGTATAATATATCTATATAAGTGACTTGATCATGTTTGTAGTTTGTGTCAGGACGCAAAAAGCCGCTCCAAGGGCCTAGATGTATGTGCTATTATGTTATGTACTACTGACTGACCTTTGTGCCTGTGTATTTACTATTAATTAGTCCTCAATTCAATACATACTATTATTTAGTTGTCTATTTTAGACTGTATAAATAATAAAATATAATGTTAATAATATTATTATCATTTATTATTATAGTAAGTTGTGTGAGCGAGTAAATAGGTAGGTATATCACTGAAAACTGAAATCTGTATATTTATTATTCAAAAACCATAATAATAATTAATATTATCATTTATTATTATAGTAAGTTGTGTGAGCGAGTAAATAGGTACCTAGGTATATCACTGAAAACTGAAATCTGTATATTTATTATTCAAAAACCATAATAATAATTAATAACTGTTATCGGTGTTAATTATTTCAATTAAATGAATATGGGCGTAGACCAAAATAAATTTGGGGGGCCTATAATTATAACTGCACTGGTACATGAAAAACCTGTGGGAGCCACTGTGTTTTATTATAATAATATGATCGTTGCGGAAGGGTGGGTAGTCAGATTTCGTACACACCAGAGTCATGCGTACGTCTATTTACATTGAACAAATAGTAAATTTTTTTTTATTTATAGTTTATGACCAATTTCCATGTTATGTTAGTCTTTTAATATTCGTCCAAATTAAAAAAAAAAACTACTCACTGTCTTTTGGTGTTCCTTGTGAATGAACATTTGTTATCTCATAAATGAAAATTAAGGAATATATGTAAATAAAACTAATCATTTTAATGATTTTTATTTAAGATGTTTATTATTTTCTATCTGAACCTTAACGAACGTTTCATTACAAATGTGTATGAACATTAGAAAAAATGCATTTTTATAACAATGGATGATTTTGCACGATATTATTTATTAGTATTTGAACAATAGTTGACTATATTACCTAATAACTAATAACCTCTACATGTTGCGCCAGTTGTATATCCAAATATTATATTAAGTACACAATGTTCACCTGTGATAACACATTTTAAATTAAATAGCGTAGTCGTTTTTAGGGATTTTGTGGGATCCTCGGACAAAACCATGGTAATGGGTGCATTTTATTTTGAAGAAATGATAGATCTTTTCTGTTAATTACTTATTATGAGCAATACCTTACTGTTACAATTTTTGAAAATTCAACCCCTAAAGGAGTTAAATGAGTTTAAAAGGGTTTCAATATATTAAAAATATTACAGAAAAATGTCTTGAACAAATTTCTGAGCTAAAAAAAAGTGGGTTGCCATTTGAAAAAAAAATTGTGTATGCCCACAGGACATCCTTAAGGCGATTTGAAAAAAAAATTTGTAAAACATACCTTTTATAGGAACTTGAACATTCCAATAAAAAAAATCACATTTTTTGCATTTTTAAGGGAAAAAATATGGGTGAGCACTTTTTTTAAAACGGTCGTAATAAAATGCGTATACTTTAGGCAACTTAGATTTCAAAGGGAGAGAAAATCGTTTTAGACGCAAGCGGGGAAAAGACCGTTCGACGCGTATGTGCACGTGAGAAGCGAGACGTAAACACGACCGCGGGCGTCGCGCAGGTAAGTTACATTAGCACCACCAAATTTGAAAAACATAAAAAAAATTATTGAAAATATTGTTATTATATTTGTAATCATTTGTAATCGTAATGTTAGTATTTGTACACTTACCCAACCACCACAAAATCAATTTTTCTAAAGTGGTGCTAACGTAACGTTACACTGGCACCCCACTTTTTGTATTTCAAGTCTATCGATTCCAAAACCAACCTAATGATTGTTATTTAGTTTGTACAGTTATGTAATGACGAATTCAAAGCCTAAATGTTCACCCATTCTTAAGAAATTGAATTTCAAATACAGTGGTGCTAATGTAACGTTACACTGGCACCCCACTTTTTGTATTTCAAGTCTATCGATTCCAAAACCAACCTAATGATTGTTATTTAGTTTGTACATATGTAGTTATGTACAATAATGACTAAATAACTGAAATGTGAAAAGTGTAAATTCTCGTTTACGGTAGATTTTTACCAATTTTATTGTTTTTACTCAGTTTTTCCACAATCCTGGAAAAACTATGGAGAATTTCGAAAAATTATCTTTCTAAAGTAACAACACAGTCCAATTTCGTATCTAAAAAGTTGTTGGACGAAACTTTTGTCCTGGATTTCTATACGAACAGTGTTTACAGAAAAAAAAAATAAACATCATTGTAAAACCATAATATCCTTCGCTTCACTCAAAATCTAATACGGTACACTTCAAAAATAAAAAAATTAATTTGATGAATAATTTTTATATTTTTCATGATTATTTGTATTACATAAGTTAGTAAATAATACTATAAAAAATAAATCAAATGTTTGTTGAATTATGATTTTGAAATACTAATAAAATAGTATATTGGTTCGTCAATACTTAACAAAAACAGATGGTTGGTCTTCATCTGCTATTTTTGTGTACTTTTGATCTGAACTAATTGCATCAAGTTATTAACTTTTTTTAATAAAATATCATAAAACTCATTACAAGAATAGTTTGAAAAATGTGTTTTCACAATAATAATTGATTTTTTAGTTCCAAACAAAAAAACAATTTTTTTCATTTGTCCATAAGACATTGATGGTAGAAAAAACCCTTTATATTGCAGCATTTGTACCCGGCATCGCTAAAGCATATTCTACAACTGATGATATGTTTGTTGTATCAATGTTATGAGCTTTAGTGTAGGTACCTACCTATTTAAATATTTCACACCAGTTTACTTCCAATTTAGTTGAATTTTTTTTGTATTTGTTAATTCACGATTTAAAAACTTATTCGATATGACTGAATTCATAAAATAAAATACCTTCATCCAAATTGAAGTTAGAATTATTTTAGTTTTTTTCTAGAAGAAATTGGATACATTGTTAAACATTTTCCCAAGTAGAACGATGTATCAATTGGACCCAACGAAATACTTTAAACTCGTCAAAGCACAACCCCAATTTTCTGTAAAAAATAATAAGTATTATAAAATAGATCAGTACTTTTTTTTGAATGAGTTTCCATCATACATATTATTGTTTTTTAAATCTTTTAAAATCGATGAAATAGGTGATATAAGAAATTTTAGAATATTAGGTTTGTAGTCCGCAACACGCACACATTTGATAAGGAACTAGTCATGGCCAGTAGGGTTTAATATTATCAAAATAAACAAATTTTTTTTTGGGAAAACCGAAACGTCCGAAACCATGCAAATTCTAAAAACTGCAAAACAAATTAGTGGCAATTTTTCTAAGGACGTTTGAAGTTCCTAGGTTAAAGTGGGGAGGGCTACGGTGAAGTTGGTCCCACCAAATAAAAAAAACATTTTTTTCTGGGAAAACCAAAACCATGCAAATACTAAAAACTCCATAGCAAATTCTAGCAAATTAATAGCAATTTTTCTAAAGAGGATTTAAGTTCCTGGGTTAAAGTGGGGGGCTACGGTGAAGTTGGCCCCACCAAGTAGAAAAAAAATTTTCTGGGAAAACCGAAACCATGCAAATTCTAAAAACTCCATAGCAAATTCTAGCAAATGAGTAGCAATTTTTCTAAAGAGGTTTGAACTTCTTGGGTTAAAGTGGGGGGGGGGCAACTTCACGAACGTTACCAGTTGTCAATAATTGGCAGCATCCGTCAGTTCAAGTTCTCATTGCAGATAAATAGGCAGTTAATCTACTCTTGGTACGTGGCTTTTCCTTCGTTATGCTCATCGTAATCTGTCGCTGAATCTTTCATTCCTATTCTTCGTTGTCCCAGTTTTCTGGTTGTAAGTATTTGTCCATAGGTATTTTGACATGCATATGACTAGGAAAAAAAATATAATTTTAGATTTTTCTGGAGGATCCAAAATGTTTTAGTGTCTTTAAAATTAAAAATTCAGTAAGCGTTACATAAGATTTTTCTCCGCGGTTGTTATGAAGAAAGTTCTTAAGGGTAACATCTAAAGCCGCGTTTAGACATGAGCGCGAGCGTGCTTGAGCCAGTGAGCGGCTCAGTAGTGTAAACGGCGAGCCGAGCGGCTCGGTTTGAATTTGTTTGGCTCGCGAGCACCAAAACTGTGAGCCACCGATTGTCGGTCTCGAGGTCGTGCTCAAAGGAATTAATGGCTATGCGAGCAAAATTTGTTCGTACTATTCGAACGGCTCAAACAAGTATCTGAGCCAAAAACAGTGCTTCTGTATTGAATTCCATTTATCAACTTTAATTAATTATTTAAATAATTATGTGATGGATGATGACCGTTCGATAATAATTATTACCAATACCACGCCATGCGTGATCATATTCCCGTTAGGCCTACTCTACAATTACGTATTTTCATTTTTATTCTACTAACTTGGAGATTGTCGCGATGATAACTTTTTTAATGAATTTAAATTTTTACAATACACAATCATATACGTAAGTGCGTAATTACGTATTAGTTACATATTAAGTTAGATATTAACTATAGTTGTGTGCTTTTTCTTCTAGTATATGTTAAAGCAATAGTAATATATTCAAGATTTTGTATGTTGGGCTCACGTATTTAGCTATTTTTGTTCCAATTTTCAAAGTTTTGGATAAATATTGGTATGAATAAAACCAGTCTAGTTTTAAGCGTAAATTTTTCTTTCTTAGTATATTTTAATGTTTAATTTGTTAATTTTTGGATCATATTTCTATATTTAAAAGAGCTATAATATGTCTTTTTCATAATATTTAGTCCACCATTTTCGGCTCGATTTTTAAAGAGTTGAGTCACCCACCAACGTCTCTTTTGGTTTTTTTTTTGTTTTTCTTTTTTATAAGTGAAGTTAAAATAATAAAAGCTGCACCTGCTATCACTGTGCGTCTTTTTATTAAATTATTATCAGCCATAATAAGATTCAGTAGGTTTAAAAATCATAAAATTTAAAAAAACTGCAGACCATGTCAGTTCAGTGAAGTCACTTATAGATTACTGAATATTTATTTCACTTATTTCAATGTACATATCTGAGCAAGTCTGAGCGGCTCACCCATAGTGTTTACACAGTACGAATAGCGGCTCACATTTTGCTCACGCTCACCTTGCTCATGCACGCTCGCGCTCATGTCTAAACGCGGCTTTAAAGTGTATCTATTTATGTTCTGAGTAACAAATTTTCAAGTATTGAATGATGTTAGTTACATTTAGTAAAAAGAAACAATTTTTAAACATATTAAAAAGCTTAAAAGTTTACCAGTGGTAAACTTAGGAAATATGTATATATGACAAAAGACTTCATAAATACGTGCATCCGTAACTTTCCATTAAACTAGGTAATAAAATAATTAAAAATATCAACCATCGGGCAATTATAATACATACAACTTATAAATAGGGAAAATTTAAATGCAAATAAACGAAAAATTCAATTCAACGTTTTTTTTACTGATATTTTACTAAACTTCATTTAAAGATTCATTAACCATAACTAACTAATTAGTTTATTTCTTAAAAATTATATTATAAATAATTATGTAGATCTGAAAATTCTAATACATCATATTAAATTAATACTTAAGTTAAGAAAAATTGAATTTTATAAAATCAATTATAAAAAATTTTGATTTTTTGTTTATATATGTATATATATACATAATATTATAACTAAGAGTTTTACAAAAAAAAAAAAATCAAGACATTATTTATTTCAAATAAATATATAAAAAATAAATATAAAATAAAATGTTTAAAATAACATTAACAAATTCATTTCTATACATTTTTCTACGCATATAATAGTTTTTAATGCTCTGAGTATAACTAAAAATCACCCCATTTGACCATTTTCCAACCTTTGTGTGGCACGTAAAAGGCACGTCAATTCGTTAAATTTAAATTATTACGAACTAATTGTGTTAAACATCTTGAAAAATAAACATGTGCTGACTACAAATATCTTAGGCTATCACTTTTGGACCACTTAAATTATTTTAATAAATTCTATTAAAAACGATATATTCACATTAGCATTTCTATTACAGACATCAATTTACCATATGACCACAGTCCAGATCTAATCTTTTGGCATTAGATATTGTTTATACTTTTATCTAAGTCAAGTGGAAAACAACATAAAAAAAATAATACGAACTATAAATTAAATTTAAATGTATATGTCTACAATAGCATGTCGGTATGACTTAGTTTATGGATCATAAAACAATGTAATAGGAGAGAGATATTATTTATGTAATTTTTAGTAAACAAATTAATCCCAAGCAAATACCTTCTCTATAATCATATTTTATTTTCCAGATATATTTTTCTCTCTCTTGTGGACATACAATTTTTTAAATAACAAGAATTGATTTGAACTATATACTTTATAATTTATTTAATTGATGAAGACGTCTCCTCCTGAATAAGCTTACATGTGCTAACCTGAAAATGATGTGTACTACGTGTGAAAATTTTATCATTTTATCACTATTTGTTTTCTTTGGAACAGAGTTGTCAACTGGTTGGCTTAACTTCAATAAATAAAAGCACAATAGAAAAATAAAAATAAAAATTTCTTGATTCAAAGTTAATATGATATTAAGTAAGACACTTCTACTATGCTTGCGCGGTGTTGAATACGAATGACTACCTAATATTATTAATAAGCGCACGAAATCTTTCATGATAACTTAGTTAGTGTTAGGTGTATTCTGGGTAGCTGCAGTGACTGAATTACTTTGCCAATGGGAAAAACGTCTCCTTTCTGATGTTAATAGTGATGATCGAATGGGGTAATTTTAAAATTATCTTTTCGCTGATATGGTACTGTTCATGAGTCAAACCACGTAAAATCATGAATTCTAGAAATCATATAGTTTAATGATGAAGGGAGTAATACTAAAATAGGTGACTAATGCTCTGTTATCATATAAACCAAATTATACATACGATCTTAATTCAGTGATTCAAATGCGGAAATAAAGAGAGTGCTTAGCATCACCGAGTCTCAAATTATCAATCTTAATTTACTAAAAGCTGAACGTATTGTCAATATAACACAGTGGTTTTCAACCCTCTTAAAGCTACCACCAACTTAAGAAGTATAACATAACATCCCTTTTATGAAATTCCTGTCGGTGATGATATTGAAAGGAGGGGTGCATCGTAAAATATATTAACTTAAATTACCAATAAAAAAATAAATATAAAAACGATTTGGTTGGAAAGTATTATTTATCGAAAATACTATCAAGTAGATTATAGATCAAATCAATTGGTAAATATTTCAGTTATTAATTTTAAACCTTACCACTTAGAACTTTAATAGAACTTCTCTACCTACAAAAAGTATGCTACCCTCCAGCTCTCTTCCGACATCTCCCATGGGGCATTGTTACTCCCATTGAGAAACATTAATATAGGGCATATTTCATAATAATTAAGTACTTATTAATTTATCATAAGTTATATTTACTTCCAAGTTCTATCGATTTGCATTTAATTGAATATTATGTCATATTTATAGAAAAAAATTGAATATCACAATCCAACAGTAATAAGTAATAACTCTGGTTTATCACAACAATCACAACGCATAAAACAGTGTATAAAGCGAGAAATATAAAAGCATGGTTATTTATTCTTGATAAATTTGCAAAAATATCCATTGATTAGATTAATGCTAGTAACAATATAATTTAATTCGTACGTTATTATTTATATATATATCTTGTCATCTCTTATGTAAGTAATAGGAAAATAAATCTCAATTTTAAAACAATTTTTCACAATTTTTATATTAAAAAATTTAAAAATCATATAGTAAACTTAGGAAATGTGTATGTATAATTTGATATATGAAGATACATGTCTAAATCATTTTATTTGATAAATAAAATATTGGAAAATATTGCTAATGATATTATAGATTTTACTGAAAATAAAATTAAAAAATATATACCACATCACAATAACTGAGAATTTACATAACTAAACATTTTTTTTTTGAAGGTACTCCTTCAAATGGTATAAATTTTTGTTAACTTTATGAATATACGGGTAGAGTCGATAGATGACCTAAATAAAACATAAATAATATAGTAAAATATACTAATTCCGAACTCCGAGCGCTATGATAGGTATAAGATTTCAATAAGATAGCAATATGACATTATTTACCATAGTCATTGGCTGTTTTTCATTAATATTTTTCTCTATTATAATTTATATTATTATTTATTTATTTATTTATTTAATTCGTAAAATTCTTATTTATACATATATTTAAATGAATGGTACAAAACACAACTTATACAAAGATGTTAAATGTTTTAATTCGAGTTAAATAAATTAAGATGCTATGATGTATGTTTAAAATGTAACTGTTCTTCATATGAAGTAAAAAATCTCAGAAGCTAAGTAATACAAAACCAGAAACTTAAACTCATAATGTAATTTTTAGCTATAAAGTTTTTAAAAAAATCTAATTTAAAAATAATATGATATTTTATTAAATTAAAAAATAAATAAATATATCATTTAATTTAATATAGTATAAAAATATAAATGTATACAAATGTATCTGTACTCCAGTACTTCAATTAGTAAAACAATAAAAATCACAAAATAACATAAATTGTTAAAAACATAAACTAATTGGTTTGTAAAAATGTCGTAGAAATTAAATGCAATCGCTTTCAGTTGTAATGTAATTTATAAATATTATTGTTTTTGATTAAATTAAAACTTTAACTCATTACCGTTAAGTCAATATTTCGCCCAATTTAAAAACTTTTAATAAAACATATAGCACGAAAATATGTACTAGTATTACCCATTAGTCATGACTCATAAATGGTTTTGAAAAAACTGTTCTCAAAATAATTGCTTCGCCACGAAAATTGATGATATACATCACAGTTAGCCCTCTGATACTAGTTTCATTAATTCTGTATCCAATAAAAGACCGTTCTATGACTTCTGTGCATTGAACAAATAACGTATATAAGGCCAACAGTGTCGAGCGGAAAAGTTTAGTAAGTTTTCTTAGTTGTATATCAAAAAAACAAAATTGATAAATTGCGTAGATTATTAAAACACTTTAAATTAATTTTTATAAAACGTCTCTGGAACATTGATTACAATCATATTCATATTTGTATACTCAATAAATCATAATTATCAAAAACACTAATTTGTATCAAAACTATTTAATATATTATATAACATATTATTCATGATTTATGTTATTAGTAAATGAAAATAACAAAATGTAATGTATATAATTCTACAAGACGTGACCAAAAACCACGATTCTCAACTAAAACCAGGACCTTACGTCATGATATAACTCATGTTTATGATTAGAGAGACATTTTTAGAACAATATTGATAAGAAATGTATCTAACGAAAACTATGAAATAGTTTTACCAAAGTATATAAGTTTAAACCCACAGTACCTGTGAGCAAAAACCTGCCATCGATCATGAATATAATGCCAATAACGCTTATATCTCTAACCAAAAACAAACAACAAATGATAATTATTATAAGTATATAGGTACTGAATTAAAATAAAGTAAATAAAATAATTGAATACTTGTTCATATATTATATAAAAAGTTCATATAATACATTTTATTAGATATTAATTATTGGTGATTGGTTAAAAAATAGAAGCAAGTAAGATAATAATAATAGAATTTCATCTTTCGTCCCTACAGTCCTCGGATAAGATAATTGTGAGTTAGAAACCAAAGGTGAGACATTTTTACGATTGGTTAATACGTATTATGATATTGTTTTAAATTTGAAACCAATGATAAGACATTGTTTTCATAAATTTGTTTTCTTTTATTATGTGTTATATATATTATTACTTGTTAATTCTTATAATACAATTTAAATTGTATTTCAAACTTCTTTTATTTTTCTTCAGAATCTAAATATTAATTATTATATGCACAAAAGGAATATTGTTTTAAATTTTAATACTATATTGTTTTATTTTTACTATATTCCTTCTCTTACTGAAGTACAATTCCATTATATACATATAATATGTACCTCACAATTGAAAAAACGCTGTAAAAAAAAAAAATTTTAAAAATGCATATTTAAGCATATATTGATGTTTGTTGATAATTTTGGCATATTTTCAAAATTTTTAAGAGAATATTATGAGGATATTTGAAGTTTTTTAGAGAATATTTGCATCAAATTTGAGATATTTTGAGAGAATATGAATCCGGTCTTTAGTGATAACTAAAGAGCAGATCTTTAGGTTTTTGCATATTTTTATTAATTTTATGCAACTTTACGAGGGTGAAAAATTTGGACGATTTATCTATCACAGAGTTCGTAGAAAAAAATTAATTTTGCATATTAAAGCATATTTTGGACATTAGAGAATATTTCGCCTATTTTTCATATTTTAGTGTATATTCTATTATTGTTCATAAAAATTCGTATATTTTGTTTATTTCTCGAAATGTGATTTTTTCTAGCAATAATTTTTTCTAGGAAAAAAAATGATTTGATCAAAGAGTGATCAAAATTCAAAATCATTCAATTATCTTTTATTTAACTATTGTTTTTTTTTTTTTATGTTTTATTATATTTGTATAGCTCTGTATCAACTGATTTACATTTTTTATTGTTCAGTAATTTCCTGTTATCAAAGGAATGGTGCAAAGTTATTTATTATTTTTTCTAAACTATTATGTATTTTTAAATATATTTTATCACATTTATGCAGCTATGTTTCACCTGATTAACATTTTTTGTTATTCAATAATGTACCAGTTACCAAAGGAATGGAGCAAATTATCTATTACTCATTATTAAACTCTTATGTTTTTTTAATTATACTTTATTATATTTATTTAGCTATGTATCAACTGATTTACATTTTGAATTATTCAATAATATACCTGTCACCAAGTGAATGGCGCTTAACAGTTATTTATTGTTTTTATTGAAATATTGTAGAAAAAATCATATTTGCATATTTGCAAATTTAAGGAATATTTTATAAGGTTATAATAACCTAGAAATCCGCTCTTTAGTGATAACACATGAAATAAAATAAAATAATAAAGAAAAATCGCATCATTGTAAAATCAATACATACTTAGTTCGATTCATAATCAACAAATGGTGTGTACATAATCAAAAATATTAAATACTCGAATTATATGAACGACTATTGTGGACAGCCGACAAAGTATCATGAATGTTTCTTATATCAGTAATTTTTTTTTTGTAGCTCAATGCAATGACATGATAGTAATTTATTATTTGTCCAGTTTATTTTCCCTGACTTCGTACAGTTTGAAAAAATTTCTAAATCCTTATTAAAAGAATATGTATTTTATAAAACAAATTAACAGTTCTTTATTTTAATTTATAATCTAGATCGAACAATTTTACTTTTTATGAGTACAATAAATATGCTTTTTCTCTGATTTTTTATTTTTTTTTTTTTTTGGTCAAAACATCAATGAAGATGAACAGGACGAGCATACAACAACAACAACCGTTAGATGTTTTCTAGATAGTTGAAATTATTAAGATTCTAAAACATGTTCGAAATATTATATAATGACTAATGCAAAAAAAAATGTTAAATACCTAAGCATATACATTTTTTTTATACATGTTTTTGTATAACAATTTTAAATTAATTCTTTTTTCTTGTTTGGAACAAAATTCACACCCTAGACACAGGCCTCACGAGCCTATGACGAAATCTGACCTTGGTTGTTGTACATTGATACTACGGTTTCACGTGAAATACTTAATATCTTAGTCGTGGTAAAAAATTGTAACAATAATTTTATCATTATTATGAGTATTACGCCATCAAGAGAATTAAAATTAAAAATTGCTCAAAAGAATAATTTGATATGATGTCATTGGCAGCGTAAAAATCATACACAACCTTAAATGCGCTGCGTATTTTATATATCATGAAATGAACAAAACTGTCGTACTATTGTACTAAGTAGATCTACCGTGCAAATCTTATCAGCTCACATGAGTGCACATTCAGCCTCAAAACGAAGGGACGATAAAGCATTGGCATTAAAAAAAATGAGGTATATCAAATCTATCCTTACGAATTTTCGCAATAGATTTATCAGAAATCTTTGCATGTATTTCATATGTCATTGATAATTGATAAAAATAATAAAAAAAAAAAAAAAATTATTTTTGAAAGTCAAAAAATAATACACAAACAATAATAAAATTAATGAAATAGATATTATATAGTAATTAATGTGTTATTTAAAACTGTCTAAAATGATGTGGTGGTAAACTCGCGAGTCACTTCAGTGCTACCCGAAGGAAACATGTAAACTCTCCTGAGCTGTGAGTTGGCTGTGATTATCATGATAAATATTAAGTATTATAATAAAGTGATTTTGATTGATTCTACGTTACTTAAATATTGATATTTAATTACTTATTTTTTTGTTAAGCGTATACTTATTTGTATTTTAATTTCAGAGAGTTCACGTATTATATGCCATATTATTATGAAATTTAAATGTATACAGTACAATAAAGTTTCACATAACGAGATGTAAATGTATTGAATCTCATATTAGTATTCATACATAAAATGTATCTTTTCTTTTTACACATAAATAAAGTTTATATTATTTTTATATTTATCTAATATATTTTTTTGTTACAAATATAAATTTAATGTATACATACAAATAATATTTATACATATGTATATATGTACTTTACACGAATCATCTAAAACACTATTAAGACTCACAGTTTGATCTATCAACCCCGCCGTCTCCACCGGCTATAGATTCCACCGGTTATTGTGCAATAACGTATATGTGCACATGTTTAAAAGGTGAAAATATTTAATGATTTTAATGTAAGTCAAATTATAACACATCACGAAAAATCTTATTTATTTTATTATTAAAAACTAAAAAGATAATGTTTATAGAATACGGTCTTTTAAATTTATCCTTTATCAGTTATCACATATATTATCATTGATATTTCATCAATCACACAATGTACTAAATGAAAAAAACCTTATATCCTTCAAAATAAACACAAAAACGGCCAGCCAAAAGTAAAACAAAAAAATAAAATTGTTTACATTTCTTACTTTCGGTAGTATTCAAAAACTTGTAGAACATAATATGAAACATAGAAATGTTTCAATAAATTAAAAATGTCTATGTATGTATATGAATCGTCTACAAATGTGTTTGATTGTTAAAATGTATGAATCTTAGTATTTTTCGGAATATGTATTCCATTCCTAAATATGTAGCTATCGGTTTGAATTTTCATATTTTAAACGTGAATAAATATAAATTGCAGTAACCAGTGGGTATATTAACAATAGCCGGCGAAATCGATGTACTTTTTTTTTTGTAACCGGAAGTTTCATCGAATAAATCGATAAATCTCCATTGTTTTACATTCGGTTATTTCCCTTGTTTGTGTGTTTAATGAAACTAACTTTTATCTCATGAACGCAAAAATATCAATTTCTCACGTAAAGTCAAATTAAAACATGTTATTGTCAAACGTACCAATCCGATATATATATATATATATATATATATATATATATATATATATATATATATATATATATATATATATATGTGTAAAATAAAATATATATATATATTTGTATATACGTATATAAACAAAGTATTTAGTTTAAAATTAACCGACAACGCTACCATTATGAATGTGGGAACTGGGAGTGTTAGGCAATCACCCAACACTCCCTTGCACCATTGCCGCACAGTACGTTATGATCGCCGGTACTCGCGACTGAAAACGGAAGGTAGCGAACGGCGTTAATGTACACGATTCTCGAAATTGTTGTAATTAATGTGAAACGCTTTCGATGCAAGTAGCTAGTGCAAATCGCATCACATACGTGTCCGTACTCGAATTTATCGGAAATGTTTAAATTTTCCACTCGCTGTGACTTATACGACATATTTGTGCGTTTCGCGAAGTATTGCGCGACACGCCCGCGTAATATATAACACACACAGAGGCGTATTTACGGAGGGGGTTTCCAGGTCTCGACGATCCCCCTAACCTAACGATAGGTAGAAAATCAATATGAAACCTCGCATAGAGTGTAAAGCGTTTGATATAGGTGATTTGTGAAAAATTTTAATTTAAAAAAAATTAATCATATGATTCAACAATTAATACGATTTCACTCGTACTGTTTCGTTCTAATGCGATTCGTTCAACACGCACGATTTTGAACTAGTTCAAAAGTACCGTCTGACTGTAAAATACTAAAAACAGTGACAATATGACAAAAAATAAAGACGATGGCATTTTCCTTGATATAACAGGACAGTTACATTTTACAAACTATTACTTAATATTCACATAACCTATTCGTATATGAAAATTACCACAAATTGTTTTTTACTAAACGACTGCAACATTAAAAAAGCTGGTAAGTGAGATGATGGTGGTACAAGTTCGTCCATCGTCCCTTCGGTCCTCGGACAAGATATTGGTGATGAATGTATTAAGTTTTAAAGAAATGATGACTCATTTCTTTAGTATAAAACGATTCTGAGTAAAGCTTCAGTGTAATATAATATATTATTATTTAAATACTGTTTACGTATTTTACGGTTATTTGTATAATTTTTGGTGAGTTTTTTTGTAATTTTTGTAATAAAATATTCAATTAGATATAACTCATTCAAACTTCAATAGTTATAACAATTATGACTCATTAGAAATAAACTTAAAAGAAATCAGACAATATCGAAAAAAATCGTATAATAATTTATTAAAGTGTGTATAAAAAAAAATCCTGACTAACGATTTTTGAACTTTTGTTAGGATAATTAGGTAGGTATATGAGTAAGGTCATATTACATTTTCAGAACTTTTAGTCAAATATTTAAAATTATATTACATAAAAACTTTCAAACAATTTGGTAAGTTAAAAGTTCTATATTTAAGTCAAAAGTGCTTTAATTGTTCTGAAAATTTTGTCCAATATAAAAAAGTATGTATTTGATATTGGATAAAATTTTCAAGTTTCTATCTTCAATACTTTTCGATTTATGACTAAATACCTAAAATCTGAACAGTGAAAATCTCGTTTACGGCGGATTTTTACCGATTTTACCGTTTTTACTCAGTTTTTCGATCGTTATTCTTGATTACTGGAAAAACTATGGAGATTTTGGAAAAATGACCTCTCTAAAGTACCATCTCAGTTCAATTTCAAATCTAAAAAGTTGCTGGACGAAACTTTTGGACAAGGATTTCTATACGAAAAAGTGTTTACAGAAAAAAAAAAAATAAAAAAATAAAAATAAAAAAAAAAAAAAAAAAACATCATTGTAAAACCATAAGATCCTTCGCTTCACTCAGAATCTAAAATATATATACAAGTTTAAAACTGTTTCGCCTGCATATAACAACCGTTTGGTAATAATTATCAAAGCTATAATTACATAACACGCATACAATATTAAACATGATGAACAATAGATAATGGATGATACATAAAATAATAACTAACTACGTAATAGATAACGTTAATTTAAAATAAATATCATGGATGGTATATGGAAAACAGTTAATAGAAAGCAATTTACAGGGCCGGATTAGTCATGGAGCCTAAGAACCAGGACTCTCAGAAACAGTGAGGCCTCAAAGAAGCCTTATTTACGAACAAATTTAAAATATTCTGAAATGTTATCCTCTGTAAAATTGCTGGTAAATGAAATAAGTTTTAAACAAATTATCGTGGTAAAAATAATTAAATAAATTGTAAATAGAAAAACCTATATAATAAAGCATTTTTTCCTCGCCTGATCAGAGATTGTAAGTGCTGCACACTTAGATAAAATACTTTTTTTAAGTATTTCGAATACGTATTCCGAATACTTAAAAAAAATTTGACTTTATGATAAGAGTATTCCCCCAAGTTTTTGGAATTGTCTCTCAAAGTATTCCAAATACTTTTGGAATAATTTTTCTTTTGTAGATTCCAATAGCCAAAAATAATAATAAAAATTGTTTTTTTTAATAATTTACTTTAGATTCTAGGTGGAGCAAAGAATCTATTGGTTTTACAATGATATTTAATTTTTCTGTAAACACTTTTTCGAGTAGTAGTGATACATTAAAAGTTTCATTCAGAAACTCTATAGATCAGAAACCGCAAGTAAATTTTACTTAAAAGAATTAATTTTTCTCTATATTCAAAATTTTCCAGGTGTTTTGAAAAATTCCAAAAAACCAAGTAAAAACGGTAAAATTTTCCATAAACGACACTTTCACTAAATCAATTTTAGTTATTTAATCATAACTCGCGAAGTAATGTTGCTAAAAACTTTGAAACTACCTTGTTATATGGCTTCCCTCATATATTTAAATAAAAAAAAATCAAAAATCATAAATCAGGTTTTTTTTATAAGCGTCTAAGCAAATTACTATACGATATTTACGGAATAAACTGTTTTTACATCAAATTTCTACTTAAATGTGTATGAAGAGTTATTGGACTATCCAATCATTTTGAATCTCTTGATTATAGTTTTGCAGTTCATTTATCATGTTAAATTATGAATCAATTATCACATAATATTATACTTTACAAATTACAAAGCACCATAACAATTACCTACCAACTAAATATGTTATCGTTATACGGGTATTAAAAAAAAAATTAGACATCAATGAGATCTTAAATTAGCATGAGAAAAAATAAAGGGACTTCAACACCCCTAGTTTTTTCAGTGAAATTATACTCCTGCCAATATTACCATGTATTAGATATTAATGGAGTATCAGTATATATACCAAGTTATATGGCATCTTATTGAATAATATCATCAATATGTATAAATATATCAATATTTATTTAGTCATTCAGTTAGTAATAGGCGTATTTAATTAAAGTTATATCGAGAAAATGGATAAGGCTCACAGAAAAAAAATCTTACTCAGCTCATTCGATTATTCATGCATTTATTATACATAATCATTAAAATTAAAGTTAATTTTTCCCGCCAATTAAAATAGTATATCTAACTATTTGATTTAATATAAGACAGACTCGTTTGTAAGTACAATACATTACAAATGTATATTGTACATAACCTGAACAGAGTAATGGTTTACAAAAGTATCTACATCAAAAATATGTAATTCATAAATTTAATTCTACTTTCTGCCAAGAATCTTAAAAAAGTCCAAAAGTCTCAACATTTCTAGAAATATAGAGAGAACTTGTATAGGCATTTAATATTTTGACTTAAATTCAAATAATTAACAATACAATTCTACTATTTAATTCATGCATAAACTTCAACCGAATCCCCCACTTTTTATTTAAAAAATAATCACTTTAATATGCGGCTATATCAATATTTAACTTTATGATACAGACGCTTCAAGTATGACTGGTGTTGAATAATTTTAGATTTTCCAAGTCCTTGACCTACTTTTTAAACAGCAAATATTAGAAATTTTTCAGCTAATAATGGTGATGATCGACCAAACTTATATAAAAATAAGAATTATGCTGATAACTATTAAATAACTGTTAGAATTTAAATTTATATTTGATGAGTTTATAATTTCAAATATTAAATATATTATTATAGTTTTGCGTCAAACAAAATATAGCTTACGATTTTCAAAATCGCAATGGTTGTAGGTGTTTCATATTTTTAATTTCAATCTATATTAACAATTTATTCAATTCAAACCTAAAATTATTTTGATCAAATGACGATTTTAAGTTGAAAAATAACTAAGTTACTTTTCGAAATGGGTATATAAATTTAAGTAGAGATTTTGTGTTATTGAAACTTTCCTGATGATGATATCAAGTGTAGACTTTCAACTATTAAATGCTTCGACTGACAAAAAAGATGGGGGGGGAGGTCTACTGACCAGTTACAAAAAAACCTCGAGTTTAAACACCCCTTGTACAAATATCTAGTTGCACCTATGGTTTAGGCCCGGGCCGGCCCTTTGAAAAATCAGACTCTAGACCCGGAAAACTCTTAATCAGGTTCTGACAATTTAAAATATACTTAATGTCATTAAAAGGTTTGATTAATATTGATAACAATCTAATATATTAAAAAAATTCTTATACAGTGGGAAGTTACGGGGGGTAAGCGTTTTTTCGTTTTTATTCCCCTTTTCTTTTTCTTCTCATTTCGTATTTTTCCCCCGTACTCTGGACCGTTTTATAATCAATTCGGCTTTTTTCTCGATTTTTCTCCGTTCCGTTTTCCCGATTCGACCTCATGAAAATTTTTTTAGGTTAAAGAATAGTGGCTCCAATCGCGTTCGTCCAAATTCCCTCCGCCTTTTTTCTTCCCTCGCCTACCGATCGGCTTATCTCTTATATTTCCCGCCGACCACTCTCTCGATTTGTTTGCTCGTATTGATAATAGTACGCGTCGTCGTATCACGAACCGTTTAACAGCTCGAGTTTTCAACATGATTCTCAACTCGAGTAGGTGGCTAGGTATGTGTAGGCGTTAGGTAGGAGTCAATACTAATCGTAGCAAGGCCATGCACACCGGTTTCGATACCGGTTGGCGGATATTTAATTTTTGATTTTTTTTTTCGTTTATCCTCCCCGTGATAACGCTGCACGTCCGTGCATCATCATATAATTAGACTTTTTCAATGTAATTTTATTACATAATTAATATTTGTTTTTATCTCAAGTCATAATTTAACTAAAAAACCAGCATCTAATACTTCATGAAAATTAAAATACACGTTTTTGCATATTTTGGTTACTAAAATGCATAATGTATTACAATTTTTCATTGCATACAAATCTTAGCCCAGGTGATGAGTTTTAATAAATAAATCAATAATTCGTTGATTTTTATTATATCGTATATCGCCAATCACTGATTTCAATAAATATTTTTTTTGTAACTATATTTTTGTGTGTATTTTGGTAAATAAATTTTGGTAGCCTAGGTGATGAGTCATATTTAAAAGAACTTATTATTACAATCTACATTACATATTACATTTTCTAACAATCACAAATTTCATAGGGTGATGAGTGTCTGCTAGACAGCGAACGCCATTTGCCGCCATAGGCGGCATCTTCCACGAATCCGATACTGTATTATCAATATAAAATTGATTACGATCTCAGTCTGCCACCACCAGTATCTCATAAACAAAGTGATTTTCTTAAATTATTGTACACAATTTTTTTTTAAGTCTCTCCATAGTCACTTGGTTTTTTTTAACGATTCTCGCATTTTAATACTTCACAATTTAAAATACGATTCACCTGTATCCCACCGGACAGCTAGTATTAAATTATTAAAATATTGAACACAAAAAACGAACGCTATCAGACTATTATAATTTATAACCGTATTATGATTGAACACAAGCCCCAAGGTCTCATAGTACTCAATGTGTTATCAGTCGTTTCGGTATCAGTTGTTATTACTGCCATGCGTGTATCAACAATGCATGTCATTTATTCCATGATGCTTTATTACGGTGGTGGCTAAATATGAATACTTTGAAATCCTAAACTGCATATGCCATTATTACTATACCTTGAGAATAGGGCTGTAGGCAGCACACAATTAGCGAGGGGAGGGGTGAGGTTACGAATATGCGTTTTAACTATAAAAATTAAAACGTAAAGAAATTCCACAAACACTGTACGACAGCTATATACGATTTCGTTTACTTTTCGTCACAGAAACTCATCGTCGACGTGTATTGATTAAAACTAATAATTGAATTATGTTTTGAAAAATACATTTCTTGGGGGGGTCGGTTAAACCTTGAACACGGCCCCGCCGGGACTTTGCGGCCGGTGTAAATCGCGAATACGCGCATGGGCAGTGATTTCCCGAATGTGGTCCGTCCTACGGACTCGTCTCGGGTCGTCTCAGGTCGTCCACGGCGTCAGAGATATTATTTTCATGAAAAAAAAAAAAAAAAAAAAAAAAAAACTCTAAACTAAAATTGTATTTACTTCCATTAATCCGTTTCTGGCGCGAACGATTTAGATTTATACTACGTTAATCAGTTCGACGATTGAATTTCGGTTGAAATAATATTATGAACGAGAATCGCTCTTCCCCAAAATACAACTGCAGCCCGAAATCGACGTGTCGTAAAAAAAAAAAAAAAATTCAAAGAACCAACTATGAAAGTCAACTAAAAACGAAGACGATTTCAACTACGATAGAGTGGCGTACGCTCGAGGCGGTTGAGTGTTCAAACACCTCACCTTGGGGCTATTTTTTTACAAGTAAAACAGTTCTATACACCTGGTACGATGTAAAATGGTGAAACGGTATGTGTATAGTTTTTAATATAACCTCCCCTCCACACATTGAAAATACACATATTTACGTTACTACTATGGCATGTAGTCGAGGAGAAAAATCGCATTTAATCGTAACTTACATTTTAGATTCTTAATGAAGCGAAGGATCCTATGATTTTACAATGACGTTTATTTATTTATTTGTTTTTCCTTTTTTTTTCATCCAAAGACACTTTTTGTTCAGCTCGAATTTGTCCGAAAGTTTTATCAAGCAACTCTATAGACTGGAAATTCGATGTACATTGTACTTTGAGGATTTATTAAGAGCTTTCATCTCAATGGGTTTTCCTCAACAATGTTTGAGTTATCAACCTCATGCATTTGGTGATTCACTTGATTACGTTATTAGTGCTCTTCACAGAAGAACGTTATTTTATGAGTTGGCATTACAAATAATGCCACAACGGAAACAATCGTTAGCCCTGTATGTACACCCGAAAGTCGAAAAGTATGAGATTGGAATTTCTGTGCTCGTTGCAAATCGTTAAGAAACGTCGACTTCGGGTGACGTCGTGCATTTTGATCATAAAACGATTTCGATCGAACATTATGCTGGTTCGTTTGATTTTCGCCACATTTCGTTTGGTAACCAAGGAAAGACGAATCCGTAACAATTTCGAACGCATTATTATTTTAATTTAGTTAAAAACTCTCATTTGTAGTTCGTTAGTCGCTGTGAAACGTCCGAGCCGCACTGAAAAAATTTTCACTCAGAAGATGTCGTTTTTCAGTAAGTACACACACACACACACACACACACACACACACACACACACACACACACACACACACACACACACGACAAGTTTGTTTCCCACCCGTAAACCCGTCGTCGGCCACAGAGTGCTCAATAAACGTCACGTCGAACTTTTTTATTTCACAGCCAATAACTGCCTTGCTGCCGACGTGTACGCATCGTGCGAACGATTGGAGTGAGTAAACGAGACTTTTCGAACGAACAATAATATAATAACAATAACTGTCGCAACGACGACGGCGAACCGATGGTAATAATAATAATCGCTCGTTTCGACGGCCGTTCCGGTCGTGTTCTGTCCACAGGAACTCGGTCGAGACACAAGACTGCTGTCCGTGTCCCATGGAGGTGGACGAACCTTTCCCGTCATCAGCTCCCGCGTGGTGGACGACGCCCGCGAATCCGGCGTCGAACGGCTACGGGGGTTGGGGACAGTGGTTTTCGAACAGTTCGCCTGCGTGGCCCGGTGCGCCCGCGTGGAACGTTGCGCCCGCATGGACCGGTGCGCCCTCGTGGCCCTGTGCCCCTGAGCACAGTGCGCCCGCGTGGCCTTATACGCCGATAAACAGTTCGCCCGTGTGGCCCAATGTGCCCGCGTGGACCGGTGCACCCGCGTGGCCCTATGCCCCTGAGCATAGTGCGCCCGCGTGGCCTTTTACGCCGACAAATAGTGCACCCGCGTGGCCCTGTGCCCCTGAGCACAGTGCGCCCGCGTGGCCTTGCGCACTTGCGCAGCCCTTTGTGCCAGCGTGGCTCGTCGCACCCGGCCAGTCACGCCGCGTACGTCGATCGCGCCGCGTCGGCCCGTCACGCCACGTCGGCACGTCACGCCGCAAGTGGCCCCGGAATACGCGCGTCACGCGGCTGCGAGAAGGGGGCTCGGTCGGCCCGATCCGGCTCCGTGATCTACGGGGCAGCAGACGTGATGAGTGGCTGGGTCGAGTCCCCTCTCGTCGTCCGCTAGCGACGGTGCAATGGACCGTGTGAACGCGGGTCGTGGACCTGTCGCTGGAGGCGGTGGCGGAGGCAATGGAGGAGGATGAGGAGGAGGAGGAGGCCGTAGGCACGACGTCGTGTTCGTGCACGCGACGGCCGCCATGCCACGCCGACGCCGCGTTCGTCCGGACGTGGACCAGCGGCAAACCGGTCACGCGGGCCGGGGTACCCTTCGGAGTGGCCGAAAACACTCGCCGAAGACCGATGCCCGAAGTACGTACGCTCGTCGATGTTGTTTATAAAGAAAAGTCATCACGGTCGGTGGTGCGATCACGAGGGGGGGCAAGTGCCGGGTCAAATCCACCTCCTGAAATCGAAAAAAATCGCCCGTCGTCCCCCCTGTGACGGGGCCCTTCTGTTTTTCAAAACTCGGCGGTCGACCGTCGTCGTGCGAAAATCGCAATGACCACTCGGACACAGCTGTAGTCTGTCGTCATAAACACTCCTTCGGGACAATGTCCGTAAAAAAAAAAAAATTTTTTATTAAATAATCAGTAATTAATTACATAATTTAAATTTTTTAGAAGCTACCTACTTGTATAAGGTATATTTTATAACTAAATATATCTATAATTCAACACGTTTGTATATGAATATATTTCGTACTTGAATTATTTTTCTACTACTAGTAGAATACTTTTCCAGTATTTCTGATAAACTAATTTTCCTACTGACAACATGTTTCTTTCATTATTTTAATATCGATAAATCTGTAAAACGATGTTTATTCATACTTGCTCTTAGCCAGTTTTTTAGACGGCGCATTGACGAGAATATAGTATATTAATACATTTAATCGTGAGGCTAACTTATGAATGTATTATCTATGGCTGCAAAGATATTGCCGACATTTAGGTACCTAATATTTTGATATAACGTATAACTAATGTTTGATCATCACCAACATCTGCTAAAAACGTTAAATGAAAAAAAAAACACTGCGTAAAATTAAGAAATTGTGTTTTTCATACGACGAATTTTCGGTGTTTTTGAACTGGGGGAGCTAATTTAACGTTTTGGAGGGTGCTTAAGCACCCACAAGCACCCCCCTAGTTGCGCCTATGGTCGGTGGGCGTGCTCCACACAATCGCATATTCGGATTTTGTCGACGACCAATCGTCGGACGATTAATCGTTTTACACGGCTGCTGCGGGTTTTATTACGTTTTCTTGCTTTGTTTTGATTTCTCACAGTCGCGTGAATTCCACCGAGTTCCAGTCGTCGTGAATCCGCTCGTCGATCGGCCGCTTCGGTTCAGTCTCGGGCGCGCGTGTGCACGGTGGCTGCGGCAACAGAGCTCTCGAAGACGACGACGGCCGGACGTCCTACGACCGTTCTAAACGTGAGGTGGTGGTGGAGGTGGTGGTGGAGGAGGAGAAGGAGGCCACCGTCCGTCCGGACGTTTCGCGATCGCGTACGCGCCTCAGGCCCCGCTGAGCGAACGCGACGCCTGATACTAGTAATAGAATAAAAGTTTTAAGTAGTTACATTAATATACGAGAAAGTAGCTTTGAAATCTTTGAGAAATAAAATAATATGATTAACAACGATTTGCTGGGATGCAGTAGGCGCTGGCATATGACTGCAGTTTCAAATTACGTACACTACTGAGATCTCTAGGGTCACTGACGTTTGAGTGACGTTGAATTTTTTCTGTTTACTAATTAAAAATAAATATTTTCTAAATCGGAGAGCATCTTTTACAGGAACAGTATGACGCCCAGAACATAACGCACATTTTCAAAGAGTGATAAAAGGTTTAGTACATTCATATAAATCGAGATAAACATCATCGATCTATTTAAGTGTTTAATAAAACAATTTTGGTTTTTTTGGGGTTCGGGGTACTGTTTAATGTGCAAGAACATGTTTTTACGGACAATTTTATCGGTATCTATAGGTCTCTTGTGTGTAATACCCGGGACATCGCGGTATACGAATACGTGATTGTCACACCGAAACACGAATCGAAAACCTCGATTTATCGTCGAAAAGGCCGACCCTCTGGGTCTCTTTTCCCCTTTGAGCCCGATGACACGTCTATCTAGCGGTGCAAAAATAAATTCGATTTTAAACGATAACGATGGCGTTTTGTCGGAAAATAAAATAATTACATTCTGTAATCAGAACACTCTTCAAACATATTATTCTCACATCCACTTGACCATGTTCGCAAATCTGAACGTTTAGCACTTCTACTGAAAAAACCTTAAGCCTTTCAATACCCAGAATGGGGATTATGATAAGAGGGGACTTCGTTCACAACGATCGGAACTGCAAATGCGAATCATTTAATATAATTAACGGTGGCCATCTTCGACTGCAGACTGTTACTCCTGGAGTATGTAAGTAAAGTGGCCGTTGCCAGCGGTGTGTTATAAGAGGGATCATTTGGCTCATGATCCTCGTGGTGAGAGGGATTTATCGATTCTGCGTAAACTTACGTTCTTGGAAAAACTATGAATCGATTTCGCTGGCTGTTATTACTGAAAACTATCTATTGATTCCACTGGCTATAATTTTCAAAGTTTTCATAATAATTACATTTTTATCGTGATAAAACCGAAAAATGCATGAAATTACTCATCCGTTATTTCCGTCGTGTATAAATAATTATGATTTGATGAATCGTTTCACTCGAAGTTAAATTCAAAATATTCACAAAACCTCATCTCAACATAATAATATTTACGCGAGTTTTAAATATTTAAACACAAACCCATAACTAAATACTTATTAATGAAATAAATATTGTGAAAAATGGTAAGAATAATTTTAACCACAAAAAAAATTGTAAATAATTTACTCAATTAAATAATACGTTAAGACATTTCTATGTTTACATGTGTACAAGTGTCAAGTATAAAAATTTAATTACCCCGGTAAGATATAAATGTTCAAACCGCCTCTGCCTAAAAGTAGTAAATTTTTTTAAAACTTGTATCAATTGTGTTATAAAGTGTCGTTGATACATAGTGAAAATTTCAAGTTTATAGTAACATTGGTTTTGAAGTTATAACTAATTAACTAAAATCATTTTAGTGAACGTGCCGTTTGAAGTATATTTCACTGTTTCTACAAGGTGTTTCCCACGCTTGAAAAACTATAGAGGAGAAAGAAAAATGAACATTCAAAGTACCACCTAAATGGGATTCCCGATCGATAGAATTTCTGTACAAAAATTGTAGACCTTGTTAAGTGTACCAAAAATTGTCTACAGAAAAAAAAGAAAGAAAGAAAGAAAATAGACATCAATGTAAAACGAATAGGTCCTTTGCTTCACTAGGAATCTAAAAAAATTAACCGTGCTTGAAAAATGAATTGTCTGAAATATTTGTTTGAATACAAATTTAAAATCAAATATTTAACACACGATTAAATACTATATTTTTACGTCTTTGTACGATGATACTTTATACCAGTGTTTCCCAACTTCTTTTACTCGCGGAACCTTTGCAGGAGCTTGAACTTTTTGTGGAACCCCCATATTTTTCTATAGTTGTAATGCTGACATAAGTTTTTTACACTTAAATGAGAGGATTGTCGGATACTTCCGGCACCAGGTTTTCGCGGAACCCTTGGCGCCGGCTCACGGAACCCTTAGGTTCCGCGGAACACCAGTTGGGAAACACTGCTTTATACTATCATTTTCATCTGTGATCAAATCAACATTCGACTTCATGATACTGACGCATAAAGTATAGTTGGTGTTGAATAATATCAGAATTAATATACATGTATACAAATATATATATATATATATATACATAAACATTAGATATTCTTAGAGTATGGTAACAAAAAAAATATTATTAGTGATTTTTAAAACCCCAATAATCGTAAGTATTTAATATTCTTCAGTTAATTTATATTTATTATATAATTTCTTTTGTATTAACAATGTATTCATTTTAAACCTACAATTATTGTAATTCAATGACAATTTTGAATTAATAAATGACTATGATACTTTTAAAAACAAGTCTACTAACAGAACTAGAAATTTTGAGTGATTGTGACTTATTAATGATGATATTAGCGTGGACTTTCAAATATTATCTCCCCTGTGGATGTACTCTCAAAACTCGAAATTCTAAGTTCGGCTCCAACTATAACCTAACCCAACTATATTTATAATATGATGTACCGCTTATTAAACTAGTATATTTTTGAATATCAAAATAAACAATAATATTTGTAGACAGTCAATATGTGTTTATCAGATAATTACGCTTAGCTTTTTATCGAGGTTATACGGAAATACGTAGGTATATAGGAACGAAGTATACTACATTTACATCCATGTAAAATGTTTATTATTGCTTCTCAGAGGAAATTTCTAATCACGTCCCTTTTCATATATTCTGAAATCCAAATCCCTCATTTCGATCAAGAAAATCACAAAAAAAAGTAGCTTCTACGCGAAAATCGTCGGATGCAAACGCAAATGACACGTCTGGAGGGGCTATTGGTATGAAAAAAAAAGGCACTTTCGATGGCGTCCAGTACACACGACCGCACAAATACCTACGTTTTGTTCGTGATCTTGTGTACGTTGAATTACGTGTGTATAGGTACACACGTCAATCTCGTTGTTTGTTTTCGCGGACGTTGCTAGATAAGCGCGGCGGCGTAGCCGAACGGAAACGCGATCCGAAGGGGTGTCCGGGACGTATGTCGCCGTAAACAGTGACGGGGTCGCGCCCGCGTCGCCGACGGGACCGGTCGCCGCTTCCGGTTCTTATCTGCGCGCCGTCGCTCTGAACCGTCAACAGTTTCGACTCGGTAATCGATTGCGGACGTCACTACGGTGCACCTACCTACAAAGACGACGGTCGGCCGATAAGCTCGGGACGAACGTCTCCCTCGTGTTATACGACGCGGTATCTTATACCAGTGGCCGTTCCGGGGCCGAGGCGCCTCACCTTAACTTTCGTAGTAAATAATGCTACACGAAAAGTTCACTTCTCGGCTCGTCAAATACTCCGAATTTCACAAGTGTTTCCAATCGATTCGTGACTTGTATTATAGGAAACGAAGAAACAAAGAAACGCGACAAACAAAATATAGCGATCTACATAAACTAAACTGACTCGACAAACGTATACGGATACTGCGGATTCCGGATGTACAGCCGGCGCCACGGATTGTGGAATCGTAGGCGATATCATCACTATAATTACTCTTATTGCGTGTGTGTGCACGTAAAATGCACACACACACACGACACACACACACTTATGATCGTAAAATAATATGAATTGCTCTATAGATGTACTGAGGCGATCCTTTGTGTCGCCTTTGACTATAGACATAGACATACGGGTAACAGTTGTTATCGTAATTCGAAATCAAAGTCCATAATATCTAAGGCGGCGGTTACAGTAGAGACAGATCCGATCCGGCCGATCGGCAGAGTTGACGTCCGGCAAACGGACGAAAACAAACGCACACCGTTTAATTGAAGAGGTTACACGATTAATCTGACCATCGGAAAAAATTACATCCGGCGTCGGATTAAAACACACATGTTTGATTTTCGTCCGTCGTCGTATTAAAATTAAAATTAAAAATTTACTAGTATGTAATTACATGAATACATCATACTCAATATTTATTTTAGTAAAAATTGCAAGGACCTACACGAGTTTTATAGTTTTTGATTGTAATTTATATCAAGTATTGCAATTATATTTTAAAATTTCTATAGAAATACGATCAGTTAGTTCGTTTAAGTTCAAAAAATATAAAATTGTATTAATATGCGTACGATATCAATTTTCAGTATCTTTATTTTTCCGCCCAAATTCGAAAAATTTCGCTCCTGGTCTAAAATTTAAATGTTCGTCTATTTAAAAAAAAACACGATGCGCTTTCGGTCATTCGACAATATAAAACAAAATCTATTATTTTATGTCTGTCGGCATTAACTTTCGGGTACAATGTAACCTCAGTAATCAGTCGTACGGGACGGCCGAAAATTTCAACTCGGCGGGTCGGATCGGATCCGCCACTCTGTAACCGCTGCCTAAACCAAAGTAAATCCAATTTTTATTTTTGCACTGCCTAATATGTTCGGTCCAACTATTTTGCATAATTGGTGGAATGGTTGAGGGAAGGTGAAATTTCTGTAATTACTTTATTATATACTATTTAAATTTTGTTGGAAAATATTCAGTTGTATAGTAATACATGTTTAGTTAATAAATTTAGATTTAGATGTAAATTATGGGTGTTATGTAATATTCTTGTATTTTAATTTTTTGTTTTTCATTTGCACCTATATACCGTTGTATTTTTTATCTTAACTGATTTCATTTGTTCTAAGAAGAATAATACACGTACAATCTCAAGAATTTTTTTTAAACCTGTAAATTATTTCAATGTAATTTGTACTCACACTCAACGTCTAATTTCACCACTATTGGCGCCAGTGGCGTAACCAGAATTTTTCAATAGGGGCTAAACAAAATAAATCAACATTTTACATCTTAAAAAACTAGTTTCAATAGTTATAATAGTTAATAGTAATATTTTGTTAATATATACTTTTTATATATAACACATACATAATATATTACTGATATATTGAAATAGTAGGATATAGGAACTGTTTTATAATACAAAATATGTTATACGATAAATTATAATTTTTTGTTTTATTATATAACTATTTAAACTATAACAGTGCTATATTACTCTATAATTATTAAATAATTTAAAATGACTTACTGTACTTTTCACATCCTCATTTTTCAATAAATTAGGATTGTCAACTTCTATACCATCGGGCAAAAGGATGTCTTTTGTTATTGCAATACTATTGCAACCATTCTAAAACAAATATTATTATACTAATCTATATTTTGCTTATTTTCTACCACATGCAAAGTTATTATTTGTAATAATATATACTTACGTAAGACTCAACTTTCTTTTTCTTAAAATTAAATACAGAAAACAAGTTTGGCCTTTTCTCAGACATTATTTACAAGACACAACAAAATATTATTAATTTATAGGTAATGACAGATTTCCGTTTCACGTTTTCAGTGTTTTATATCATATAATTGATTTAAAAAACACAGAAACAGTACAGAAAAAGGATTAACTAGTGATAGCCGATAGGTATTTTTGTACTGTTGTTGATCGCAATGGTCGATGTGATCCATAGACCTATTAACTATGGACAGCGCATTTCACCCCGCTCTGCTCTCAATGGTATGTGATCATATAACTAAGAGAGAAAAAACATAAACCAGTGAATCATGGAGGAAAAACTAAACTTTTCATTTCCATTTCCTTTACCCATAGCTAAAAAGCTCTTAAGATATCTTAAATCGTGGTCTATGCCTTTATCATCTATAAACATACTATTCTATAAAAGTATACTATAAATAATAATATAATATTTATAATTTTAATATAAATTATAAATTTATAAAAAAAAAAGTTTTAACTATCTATGAATATACCGACAATACTGTTTTCATAAATATCATGATGTGTATTAATTGTGTACTTTACATTTTATTATATAAGATTTATTCCATAACTCGGTCAATGGGGGGGCTGAAGCCCTCTTAGCCCCCTGGGTACGCCACTGATTGGCGCAACTGGGGGGAATACTTAGGGTCCTTAGCACCCCCAAAGTTAAAATAAACACTCCTTAAAACAACCGTTTAAAAATATGAATTGAAAAATAAGAACTAGATAATTTATCTCAATACAAAATTTAATGTATTGATTTAATTTAGTAGTAGTAAGAAAAAATTACGTGAACGTTTATTGAAAACCCGGCCGAAGTGCCATGCCGTTATCGCATCACCACCTCTAGACTCTCTTGCCACGTTATTTTGTCTACTATAATATTATTATAAGACCCGATTTAACGAAGACCATTAGGGGTACTTGCTCTGAGCCTCCATATTTCAGAGGCTCCAAAAATTATAAAACATAATCGATTTTCAACAAGTTTTAAAAAATCTGGCATTAATTTGGTGTTAAAAATAAAAATCATGACAACTGTCAAGCATATGAAAACGTTCATTTATGGTACCATGTAGCTATGAAGCTATTTTACTTAAGGTACCTAGTTATTACCTTCAAAGTATAAGTCATAAATATAGTATATTCACCAATTTATGTTACGTCTTACTGAATAATAATATCATAAATATTTATAAATACATCGATATATTTACCTAACCATCCAGTGACGAATAGAGGTATTTTATTATTTATATCGACAAAAAGTTAGAGATCCGATAAAAAAAAAAACCTTACTTCACTCATTCATTTATTTAAGCATTTATTCATTATTATTAAAATTAAAGTTAATTTTTTTTGGACAATTAAAATATTGTATCAAACTATCTAAGATAATAAAAGCAATGGACTTATTTAAAAGTACAATAAAATACAAATAACATATATTGAACATAACCTGTACAAAGTAATGTGTACAAAAGTATCGATACACGAAATATGTAAATCGTACACTTAATTCTTCTTTGTGCAGAGAATCACAAAAATCTCGACGTTTCTAGAAATATAGGGAGAGAATAAATATTAGTCATCTACTAATTTGACTTAAATTAAAATATTTAACCATACAGTTCAATTCAATCATGAACTTCAACTAAATTCTCCATTTTTAATTTAAATATAGTAATGAGTCATACTCAGAACTTTGTGTCTAAAATAATATGTTTTAATTAAAATTCAAAATCAAATATTTAATTTTAGATAGAGGTTTTTTCTTTTTATACAATGATTCGGCAGTACCTATACTTACTATTATAATAATCTGCGGTTAAATCAACATTAAACTTCTTGGCATTGACGCACCAAGCAGGGCTGAATTTAGACTTGGGAACCCAAACCAAATAATATTTAAAAGTCTACACTTGATATCATCATCAGAAAAGTTAAAAGTACACGAAATCTCTACTGAAGTAAACCCATCCGTTTTCAAAAGTATCTTAGCCATTTTTCAACTCAAATTTGCCATTAAATTTCAATGTTTTATAGTTGAAATTGAATTGTTTAAAAAAAAAAAATTGAATTAAAAATATTAAATACCTATGATTTTGTACACCATTACCCCGCACAGGCATTGATGCCCAATATATAGTCTGTTTGTCTTTTTATTTTATAGCACTTAGAAACGAGTCGATTGTTTTTAATATATCAGATAGTTAAATACAATATTTCAATAGGTGAGAACAATTCACTTTATTTTAATAATAATATATTATAATGCTTGAATAAATGAACGAACTAGATAAGCTTTTTCCTGAAGGCCTTTTAACTTTTATTCTAGCACACCTGATAAAATGCGTCTATTCGTCACTGGATAAATATCAAAATTTATAAATAATGATATTATTTTTTGTTATTAAGTTTGATAGAACTCAGTATACATGCTATATTAATGAGTAATACTATATAGGTAATGATTAGCTGTAGTAAATTGTCTACATAGTTGTATATGATATCAAAAATTAACTATTTTCATATACAGGACAATTCGTGATGATTTATTTTAATTTTAATAAGTACCAGCCATATTTATTTAACTCGTTAAAAATCAATTATTTTTTAATTTTTGGGGTCCCCGAAATTCGGAGACCTGGAAAAAGTGCCCTTAAACCCCCCCTCCCATTAAATCAAGCTCTGGCATTAAATATAAATGGTATTGAATAATTTCAAATTTTCCAAGTTCTTGACCTATTTTTTGAACGGTGAATTTTGTAACTGGTAATAGTGATGAACGACAAACCAATACACGGAGAACCTATGTACGAATAACAATGAATAATACAAGAAATATTCATCAGTAAACGTATATAAAAAATAAAAATGATGCTAATATCTATCAAATCTATTATCTAATATTATTATTATCTATTAAATAATAATTAAGATTTAAATTTATATTGGGTTAGTTCATATTTTCAAATATTAGATAGGTATATTATTAAAGTATTGCATCAAACAAAATTTAGCTTGAAATTTTTAAGGTCGCAATGATAGTGGGCATTTCATATTTTGTATTTCAATTCATTCAATTTAAATCTAAAATGGTTTTGATTAAATGGTGATTTTAAGTTGAGAAATGATGCTCTTAAAAATGGGTGTATTATTAATTTAAGTAGAGAATTTGTTTAATTGAGACTTATTTGATGATATCAAATGTGGAATTTTGAGTATTATTTGCCCAGAATACCTACCCCAAAAGTATCATTCTGGTCCGAATTATTATATTATATTTTTATACTAATACATTATATAATTACCTATATATTATATTTTTGAATTAATCAGTAACATGGTTTGATTTTCTCCTAATGACAGAATATTTAGTCATGATTATGCCATAGATACCTACTGATAGGTATGATGCAAAAATAGATATATGAGGGGGTCCACTGGCCCGTTACAAAAAAACCTGAAGCTCAAATACCCCCTTGTTCAAATATCTTGTTGCAACTATGATTGTCACTCAAATTAAATATTTATAACGTTTGAAATTTAAGAATTTATTTACCATCAAATTCTCGTGACATTTAATTTTGCTACGCTAAAACCGAATAATAACGTTTTTACATGCATTCGAAAATCAGATAAAGTTGTTTCAATCGTAGGTGATAACAATACAAGCACGATCATTTTTTTTTAACTATTATAATTATGCATCAATAATTTATATGAAACAGTACAATTAATTGTATGCGTATTTTTCAATTTATTGAATATACCTACTACTCGCAGATAAGGTATAAGTACACATCACTTGTGCCGCCAACGCGTTAATGACTTAAGAATTCATTCTTTACTACGTTCACTTAAATCACTACTATAATATACGTTTATAAAATAAAAATAAGTATGTATATAGGTGTATATTATATGTGTGAATATGTGGTGATATGTACATTTAAAGATACAGTATAATTTGCGTTTTATTTAATATCTAATTCTACAATTAACTACTTAGTAATTAGTAGATTTCAAGGATTCAACAAACACAAAGTGTAATTTCTTACAGGCGTTTACCGATTGTGCTTAAAATTAAGTACCTTTTCACACATCAATTAATGTTTTATTAACCTGTAGACCAATTCTCGATACGAAAAAGTATAAATAGACAAAATTAAATTATCATTATATCAAAATAATATTTATTACTTATAAAACTTAAATAATAATTAGAATAAGTTGATTTCTATGAAAAATAACTAACAAGATACCTACGTAAATAACAAAAGACGAGTAATGAAGAATATTGTACTTTGGCGTATTAAAAAAAATATACCTATGGTACAAGATTACTATCAAAAAATAAATTTTTATCTAATAAAACCAAGATATGTGTAATGTGTTCATTATTATTCTTTGATGTAAAAATATGCATTCTTCATTCTAGTCTTCTAGAATAATAATCACTGAAAATTCTGGTCATGCTGACATCTATATTTATATCTAACTGAACAATATATGTATAAACAAGATTACTTTCAATCTTTATTCAAAATATAGAGTTAAATTAAACAAAAATATTTTAATACCTAAAAGCAAAACTAGGTATAAAAGTGAGCGTGATTAGTTTATTGACCATAAAAGTGAAGAACCCCCGAGCTCAATATTGGTACAGCTACTTTACTTAAATTACAATTTTGTTTTAGGTAAAACTATTTCGTTTCTTTTCTAACATATTAGACAAACCTCACAGTGTATCATTGTTTCTGATGATGCTTAGCCACTGGGTCACGAAATGATGTTCACTGGCGTGAATTTGACGAATCTGTGTGTGAAATCAGAAGCCAAACAATAACATTTTCGCTCAAATAGTTTTTAAAAGTGTATCCCTTAAAAAATGGGATTGAAAAACATCGTTTTTATTTAGTTTTAAATTTATCGTGTTCATTAAATAATGTCCTGAATGATATACCTCAATAACATAAATATTATGTTTATTATTGTGATCAAATTTTCGTCAAATAAATAAAAAATTATTTCATTAATTTATATCTATAATTATATGTATGAAGAAAATAATAAAAATTGCATTAACTTAGCAAATGATTTTTTAGTCCCCATCTAGTTGTGCCTATGAATACACTTACAAAAAGCTTTCAATTTGAATGCATTTATTAATAAAATTATCAAATATTGAAGAAAAATGAATCACTGTATTTTATAGCTATGTCATTAATAAGGTATAGTCTACCTTGAAACATTGAATGTAATAAAAATACAAAGATTATATATAGGTACATATGTGTGTTATTAAGAAAGTTTTGTTCAAAATAACTTAGAAAACATCTATGATTGAAACCCTACTAATAACATTCATACAATAATAAAATATTGATTGAAGTTTAAGAAATATTATCACGTATTAATTAAATTAACCCCAAGTCTAAAGCACTAACTAATAACCATTCATCAATTGAACAAATATGGTATATTTGTTAGGTACACATCATTTTAACAATATTTATCAAATGCTCTACTAAACTTGTTGGACATTTAATCTAATTCCACTGCATTTGAACTTAGACGACCAATGCGTGCTTAATATGCATACAATTTTATTAATTCTATACAAAAACTAAAATTCACCAGGCTCTCACATATGTTCACATTAATGAACCAGATAGCAGACCAATCCTTTAGAACATTTTGTATTTAAAAAATTGTACATAGTCATTAATCACTAAGTATATTATTTTTTATTAAATTTACTGGAAATCATCTTATAAAATGTTAACTATTGAATTTAATACTAAAAAGATAAAATGCGTTCTTAAGAATGACATAAGTGTAGGGAAGAAATGATTTCTAACTTTAATCTTATTATAATTGTTCACTGACTTTTGATAATAGTACAGTAATACAATACTTTACAGTGATCATTCATAGTATAATATAGTTAATAGTTTTAAGTTATGAAAATATTGGATTTCAAATTAATTGAAATTAATATTAGATAATAGAAATTTCATAACATAAAGACTTTATTTGAATTTATGAATATTATGAATATTATAAATATATAGGTATATATATATATATATATATATATATATATATATAATATTCTCACACAAATATACATTCAAGATTTAAGTTTGTGACTGCAGCATTTGTCAAACCAAACATTTGATATGAAAACACTTATTGAAAATCAAAATAATTACAAATAAATAATAATCAAAGTATGAAGATAGTTGGAAAACATTTTACAATATCTCAAAAATTATAATTAATTAATTGATTTCATAATTTCATAAAAAATAAAATTATGGTACTATTAATTTTATTTGGGAATACATATTTCACCAAACATTACAAATACATTTAATATCCACCATTTAAAATAGGTAAGAATGTTAAACCGTTATGAGTATACAGCATATTATTTACTTCCATGTTATTTTAGAGAATAAAAACAAAACAACAACAAATAACAATAAATAAGTGAATCAAATAATTTAAAGTTACTTTTCACAAGAATGATTAACATAACATAAAGGCATAGTAATATTGATGCAAAAGTTAAAATTTGTCAAAATTGCAAACATAATAAAATTATTACAAACCAAAGAAAAAAATGTATTTACTTTCATACAGGTTCAAAATGTTAAATTAGATATCAAAGTACATAGATACTTTAAATGAATACCATTAAAATTTAAAAATAAATTCATAACACCAAATAAACTATTAAAAACATAATTATTATAGTATATCATCTACTTACATAACTAATTATTGTATTATTATTATAAATATAATTATTAAATATTATATCATAGATACTATTCTTTGTGCATTATCCAGAATAGACAATAAAAACAAAACACCCCGAGTAACACACACAATTATATAGGGAAAATATATTATATTTGAAAATAACAATCTGAAAAATATTAATATTCACATAGATCCTGATTTCAAGGAATTGATTTCTCGTTGAATATTGTTCCTAGCCACGGATTCATATTTATCTCTAAACAACTTTGTTGCATAGATGTTAGGTATTTGCAAAAAACTTTCAAGAACCTGTCAACATGGAATTAAAAATACAAAATTCATCTTCATTAATTTCTTCGTTTAATATGAGGCTTACCTTTATACGTAATTCTTTATAGGTTTCATCGTCCAAAAAAGCATATTCCTCTCGCACATGATTTGTGTATTTTTCATAATCAGCTGGTCCCATGCCTAAGATAGCCATGTCAATGTCCAAAAAGTAATGTTTGTCTTCACACCCATAGCACCCTTCAGTTTTATGTTCTTCTGTACTATTCGTCGCACTAACTTTTAACAGTGAAATTACATTGTCACACAAAACTGCGTCCTAGAAATAGGACAAATCACATGTATATCAGAGTAATAATAAGCAAAACAATTCGAATAGTTGTGAACATTTTTTACCATGTTAAGTTTTGATTCTTCGGAAAACTTTCGAAAATGATTGATGTTAGCTTCGCTGCAGTCGGCTAACTTAGGATCATATTCAAAACTACAAATAAAAATAAATAAATAAATGAATAGATTAATTATTTTCAAATCCACATTGCTGGTTTCTCACTCACTATCGAAACACGAGTGCCAAGACCACCGCGTTTGGATTTTTCACAAAGCTTTTGGCAGTTTCGAACTGTTGCAAACAATCGTTCAGATCGTCCAGACCATGACACCGGCGGTCGGGCGCACCATACCGATCCAACAGCGCTCTCAGCCACACGTCCCTGACCGATTCGTGCACGTCGTCCGACAGCGACCCGTTAAAATATTTTCCCAACATCATGGCGTCTGTATCTAATCAACACGCATTCGAAAAGAATATTCGGACGGAGAGCACTGACCACAGACCAGACCTGACCACCGTGCACGTTCGTGTCCCCCTACGGACACACTCATTCTACTCAGCTGTGCGAGACATATACCTGTTAAACTATTGATTTTCCAGAACAGGACGAAAATATTTCCTCGTAACAGACAATAGCCAGGGTCAATTCGAAAGTTATGGTTAAATGACCGTCGTTTTGCCCCTCGAATTTTCGTCGACGTCGAATTTAAAATTGTGCGCCGTGTGTTGTTTATGGACACATTGAGTTTAAAATTAAATTTCATTAAATTTTCACGAAAATAACCTGTGAAAGGAGTAACGTTAATTCCCGCGGTACTGGCCACACTGGTCGTTGTTATCTATACCATCGATATGCACGATGCTGAATGAAAACAAAGAGGCAAAAATGATAACAGCGCTTGAATGAGATGATAGTACAGATAAAATAATTATTTGTGTTTATTTAATATTTTACACTTTACAGTTTATTATACAACATTACTGTATACGTCCTGTTTTACCTATTATTATTTTTTTCGTTGTTTTGTACATAAACATAATATTTTATCGTCACAGATTGTTCGTGATCAAATACGTTTGCAATATTTGCTGTGATATTATCGTAATCTAAAATCTGCATGTAAATTAGAATTTATAAAAGAAAGTTACGTTTTATTATTTAACTTTCGTTTTAATGTTTGACTAAACTTTGATTCATTTAAAAGAACATAATATTTTTTCACATACCGAGAGTTTTTCCTTTTCTTAACTGCAACGCAGTCGACAATGCCATGTATTGGTGGCCTTTGATTACTGTCATACTCATTTACTGTGTACACCCCGCACAACCGTCTTTGGGACCAGAGAATAAAACGGTGTACATAACAGAATGTGAAAACCTACGAATGGGACAATACTTATGCCCAGATCCAGCATACAACTACATAGATCCTGAAACACAACAGTACTATGGATGTACCCGAGATAATGTTGCCAAAGGTTTTAACAATTCATCCGTTTTATTTTTGCTATTTGACTAAATTTAATTTTTGATTTATGTTTAAGTCCGGTGTGTAGCAAGTTATGGTATCGTGTGTAAAGGAACCGATAACACTACATTTTGGAAAGAAATGCCATGCAAGTGGACGTAAGTAGAATCTTTTCCTTTTATAGCATTCGTAATTTACTGACGAAATTATTGACATTACAGCAATGGATACCACTATGACACTACGCTATTGTTGTCCATTTTTTTGGGCATGTTTGGTGTGGATCGTTTCTATCTAGGTTACCCGGCGATCGGCTTGCTGAAACTATGCACACTTGGCTTCATGTTCATTGGCCAATTAATTGACGTAGTACTTATTGCAACACAAATTGTTCGTCCTGCTGATGGATCTCATTACATCATTCCATATTATGGCCCAGGCGTTAATTTTGTACTCATGAATAATGAAACATACAGACAACCACAAGATGATTGGCTTGTTAATCACAATGAGCTGTAAAAAGTTGTTATTTTAATTCTATGAGAAAAAAACCTGTCCTAATTGTTTACCTAAACTTAATAATTATTATTATTATTAAATTAATTAATTTGTATTTAAAATAATCTGTTTTATATTTTATGAATACCTTAATTGTTAATTCCATAATAACGATTACTTATCAGTAAAAAATGATAGTTAGTTTCAAATGAATTAAATTAACCTTTAAGCAGACCTGGATTAAGACTCTTGGTGCCCATAGGCAAGTAAATTATTATAAGCTCAATTTTATCCTGTTACTGAACCCCATATGGTGCAAAAATAATACTATGTCTTTCAAAAAGTTTTAAATACCTTGTGTAGGTTAGAAGATTACACATTTTTTCGTCAACTACCACTTTATTTTTTACAGGGTAGCACTTTAACCATAGTACAATTTTATTTTTTCTATTAAAGTATTCTAAAAAATATTGATTAATTAATTATTATTAATTTTATACAAAATTTATAATTTTCCCTTAACAATTCGTAAATAATATTTAAAAACAAATAAATATTCACAGTTAATGTTAAAAAAATTGTAAATTGAATAATATTTTTAACTTTTGGGCAATAAATACCAATTAGGAAAATGTGAAAAAGATGTTAAGGTAATAGTGGTCGGTATTTGTCTTTGGATAATAGAGCCGATTTTTAGGTGTGTAGCATCTACAAAAATTGATTCAAAGCGAAACTTGTTGATGAATAATTTTATTATTATAACAAGAATGTAATTTTTTTTTAACATACAGGCTTTTCTCAGTGTTTATCTCAAACAATTTTCAATACACGAAATTGTGACCTGCAAGATAATTAAAAGATAATCTACCCACATTATAACAGTAATAAAAACGTACTCATTTTTCAATTTTTCCATTTAAATATTAGAATTTAGATAAAATTGATTTTCCCAGAACAATTTCTTTTTTAATCAAAACATCCTACAACAGTTTTGAATTCTAAGCCTGATACAAATAAAAAAAAATGCCATGTCATTGCTGGGTAGAAAGCTAAATTTACTTAGTGATATTTGATCAAAAAAAGAATAGTTGTTTTTGGACAAAAGTACTATTTCTTACAACCTATGTACTTCCCGCTTTGAACAACAAACACCGTTCGCTACCTTTACATAATGCCTATAGGTATCAATGGTACACCTACTACTGTTATAAAATTTAAAAAATATTACATTGTAACTATTTGTAATCAATAATCAATGGTATATAGTCAGTGAATATTATTCATATTGATGATTTCAATAAAAACCAGTACTTTTACCATATATTTTAATGATCAATAAAAATAAAAATATTCATGTATAATACACAAATCCAATATGTCATTAAAAAACGTATTATTTAGTGCCCCTACATCATGGAGTACTGTACGCTGCAGCTTAATATGTGTGTGCCTTAATCCAGGTCTGCTTTTAAGATAGGAATTGCAAACTTTTTTTGGATCGAATGCTAATGTTTTCAAACAAAGTTTCAAAAAAATTTAAGAACCTAATAAAATATTTATTGTAAATTAAATAAAACTGTTAAAAAATACTAAATTACATTTAATTTGTATAAATATTATTATATAAATTAACTTCATTGAAAATTATTTAACTTTCAAAGACTAATCAATGTATTTAAATTGATAAAGTGTGTAAAAAATCGTTCATTTTTTCTCCTAGCAGCTTTACAAAATATTTACAAAGTTTTTTCTTCATACACCAATTTAGCCGACAATACACCTTGGCACACATCCTTTAAGTTTGCTCCAAGAATAAATGTCTTAGTGAAAATATGTTGGTATCAACATTTTTTGAAAATCTCCTATCATTTATCATTTCAATCCATTAAAAACATTCAATTTTTGTTTTTCTTAAAACATTATACTTATTGTTATTAAATGGAATCAAATACATTAAATGTTAAAATTAGATACCTAACTTATATTAGCATTTTTCTGAAAAATCATAATTTAAATATTTTAAAAATATGAAAGCATAAAATCCAGATATCTATAATGCTTTTAATAATACAAGTTGATGTTGACAATAACGGTATTAAATACAATTTTCATAAACTTATTTATTAAAATAATATTTTTAATGAAAAAATATAAGTGTCTGTCAGCCTATAAAATATCATCATGGACAATAATAAATATTAATAGACCATATAGAGTTATAGACCAAGCATGATAAGAACTCACTGTAATTATCTATTTTTATGTAATTAAGGAAGTAGGTAAAAGCATTGATTATAGAATAGTCTATAATAGGATAAATGATAATAAGAGTAAATTTCCATCTTTCATTGTTCAAAGATTTGTAACAATATAAATATATGAATGGGTAATAGTTAATTATTTATAATTATTTACTTACAATTGTCAACAAATATGATCTAAAATAAAATAATTTAAAAAATGTATTTTATTTAACACAACGAGTATTTGAATTAATGTTTAATACCGTAATTGATTATTTGTGAATGAAACGACTGTGGAAGTTGTGTATTATGACTAAAGGTTAGGAATAATTATAAAGATCATAATGGTTAATATATCATATTAAAAGTATACTTAACATATCTTTAAAAATATAAAAACTGGAAATCATTTTTATAACATTGGATTTTTAGAGTTAGTCGTATTTACTCATTTGAACTGTAATTTATAGCGCTTATTTCAACTTAGAATTATATATATATAATTGATACAAGATTTTCTCGAAATCACTGTTTTTCAATAAATTACATCACATTACTAATGGATTTTTAAAAGCGTATAATATATAAATATTATACAAAGAACATCACTAAGTAAGGTTTTCAGGAAATAGGATATAAGTTTAAAGTAATTACTATTGGAATAAATATTTTAGTATTTCAGTTACTAAAACTAAATACAACATTCAATATAATTACAAACAGTTGAAGTATATAATTGTTTATTTTGAAATGTAACTGTTTTGATGCATGATTAAATAGAAAATGTCTTTTCAAAAAACAACATGCAACATTCATTCTAACTATTTTTGAATTAAATTTATATAATTGTATAAGTGTATTTAAAAGCATATGAACATGTTAAATAATGACAATAAAACACAAATGACCAATTTGAGATAATATAAATATTTAACAATTGACATAAAAACAGTTAATTAAAAGTAGTTGAAAAAACAAGCACGATTTAAAAAATAACAAATATAAATCATAAATCATGAAAATTTCATAATTATCCATTTCATTGAACTATATTATATTAAGTAGTTAACATTTTATTTTGTTCCTGAATGAAACAATCTCACTAGTAAGTATATTTATTATTAAAAAATAATGTAAATTTATGAATTTCATATTATTCACAGTCAAATAATATGTTTTGTTGATAAATTATTTTATTATTAGGTAGTGTATAAAATAGTTCCATAAGATAGTTCAAAACGCTGTCTGAGAGTAAATATCATTCGCATAATAGTTTTTTAAATAATAATCTCACTTGATTTATTGTTTAGCTTAAAAAATTAAACAAAATATTTAACTGGTTCCTTTGTCTTTTTCAAACGTTCTATCTTTGATGGAATTGCTAACAATAGATTTTTGCAGCTCAACAACTCTATAGGAATCAAATCTTCAGTACCTGGATTTTTCTCGCAGTAGTCCATGACTGCCTGTTAAAACATAATAAATAAATATAAGGAAAAAAAAGTGGCTGTAAATTGTTGCAGGATATCCCTAATTCATTTAGCATCTTTCAAAGATTACATATAATTTCTTTGACTTCCTATTGATTAAAAAGTTAAATAAATATACATAATTTTAATATTTTATTTCATTATTTAAATTTTTTTTAAAAATTAATATTTAGTTAAAAGTATTTTTGTTTATGATATTATGTGCAAAATAGAGTTCACTATTTTAAAAAAATCAAATAAATGTTTACAAAAATATAACTACTTAGTTTTTAAAATAAAAACAAATAAATTAAACAAGATTATTAGTGTAGCATAGATCAAACAGTTAATGAAAAATATAATTTTATTATTGCTGAAATATTTAAGTGGATTTCTTCTGGCTTATCTTGTTCTTAAATAAAACACTACAAGCTGTTGTGTCATGATTCAGTTTAAGTTAAAGGGAAACCAAAAACACCATAATTATCTAGCATGTTTTCTTGTTAATATCGAAAATTAGATAGGTAGGTACCTACTTCTAAAAAAAACCTCTAGGGAATTAGAATAAAATAACTAGGGTTTCACAGTTATAATTCAAACACCAAAAAGTGAAATCAGAACTAGCTCTTGTTGGAAAAATAAAAATCAATCCAAACGAATTCTACACTTAACAACCACATAAAAAGAAAATCCTGAAAACATAATGTTCATTTTATGGTTACATAACGGAGAGGTATAAAATATATTAGCATATGTCTAACCAAAGCCGGATTAAGGGTCAGAGTCGCCCTGGAGCAATATAGATTTGATAGGAAATTTCTTATCAAGAAGTAGTTAAAAACTTAAAACAGTATAATATGTATTTCATGTAATATTGTATGAATAAGTTGAACCGTTTAAAAAAAATTCATTTGGTACTTTATATTATTTAAATCGATTAGGTACACAAAACTACAGAAGTCGTTTATTTATAACAGAATTTCACAAAATTGTTTGTAAACTGCGATTAATACCACTATATTCATTATTCATGGTTATACCATGCCACTGGTCCATCCTTATAATTTTGTAGATACATTATTCAGTGCTATACTGTTATAGCTTATAATTTTATATTTTAAAAATAAGGAAATATATTATCATAATGAAAATATGTAATTTTTCATTGGCCAACCTTATATTACTCGATTTAATTATGTATAAATTTGAATAACTAAGCAAATAGGTACACGATATTTAATATTTATATTACAAAAATTACACGCCACCCCCAAACGTTTTCCGCCCTGGAGCAAAAGCTCCTTTTGCACCTATGTTAATCCGGCTCTGTGTCCAACAATAATAAATAGGTAGGTATTAAAAACTATAACATACCTTATAGTACTGTTTGCATTGCAATATAATTTCCATTTTAACGTCCTTTTGATTGACAATCTTTTTGTTACTGCACCTCGCTATGTGCAAATGGGCCAGCAACACGGGCTTCACATAGAAATCGCTAACGCGTTCCGGCAATTTTCTTTGGCTGAGATTGGACGGACCAAAAAAAAAAAAAAAAATCAATATTTATTTTAAAAATCTCACTCGGACACGGGTAAACGTCGCAAAACAGCAGCAATACGTACACGTAGAACGATTCGATGAATCTCGAATAGTATTTGATGGACGAGTTGGAACAGCGGTTTATCTTCTTGGTGGCGCGTTCCGTGAGCACCGATTTGTTGCGCACGTGCCGCTCGTACCTGATGTCCATCATGTCGCTGTACACGGTGCCCAGCTCGTACCAGATGCGCCTGCACACGGCCAGACAGCTCTCCTCGTTGAGCCGGTTGACGGTCAGCTCCAGGTCCACGATCCCTTTCTTGAACAGCTTCCCCATTCTGCGAACACCACCCGCCCGAACCACCCCCCGGGGCCGTTTGAGTACCTATATGCGCTGTGCTCGCGGGCGCCGCGCGTATATACGACATACTTGTCCGGGTTGTCTTGGAAGTACGACAGCAGCTTGTGCGCGTCGCAAATGTCCATGCACAAGCACGCGTGGTACGTGGCCACCTTCTCGAACGTGTAATACTTCTTCGTCCGGTTCAGGCATATCAACACGTGATTGGCCAGCGACCGCGCGTCCTCGTACGAACTCACGTAGTACTGGGTGACCCGTTCCTCGTGCGATATGTTGAAGTGCTTGAACAGCAAATTGCCGAAGATCACTGAAAACGTACCGATAGAGAATTATGGATTATGTATGAACACAACCGAATATTGTGAAAATATAGAAATCGATCGTGTTTATAAATATATACAGGGTGATTCAGCGATTGTGTTGCGATTTTATCACGCTAACATTCAAAATGAGTAAAATGTACATCTATATTATGAAAATATCTTTCTTTAGAGCAATATATAAACCGATTGGTAAATTTCACGTTTTTCAATTGCCTTTAGGGGATAGTTTGAAGGGACAACTTTTAAAAATCAATTAGAAATCTGTATTATTATTTTATTTATTTTTATTTATTTTTTTTTTTTTGCTTACATAATGTGAAAATATTTTTATTTTTATTTGTTTGATTTCAGTAGTTGAAAACATTAACTGACGCAAAACTCTAGGTTTGAGAACGCTTCTAAGTTTTTAGATTCCATGTATTATACGATAACGATGATGTAGCGCCTTTGCAATGCAGTTGCCCGTGCAACACGTACCTACCTATAGGTACAATATAGGTACTATACAATTTTAAATCGCTCTCAAACCTAGAGTTGTGTACCGATTAATTTTTTTCAATCACTAAAACTTACTAAAAATGTATTTTCACATTATGTTGGCAAATAAAAAAATAATTTTTGATTTTCAAATATATATATGTATAATATATGTATGCATAAAATAAACATTATGTCATACAACACCATCGGTTCATACAACAGTGATAATAAATCGTTTGGCACGACCACAATGAGTTTTCAATATTTTGGTACCAGAGAAATCGTTGAGTCATTATACCATCGATTTATGCAGCAGATTAATTAAAACGGCTGATTTTAAATTGTCCTTCTAGTGCTGTAATAACAGACTACGTGAAAGTACAATTCAATATACAATACTTCGGAACAACAGTCGTCGAGGCCCGCGATAAATATAAACGTACGTTTGAAAAAAAAATGTCGTGTTATTAGGTACACGTATAATATAATATACATACCCGGTGCTCGTCTATGGATCTTCTGCTTGACTAATCTGCTTTTGGACTTTTTCAGCAATCTGAGTCCGTATCTAGCCCAACAATACGAAATGTCCGCTGAATATTGTCTGTACGTTTCCGAACTGAAACATTATAGTTTTATGTACACGGATACAATTTTACGAAAACATTACTTTGTATCAAATCAATACGTTTTTAAACGTACCTACCTATATTGTACATAGAATAATATATTATTGTTTATGATATATTTGTACAGTTTATAAACTGTATTAAATTTATAAACTGTATTACTGTAATCAGGCGCGTACACTACAAAATATTGAGGGAGGGGGTGAGGTTATAAATTTTAATACTTTTATAACGAGAAGTTTATTTAAGCTTTCAATTGTAAGATTATTAAATTTTTAATTGAAAACTTCAATATTTTGAAACATACATTTTTAAGCAGGTATTACATTATTTTACATTTAATGTTCATTTTAGTGAGTATAGTTTCAAAACAAACTCAAAATATGAAAAAAAAAACTAAATATGAATTAAAACAATACATATTATAAATCACAAATAATTGGGTGATGAAAGAAAAAAAACTTTTATAATTCAAAATCCAATTTTTGGGTTAACTTGTAAATTTGTTAATGACTTCGTCAATATCAATAGTAAAATTTTTGTATAATATCAAAATATAGTAGTGCAACACACCTCCCTCGCTCTATTCGATTGAATTCGAATGAAGGGGCTGTCGATATCTATATATTATTCTATCCACTTAAGGAGCAGTCGGTTGGCTAATTCCTACTACACTAACCGGTCTTGAGAACCGGGTCGTTGAAATAATATATAAATAAAGTTTTCCTAGTTATATTTTACAGGTCCAAGAAACTTATGACCTGCGTTCAAAAAACTAACACGTACCGAGTGTATTAAAGGTGCAACGAATATATTATAAACTTTATAAAATAAGTATAAAATGTAAAGATACAATTAACACTATCACCTGAGTAACCCTGTTCTTGAGGGTAGTGTATGTAGACCACAGGTGTAGCGGAGTACGAGTGAAACGAGCAACTTTATAAAAATATATTTATTAAAACACTTATCTAAGGTGGGTTATTTCACCTGTAGAAATTAAGTGTGAAACGATTAATTAATTTATGTAGAGACAAATATTACTTGTCTCTACGTTGATGATAAAAATGCTACTCTTTTACGTTAATGTTAAAACTCGACTCGTTTCCGTTGATATTAAAACTCGACTCGTTTCCGTTGATGTTAAAACTCGACTGGTCACTCATATATTACGTTCAGTATTCGTACTCTACACGTCCCTGTGTTCTGTTTACCTAAGCATATTTATCTGAGCGCGATATTAATGATGAGTTAGTCATTGCAATCGTTACAATTACCCCCTTTGCCATTTAAAATCTGCCCTCAGATTTACTAAAAAAAAATGAAAACAAACCTGAAAACAAATGTGTGTTAGTAAACAAATGATATAACCTTTGTTTAATTTCGACGTTGGACATCTATTCCGTTCTTCTCGGATGATAATGTCCTGGTCGGAACATCCCTCTTTAATTTCTCAGGGTATATCATTTGAATTATATATGAGGTTTAATTATTTCAATTATTTTTATTAAATTTATTAGACATGTCTTTAAATTTTTATTTGCCTAATATATTAATATAATCAATGAATGAACAAGATAATGTGCAATAACATAGTACACCATAACTATGTATATACATTATACATTTACAAAATCATTATACATAATAAAAAGTAAATTGTTCATAAACGTTTACATACTCAATGAAAAACGTTGCCAAAAATTGAATATGTTTACAATGTTTTGGAGATAAAATTGACATGCCTTTAAAATTGTCTATTAGATTTGGGTTATACAATAGTCTAAACAATAGTTACTCAGGTTCACAATGATTTCAGGATTAAAACTATATGTTAGTAAAAAAAAATGTTCATGTGGTACAATACAAATATAAATAAAATTATTAATACAATGTAGCTATTAAAATAGCTGTTTCAAAAAATATATTTTTTTTTATTTTAAAATCGTATAAATATAATATTTTTTCTAAAATTGCTCGTTTTTGAAAAGAAAAACATATTTTATAAAGTGTATTTTAATTATTTATTACAAGCTAGCAAGTTTCATATGTGCCACTAAATTGTATTGATTTAAAATTTCTTAGTTTTATAGCCACTATGATATTATTTACTTAATAAAGTAGTAGCTTCAATAAATTAACTCGGTTTATTATTTTATTTAATGATGAAAAATAAATAAATTATTCGATGTCTCATTATTCATTCTTAATAATTGAATCGAGAATATAAAGTTTATATTAAGTTAATATGATTATAAACATTCTAATATAAAATAAATAGGCTTATTAACTATGCTCTATTTTTCTACAATGGCTTTTGTACTATAATAAGTATCAGCTCATAAAAAATTAAATTTTTCCTAGTGTGTTATTGTACACATATTTGGAACTAAATAATATTAATTAAAATAATTTATCCATCATTGTAAATGTATAAAATCTTAATTATGTCAAACAAAAAAATATATTACTCGAATCCTCACAATAATTATATTCATGACATTCGTTCTAGGGGGGTCAATGTGGACACAAAGTTAATGTAGACTCACAAAGTCTCTTTCTAGAATATAAACATCCAACATACAATTATCATATCTAATCAATAACATATACATTTTTTTTCTACAATTTTATGCATTTACAAATTTATTTGAAATTGTTCTAGGGGGGTCAATGTGGACACAAAGTTAATGCAGACTCACAAAGTCTCTTTCTAGAATTTAAACATCAAATAAATAATCAAATAATCATAAAACAAATTTTACAAATTAATATAATTTGATATCGTTAACCTCTAAATAACATCATTTTCTATAATAATAATCCATAACCGTATTGTAACCATTTTTTTTTTTAAATTAATTGCGAGATAGTTCATTGTAAAATTCTTGCAATGTCAACGTAAAAACTCCAGTGGCACACACTAAAACATTGCTCTTATTACAAAAAAATGATTGTAATTTAGAAATCGAAATTATATACTTAGTTATTGAAGTGGATACTCGGGATATTTTTTTTCTTATTATATTAGAATTAATTTAATATATCTAGTTATTTTAATAAGAGTATTAACTAATAGCACAATACAACCCCATGAGTCGAAGGCAATAACACCTTTATGACTTACATATTATTATGTATGAATAACTATCACCAACTAAAATTAAAATTTATGTAAATTCTCGAATTAAAAAAAATATATATGTATATTAATTAACAATGAATCGATAAAAATTTAAATTGTTATATGAGGTAAAATTTGTTTTATACAGGTGCGTCTGCATAATTTTGGTGACGTCTCTGTAATTTTTGAGTTGACGTAGTTTTCAGGCAGTAATTGACACATTTATTTCTAATATACTTTATGATAAAGTAAGTGATGAAATAGCCTACAATTATTAATATAGCATATAATAAATAACTGTGGTTGGTTAGGTTGGTCATTTTTTTTAAATTTTCCTCCTCCGTGTCTATCATGTCTACCAAAAAATCTAAAGATTTGGATGATTTAGCAATGTCGTTTAATTGATTATCAATTTTTTCCAAAGCTGGTATTTTCACCATGGATTCTTGAACTTTATTTATTTTATTACTGAGATTTATAGATACGTTTGTAATATGAAATTGTGGTGTAAAGTCGATGTTTGTTGTAATATTAATATTACAATTATTTGGTTTTAGAATGGTAGTCGGTGTTGTTATATAACATGGTTCTTTTATTGATAGTATTCCCGAGCCTGTAATTTTTATTGTTTTGCTCGTTTCTGGGCATATTAGTGTAACTGTTTGTGAATTTATTGATGCATAAATCCAAGAATTTTTCGAAATTAATTTTTTATAGAATGTTTCGGAAGTTTTGATGTGCCTTATATCACAGGAGTCTGGTAAATATTGGGGATCGATAAATAATTGTACTTCACATGTGTCATGTGTATTTCTAATTATTGTGTCATGTGGGTAGCATATTGTTATGTCTATAGAGTGTTTACATAAATTATAATCCTGATGCGTAAAAGTGACGAATTTTTCATTATCCTGGCTTATTGCTAAATATTCGTTTGACGGTTTAATAAAAATATAATTGTTATTTTTTATGGGTACAGGAAATGGTGTTATATGATATATCATATAATTATCTATTTCGCACAACGGAATATATATGGTATAAATTAAGTACGTATCCATAAAATGTAAGGAAATAGTTAGCAGCTTTAAAAAATCCATAAAATTAATGATTTCTTCGGGATTTTGTGGTATAGATAGTTGTTTTGGAATAATTTTTTCAATTTCTATTAGTTGATTTATCATTGTTTTTGGATTTATTATCGAAGGATGTAACTGTCCATTTTGACCCCAGATGACTGACTCTATAAGTTCCTCTGTTTCCTGATTGAATTCAGTTAATATTATGTTGAAAAATATTAAGTGCTGAGTTAAAGTTTGTGAGATATCTATTATTTGTAATTTTTGTGTGTTATTATTAACAGCATTTATCAACTGGTCTAACGTTGTTTTTAATTTAATAGTATTGTCATTTATGGTGTTTGTTACATTGTTATAATTATTTAATGTTGATTGTACAATTCTTGTTTGTAATTTAATTATATCTAACGTTGCTTTATTCTTTTTTCCCTGAGTTTTGATTTTTGTGTCAATTTCGATTAAATCGTCCTCATTTAATGTTCCAAAAGCCCATTTCCCGAAAGTTCCTACTACATTTATTAAACCTCTCTTATTTATTTTATGTGTTTTTAAGGCATTATATGTGTTGAATCTTTTTTTTAATTGTGATATCGTATTATTTATAAGACCACTAAATTGTTGACAAATTTCTGTTACGTTTTCTATAGATTTCACCGTACAAAATATTATTGTTTTATCATTTATATCAATTAAATCATTATATTTATTTTCATAATTGGAGGTATTGACAACAGTTATCAATTTAAAAGTATCAGTAGTAAGCTTAATTTTGGAGATATATTCGTAATAAATTCCTGAGTTAACAATTTTACTATCTGTGAATTTATTATTCCCTGTATCCGCAATAACAATGAATGAAAAAATAAAAATAAATTTTATTAAGTTAAAATACATGATGTATGATATAATGTCGTATGATGTTTTAATACTTACAAATTTAATAATCCTGTGTATTTGTTGGAACAAAAAATTTTATTAATTTAACAAATATCTAAATTTGAGTTACAAAAATAAAAAGACGAACATTCGATAACGGTTGTCATCAGACTGAAAAAATACCGGATAATTAAGTTAATATATACCTAGTTAAACTTATGCTGATATTGAGTTCATGATTTTCCCATAAGAGTAAATAAAATTAAAAAAAAAATCTTGTCAGCGGTATATTTTGCGTCATTTTGAATTAAATTCTGGAAAACTGTTGACTATCATAATTTTAGTTTTTAATTCGTATATTTTCACTATAATTCTGTTTTGTTTTTTTTTGCACAGTTTATATTTTTAATATATTATATAAATTTAAGATTAATAGAATATTCTTAAGAATAGTAATAAATATTATTTGTTTGGTGAAACTTTTTTATGTGTTCGATATGTATAGGGACATTTTTTAATTCCCCATTCTTTGGAAGTTCTATTAAATAAGCATTAGGATTTAATTTTTTAATTATTGTGTATGGTCCTTCGTATCTGTTTGAAAATTTGTTTTTGCGGACGGGTACTTTTACTAAGACCTTTTCTCCTACTTTAAACTCTATTTCATATTTATTTTTGTCTTTATATTTTTTTTGATTTTCGAATGCTTGTTTTAATATATCAGGTATAGTATTTCGGACTTTTTGTAAATTTTGCAGTTCATGAATAACTGAGTGATCGCATGTATTTGGAATTAAAGCAATGTCAAAAATTGAGCTTGGTTCGTAACCATGAAGTAAATAAAATGGAGAGTATCCGGTTGAAAAATGTATTGCTGTATTATACGCATGTAAAACTATTGGTAGTATATCAGACCATTTTCCATTATCTTCCGTAATATAAGGCGCTATCATATCGGAAATTATTTGATTTTGTTTTTCAACATTACCTTGACTCGTTGGTCTGTAGGCAATACCTTCCGTTTTTTTTATATTCAGAGCCGTTAAAATGTCGGCAATTACTTTAGCTGTAAAATGAGTACCATTGTCCGACCTAACAATTTTCATTGCTCCATATGCTAAAATTAAATCTAATAAGAATTTTGTCGTAGATTTTGCATCGGCGTTTCTACATGCTTTCGCGACACAATATTTAGTTATCCTACAAGTGGCTACTAGTATATATTTAAAACCTCTCGACATCATCAATGGGCCAATATAATCGATTGTTATATCCGAAAAAGGAGTCCCATGTTCTATAGGGTATGTTTGCATTTTTCCTACTTGAAGAGATTTGTCTGGTTTACGTTTTTGACAAATTAAGCACGAAGTTACGTATGATTTAATATGTTTATGCATTAATGGCCAATAATATAGAGATCTTATTTTATTATAAACTTTATGTACACCTAAATGAGCTCCTGTCATTTTGTTATCATGGAAATTTTGTATGACTGCGGTAATAAGTGATTCTGGAATCGCTAAAACTGGTTTTGGTTTACCCTTTATTTTTTCTTTGTAGTATAATAAGCCATTATCATTGTTAATAAAATATGCCTTAGCTTTATTTTGCCATTTAGCATCAGAAATATCAGGATTTTCAATAGCAGTTATTATATTTTTTAAGTAGTTATCTTTTACTTGCATAATTTTTATATTAACTGGTTCTACTAAATTACAATTTAAGATATTACCATTTAAATTTTTTTGAATAAAATTGTTATAATTAGTAGTGTTATTAAATTTTCGTTTATTGTTTAATGTATTTACTGTTGGTTCGGAATCACTTTTGTAATTTGTTTCTGACAATTTAGTAAAACCAATTGGATATCGTGACAAAAAATCTGCCGCCTGATTAAATACACCTTTTTTATAAATTATTTTGAAATCAAAACCTATTAATTTAGTTCTTAATCTATTTAAAATTGCTGATTCCGACTTAAGTGTTTGTAGCTGTATAAGATTTTTATGGTCTGTCCAAACAGTAAAATGTCTACCATGTAGATATTGTCTAAAATGAGTGCATCCAAAATATAAAGCTGCCATTTCTAATTCTAGAGAAGAGTAATTATTTTGTGCGACGTTTAATTTTTTAGAAGCATAAGAAACGGGATGTATTTCGTTATTTTCATTTTTTTGTTGTAAAATTACACCTAAACCTTTTTTCGAACCATCGGTCACTAGGATTATTTCTGCATTGTCATCAAAGTGAGCTAATACTGGTTTATTAGTAAGTTTATTTTTTAAATCATTAAACGCGGTTTCATGTATTTCGGTCCAATTTATTGGTGATTTTTTCGTTTTAAATTTACCTTTGGTTAGTTCTGTAAGAGGGTGTGCTAATCTACTGAAATTAGGAATAAATCTACGAAAGTAATTTGCTAAACCTAAAAAACTTCGAAGTTGTTTTATTGTGTTAGGAGACGGAAAATTTCTAATAGCTAAAAGACCTTCTTCGGTTGGTCTTATCCCCTGCCTATCAATAATATTTCCTAAGACTTTTAATTGTGTGTAACCAAATTTGCATTTAGAAATTTTTAATTTTAAGTTATACTTTTTTAGTCGATCAAAAGTTATTTCAAGTGAATTTAAATGTTCATTGAAAGTTTTTCCGAAACAAATACAATCATCTAAATAACAACAATTTATTCTATAACTTAACCCTGCCATAATTTTATTCATGACCTTTTGAAATTTTTGTGGTGCATTCGTAAGACCGAAAGGGAGACGTGTAAACTGATAATGTCCAGTTGAAGTTGAAAAACTAGTGATTTCTTTAGAATTATCATGTAATTTTAATTGATGGAACCCTGCCATAGCGTCAAGACAAGAAAAATAATTATTTCCGGCTAGTGTGTCATAAATGTTTTGTATAATAGGTAAAGGAAACGCTTCCTTATGCGTTTTTTCATTTACGCGTCTATAGTCTAGAACCATTCTATATTCTAAAGCGGTTTTATTTGTTGTGCCTTGTGATTGACCTTTTGGTACAAGAAATACAGGAGAGGAATACGGACTTAAAGAATGTTCGATTATACCGGCTCCTAATAATTCTTTAGTTTGTTTTTCGATTTCTTTATTTTCTAAAGTGCTTAATTTGAAATTACGTAAATTTACTGGAGTGTTATCTGATAATTTTATTTCTACAGGTTCTGTGTCTACTTCACCTAAATCCCACTTAGATTGCGAAAATATACTAACGTATTTTTTTAACAAAGTTTTTAGTTTATTATGTTGCTCATTTGTTAGTTCTGGGTTAATATCAAAATTTAATATTTTAGTGTCCGGCAAAATATGATCTAATTTCTGCGTATTAATTTGTGGACGTTGCAATTGTGTTTCACTGTCGATTCTCACGTTGGCATAGTTTTTTCCACTTAGTCTATCTCCAATTTTATAGCGAGATTGTAAAATGCTGTGTCGTGATTTTAAGGTGGGAAACTCATTTACTACGACAGCGTGTGAAATAATATTTTTATCTTTATTTGAAGAGACACCAGGTGTCCAGTGATTTAAATTATAAAAAACACATAAAAATTTTCGTCTCGATTTGTAAAATGCTAACGCTGTGTAAATATTATCATTATTTGATTTAGTTTCTTGTAATATGATTAAATTGAAATTAAAATGGTTTACTACGGCCGCTAAGTCTTCAGTTTCTAACCATATTGGTTGTTTAAAGTCGGTTATTTTTAAAAGATCTTTAATTTGGTTAAAAGATATGTCGATTTGTTCATTACGTAGTATTTTAACTAAACTATGGATACCACAATAACCATCGTCTGGTACGTTTTCTAATTTTACGAATTTTGAAGCTATTGACGTTATTTGATTTTCCGATAAATTATCTTGCTCGTTTATTTTTGCACTATTTAACTTAGATGATTCCAAAGATACATTATTTGTTTCAAAGATATTTTCTTTATTTAATTTATCACAATTTATTTTTTTTATGTCAGAATCGTTCGTTTTTGCGATTAATTTATTTAGTATTGAAATATTTTCGTCAAATTCGTTTAAGTTTTCGTAATTATTTTGAAAATTAACATCGGTATTATTTTTATCTAATTTTACAATTTTACTTTCTCCTTCACACTGCTTATTAGTGAAATTACACTCATTAGAAAAAAGTTTTGATTTAAAATCAAAAATAACTTTATCATTTATATTTTTATACATTGTAATAGAATTATTAAAAAAATCTATTTGTACGCGATATTTGCTTAAAAAATCGGTGCCTAATAATGGCGGTCCGGCAAGATTTGATACTAAAAAAAATTGTATTGGGAAAGTTAAATTATGAAAAACTATATCAATATCTATTTTACCCTCTACCTTTAGAGTTGAACCATTAGCTGTTTGAACTTTAACATTTTTTGTTTCAATTAAAGAAGTTGTTGATTTTATTTGTTCACTATTTATGACAGAAATAGTCGCACCAGAATCTAATATGAAAGTAGTTTCTTTATTATTTATGTGTCCTAATATCTCTAATCTAATGCCTGAAGTTAGTACTTCATCAATAGTTTCAGTACAACTGGAAATTCGTTCACTATTTGATTTATTTGAATTTTTTATGATTGAATTTAAATTAGGATTTTCTATTGGAATGTCAAGAGGCGACCTAATATCTACCTCATGACTCACGCGTTTTTTTGATTATTAAATCGTGTTTTATTTGGATTATAATATTGATTTGAGCGACCTGGACTCATATCTTCAGATAAATTATTGAATTGATTGGGGATATTTATTTGATTATTTGGGTAAGAGTTTGGTTTTGAATAATTAAATTTCTTATCGTCAAAATTTTGATATTGTGGTTTGTTAAATGTTCTATTATTTTCATATTGAAAACTAGAATATCTATTAGTACTAAGATTTTTTATATTATTACCATTTCTATAACCTGCCTTATGATTTTGATTAATCATGGAGTTTCTATTATTAAAGTTTTGTCCTCTATTAAAATTTGAATTTGCAAGGTTATAATTATTTTTATTAGACTTATTCTGCACATTATTAAAATTCCTTCCTCCGTAATTATTAAAATTACCATTATTATTATAACTCGTATTATCGTAATTATTATTATTATTATTATATCTTTTATAATTATTTTGATTTCTATTGATATTTCCATTATTATTGTATGATAATTGATTTGCCACAAAAGCATTTTGTTCTACCAGTTTTTGATTTAAAGACTCTATTTCTGCTTTAAGAGCATCATAGTTATGTATATTATTTCGTTCATTTGCAGTTGCTTTTGCCGATTCTACTTTTCGTAAATTATTTTGTAAATCTAACAGTGTATTGTTATTCATTAATGCAATCGGGTTATAGAAATCAGGTGGGAGAGCTTCCAAAATTAAATCAATTTTTTCGGACTCTGTCATATTTGGGTTTGTCTTACGGGCCAATAATTGAAAATCTGCTAAAAATTGCGAAACGGTTTCTGTTGATTTTAATTTTCTATTTGCTAATTTAACTTTTAACATTCTAGTTCTACCCGGTGAAACAAAATGTTCTTTTAGTGCTGTCTCTAATTGAATCCACGATGGTGTAGGATTATTAATAATAAAATTTTGATAAAATGCTCTCGCGCTTTTTTTTAGATAAATAGGTAGATACATAGCTTTTTTATCGTCAGCCCACTCATTAGCAACGGATATTAAATTATAGTTCTCAAAAAAATCGTTGATACATTCTTCAGGTTCGCCACTATAAAACTCTGGTTTAAAGAAAACTGGTTTCGACATAATTTGAAAATTAGTATTAAAATTAGTATTAGATTTGATAGGAATTATTGGAGTTGGCAAATTATTCGATGTTTTATCTATATCTATATTTTCTACTGAACTGTTTTCGGAACTAGTCGAACAAATTCGTGACGCTTTTATTGAATTTGTAAGATTATCTATTTCTAATAAATTGGTTTTTGATTTAGACCGAGTTAAAACTGGTGATCTAGGATTGATTTTTAAATTCCCTGCGTGATACTCAAAATCGTCTTCTTCTTCGTTATCGTCGTTATTTAATACTTTACGCAAAGCTATACGTAGGTCTCCGGCTTTACTAGTTATTGGAAATTCTTTATTAAAATACCTCAAAATGTTAATTAGCTCGTCGTTTGACAGAAAATAATATAAATATAACGAATGTTGTTTAGTTAAAGATTCGATTTTTTCTTTTAATGTTTTTGCTAAAAATTCTTCTTTTGTAATTTTATTTGGGACTTCAAGAGCATAAATAATTCCAAAATTGAATTCCTCAATTTGTAAAACCCCACTAGGCAGTTTAATATTACGACAATTTGAAAAAGCTTCCGCGACTTGCGTGTATGTAACAGTTTTAAATAATTCTTTAAATTCTGTTGGACATAAATTTTTGACCTATTTAAACCTATCCAAATATAAAATTGACCAAGTACGTTGCGAAATATAAATAGTTTGATTATTACCTATTCTTTTGAGGTAATATTTGAACATTTGCTTGAAAAAAAATTTATCAAGTACTATAATATTAACCATAAAACATTAACCTCCTTCAGAAAACACGGGTCAGTATTGTGCTAGTAATTATGAACAGATTTTGGGGACAGGTTACCCGGCGCCTCCACCAAATTGCAACACACCTCCCTCGCTCTATTCGATTGAATTCGAATGAAGGGGCTGTCGATATCTATATATTATTCTATCCACTTAAGGAGCAGTCGGTTGGCTAATTCCTACTACACTAACCGGTCTTGAGAACCGGGTCGTTGAAATAATATATAAATAAAGTTTTCCTAGTTATATTTTACAGGTCCAAGAAACTTATGACCTGCGTTCAAAAAACTAACACGTACCGAGTGTATTAAAGGTGCAACGAATATATTATAAACTTTATAAAATAAGTATAAAATGTAAAGATACAATTAACACTATCACCTGAGTAACCCTGTTCTTGAGGGTAGTGTATGTAGACCACAGGTGTAGCGGAGTACGAGTGAAACGAGCAACTTTATAAAAATATATTTATTAAAACACTTATCTAAGGTGGGTTATTTCACCTGTAGAAATTAAGTGTGAAACGATTAATTAATTTATGTAGAGACAAATATTACTTGTCTCTACGTTGATGATAAAAATGCTACTCTTTTACGTTAATGTTAAAACTCGACTCGTTTCCGTTGATATTAAAACTCGACTCGTTTCCGTTGATGTTAAAACTCGACTGGTCACTCATATATTACGTTCAGTATTCGTACTCTACACGTCCCTGTGTTCTGTTTACCTAAGCATATTTATCTGAGCGCGATATTAATGATGAGTTAGTCATTGCAATCGTTACAGTAGTTAAACCATATAAACCTGTCAGTCGATCTTGTCGAATATTACTTCTAAGATACGTTTTCAGTCCCCGCAATGTTGAAATGGAACGCTCTGCAGTTACAGTAATTACAGGCAAAGTAGCTAATATTGCTAAAAGCCAAAAGGCACTTTATTTGGATAAAAATCGCTAGAAATTTTAATTTGTAAAGTACTTAAGTAGTTAATGAAAAATTTGGGCGGTCATCGCCGAGTACGGTTTTCCTTCGTGTCTAACAGATTTTAATCTCGGAGTCAAACGTATTAAACTTTGGTAATAAAGGTCAGTAAAACAATACGGATTCTTTAAATTAATTTAAATATTAAGTATTTTGAAGTGATGTGTACTTCGGAATGAATAATTGTAAAGAGGAAATTGCACGATGACGTTAGAAAACCTTTCATTCAGTCGGATAATAAAATGATCTGATAACGGCAAAAACTTTCGTTAAACATCGTTCAAATTAGTTGTGTTCTTAATAAAAATACACGAATTAAGCTGAAATAGGGACGTAATCACTAGGCTCGGATTTATATGTAAATACATATTTTTATTGTGACTCGATAAATTAATTTAGGTAAGTGATAAATTTGTTTCAAGGGATTTTTCAATGAAATGAACTATATTTTACTTTACATATTTTTACATATTTTGCCATGAGTACATGTTTTTACATATATTTTATCAATAATTCCATTTTTTACAAAAAGTGCAAGGAAAAATTGGCGAAATTATAATATAATATATACCAAAGTAGAAAATATTCTACAAAAAAAATTCTGGTTTTGCACAATTATTAATGAAAGCTATCAAAAGTATTCTCACTGGTCTTACTTCTGAAGTTTCTTTGGATGTAGAACTTACTCCTTCAGACATAGTCAAAATTCAATACTGTCCAATAACATCAGTGCAAGTTTAAAAATCATTTAGTCGGTATAAAACAGTTTTACGACAAAATCGAAAATCTTTTGAATTCGAAAATTAAAAAATGCGTGTTATCATGAATTGTACACTGAAAAAAAAGTTATATTGTTGGAACCGAAATATAGTAATCATAACTATGAAATTTAGTTGCCTCAGTGCCAACATAACTTTTAGTTAGGGTTACAAATGTAATATTGTTGTCTGTAAATTATTAGGGGAACTAGATATTGTAAATATTAGAATTTATACAACATAATATTTTAGTAAATTTAACTAAACTATTGAGAAAATTGAATTTCTTTTTGTATAGACAACTAAAAAAATTTGCTCTATTCCAAGTATTATAATCAAAAACCATACCATGGATGTGGTAAAAATCCTATTTATATACATGCTCATATTATGATTATTAGTTATTATAACACATCTTTAAGTTTATACAAAAAAAAAAATAATAACAGTAATATATAAGTACGTATAACAATTTACCGAGTTATACGAATCGATTAGTTTAATATATGAAAATGAATATAAATATATGAAAATAAATCATGTTAGTAAAATACATATTTTGAGTTTTTTAGCACATATTTATGTACATATTTTGGTTCCATAAATACATATGAATCCGAGCCCTAGTAATCACTATTACGGTAGCAATAGGGGCGTAGTTACCAGAAGGTAATTCTGAGTTTTATAGGCTATAGTGTTGAAACGTTTGACAATTTTTTATTTTCACCAAATAAGTATCTTTCAGATAAATATAATAATTGGAAAAAAAATCATAGTGTTGACTATTATCGTGTTAGACGAACTTTTACGCGATTGTGCGTATGCGTGTTGGTCAGTGAATATGCTAATACGTACGAGGCACAGTCCTAATGATATAAACGGCGGTGCTGATTATACATATCGTAATTGGTGTTTTTATTGTTTGCCGATAACGCAGCAATATGCGATAATATAACGCAGCACTCCGGCTCTCATATATTAATATTATAAATTAAAATATATAAATAATATAGGTACTCGCGTTTCCCGGTCGTCAACGCTACTGCCGTCGTCGTGTACATGTCGTCGTTCCGGTGCCGATGTGAACGTATACGGGCGAGTTCTATGGCTGTGTCGTGTTTTTTCCTTTTTTGTTTTATACGCGTGTTGAACGTTGTTCAAATATTATACAATTTGTACATATTATATATTCGTATAATATGCAGTTTTCTGTGTCGTATTTTATTTACCCCGTGACGGCTGATCCGCACGGCGTTTTAAATAAAATAATTATAATATCACGCGCAGAAAGTTAACAAAGTCAAGTTATATTCCGCCATCGCCACCTACGTACTTCCACTACTGTACTGTTCCAACGCGTGTGATCAGGTCGTCATCTAATTATTATTATTATTATTATTATTGACTATTGTTATTATTATTATTGTCAATATAAGTTTTACCGAAAACGTTCTTTGAATATTTGTGTGGACCGGAGAGACGTCTTCACCACCGAATTAATTATAGTTATTTACGCGCGCATTAATTCATGAATATACATAGAGATCAATTTACTTATTATTATTACATTATGTTATTTTATTTTGTATGAGTTTCACTTATGTACCCGGTCACATATAATCAGCTAACCATCGCCAGTCGTCAGACTAACCGCTTAATCGTAGGAGTCGAACGACGCAACACACAGGCAGTTGTGATTTTTTCTCAATCAACTTTATACATCTCTAAGATGTTTCAAACAAAGAGACTGTAAAATGGATTACTTATATAAATGCAAATAATAAATAATAGATGTGCCATTTAACAGTATTAATATTCAAATACCAATCTGGCTAGATATATATTGATATATATATATATTGTCGTTCGCGTCTAAAATTAAGTCACCTATAGCGCTTGCACCGCAGTCCGCAGGCCACGTTGGCGTACGGTGCACGTTAATGCACTTGCAGCCGAGAAGAACACCGTTCCGCGTGCAGCGCATTCTTATACAGTGTAAATAATAAATATTATAATATTTTATCATATTTTTAAATTAAGGAATTTCCTGCCTGTGAAAGTGATGCGTATAGTTTATTTATCATTATTCCAGGCAATATTTCAGTATGGTTTGTTGGTATGGGGAGGTTTGAATGAAAACGCGGTTAGGCCACTAATTTTATTTCAAAGAAAAATTGTAAGAATCTGTTTAGGTAGAAATAATTTAGTAGGTTCAACTGGTGAACATTTTAAGCTGTTGAATGTGTTACCAGTCGAGAGTGTCTGAGTGTATATAAAAAGGTATCTATTATATATTATATGATAAAAAATTATGAAAATTTTTTTATTGGGGAAAATATAAGAAAAAAAAGGGAAATGTCATGGCTTTTGATGTCAAAGTATTTTATTGCAAAAAAGCTTTTGGTCAAAAATTCATCAGTTATTTAGGTCCTAATAATTATAATTTAATGTCTTTACATATAAAAAAAACTTATTTACTACTCAATTGGGAATCTTAGTATTACATGCTTTAAAAAACAAATTAACGCGTGGTTATTTTCACTAATAGTTTAATATTTAAAAAAAAAAAATAATAATTAATAAAATTAAAAATTAAAAATAAAAATAAATTAATTTTTCAACATTATAATAATTAAAATATGGAATATGTTTTTAAAATTGTGAATGTTACTTATGAAATTTATTATGTTACTCTATCTTTTATTACGTTAATTTGGAATTATGTTTATTTGTATGTAATTTTGTTTATTATTATGTAATGTAACTCTCTACCACCATCACAAGCATTACGCTTAAAGGAGGTAGATACTTTATTGTAGATTTTAATAATATGTAAATCATCTTATTTATATTTTACAATAAAAGTGAAAAAAACAAAAAACAAATATACGTACTCGTACAGATCGCCGTATTCCCTGGGGATGATCTTCTCCAGCATGGTGGACGCGGCGGCCAGGTGGTGCCGGGCCTGCCGGTACGCGTTCTGCTCGGCGAACAGCTGGGCGATGAGCGCGCACGACAGGGCCCAGTCGAGCGGGCTCTGCAGGAACAGGTCGTTCTCCACCTGGAGCTTGAGCGCGAAGTGCGTGCGAATGAGCGCGTCCGCGATCTGGCCGCGGTTCTTGTGCGCCTCGACCGCGTAGAACAGCGAGTACAGCCGGGCGCACACCAGCGGGTTCTTGGCGATGACGGCGGACGCGCGGCGCCGCGGGCCCGGGCAGCCGGCCAGCAGCGCGCGCGCCGGCGTGCACGACGAGGCCGGCGGCGGCCGCGACGACGACGGGCCGCGGCCCGTCCGGGACGAACCGCGACGGCGCCGCGCCGCCGCCGCCGCCACCTCGCAGTGCGTCTGGTACACGAACTCGGCCTCCATCAGATACTGCAGCGCCTCCTCGTGGTCCCCGCGGTCCCGGCCCTCGATCAGGCCCAGCATGTTGAGCGAGTTGATGGCGCTCAGCACGTTGTCCGCGTCCGCCTCGCGGTCCTCCACCGCGTCGCGGGCCCGCAAGAACATGGACACGGCGAGCGCGCGCTCGCGGTCCGCCGCCGCACGGCCACCCTCGGCCGCGGCCGCGCACGACAGGTCGTAGTGCACGCGGCCCAGCTGATAGCACACGGCCGCCAGCCGCGATCTGAGCGCGTCCGCGGCCGGCCCGTCCGGCCACCCGCCGTCACCGCCGCCGTCGATCTCGCGCAGCAGCGCGCGGTACGTTTCCTCCAGGTGGTCCAGGGCGGTCACGTCGAACTCGTACGGCTGCGGCGTCACGTTCGACGTGGCCAACAGGTCGGACGACTTGTCGAACGACAGCGGGCAGCGCGCGTTCGAGCGGCCCGTCGCTGTGGCGATCTTCATGGTTCACAGCGACCGACAGACGGTTAGGCGAGCGGACGATCACGGCCCGGCTGCAACACGCCGCGTTTTATTACGCCGGAAATGATCATGTGTAAAAACGAGGTGTCTCGAAGGTTTAGATTTTAGCCCCAGAAAGTCTTTAGAAACTTTGTTCGAATTGACGAATGAGTTTTATCGGTGTATGGAGGATATTCCACTGTGCTAACGATATCGCGTTTGAATCTACACCGTAAACAACTAAAATCTATTTATTGAAAATTTTAAAAAAATTGAAAAATGAATTGTAATCGAATTTAGTTATATGATAAATGAACACGCCGTGGCAGTCTGCCTCAAAAGAAAATTTCAAGGAGAAATCCAGGATTTCTTTAGACCGACTAGGAAGATCTTAATTATTGGAAGGTTAAGCATAATCACGTAGACGAAAATCAGACTTGATAATATAAACTATATTTGAAAATTACGATTTAATCCAACTCTAATATATTTTAATTGAATGTTAATTATTGTATTTTATTCATTTTTTTTTTTTTGATTATGAATTATATATATTGTATATTACTTTTATTGCCATTTATTACAACTTTTACATTATACATAATATGATATATATACATATATATATTACATGTCAAATATGCCCATACGATAAATAATAATAAATTTGATAAGTAACATCACTAAATTTCTTCGTTTCATTTCGAATATATTAATTGTATTTTAAATGAAACTACGTATTATTACTATTATTTTTTTTTTTTAAAGTAAGAAATTTCTTATATATTACAGAAAATAATACATAGTAAAATAAAATTTTTCCCTTTAAGCTATGCTTGTGTTGGGATGAATAAGTTATTTAGATTCTTAAAAATTTTAGATTTACAAATAAAGTTCTTAAATAATTATAAAACAAAGTATAATACAAAGTTGAAACTTATATAAAATTAAAATTAAAGTTCACTTAACAATCAAATTACAATAGATTTTTTATTAATTATATAATTAGAATTTTTATTGACATTTTTATATATTTCTTTTCTTAAACGTAATAGCATTTCATTAAAATAAGATGGACCTAAATAATCAAGAAAATGCTTACCAATATTTTTTTTAGTATAGTCTACTTGGATATCATATGCTCGGTTATCACGCTTATTTATATTAATACAATTTATATTTTTAGATATACTTAATATGGCGAATTGCTTGTATAGTAATCTGACTGGTAATACTTTTAGAGTTTTATAGTTTGAGTTAGTAGAGCCTTTTAGTTCTTTTTTATTTAAACATAATCTTATCACTTGATTTTGCTGGAATTCCAGAGGTCTTATTGCATTTTCTGCACAGCCTCCCCATGTTATTAAACCATACTGAAATATATAACCAGATGCGGACTGGAAACAGATCGGCCTAGGGAGATTTGATAATATAGCGGCCCACTTAATGTTTTATAAACAAACTTGTAACGACATATAATTTATAAAGTAACAAAGATCCTAAAAAATTTTCGAAAAGAATTTTTATAATATTGGAATCTAATGCTCTTCATAAGTTTCCTAAGCCCTTTGGAAAACTATTCCGTTTTAATAGCAACAGCTGTATATCAAAAAAAAAAAAAAAATAATAATAAATAAATAAATAACTAGGTAAATTTCAATCAAAAAATTTTAATCAAGGGTTGGTAAAGTACGGAAACCTCGGTGGGCCGAATCTGTCAAATCCGGCCCTGATATCCTGCTCAATAATACATTCTCCTGAGAAAATAAACATAATTTTCAAAGCGTATATTCAACATAATGTAACAGTAAGCTATCGATATAATATAATATAAAATGTATAATATAATATTAAACCTACTGAGCTGACATATAATTTTATCATTTTTACGGCCCAGGGAGATAAATCTCCCCATCTCCACTGGCCAGTCCATCTCTGTATATAACCATAGTAATTAAATCATATTATAGTGATATTTATTAAATTAAAAGTTCATTTTTTTCAAGGGGGAGGGGAAATGCATAATATTGAAAATTTTATATTTTTATTTGATAATTGTCACGATTTTTGTATTTTTAACACCAAACAGTTTTATTTTATTATTTGAAAATCAATTACCAACGTTTTATAATTTTCGAGGTCCCTGAAATTCGAAGACCCGATGCAAGTGCTCCTAATCCCCTCCGATACATATGATTCTGCTCCAGCTGACTTATTCACAGTAAAAATGTAGTCTTCGATTAGAACTTTCATGATGTATGCGTGACAAATCAAAGTCGTTAGTTGATTAATTTTATACTTAAGAGTTGAACTAAAAGCGTACAGCTATAAAATGTGTGTTTTATCAGGTAAAATGTTTTTGACCATCGACTACATATGTTTCACAGCAGTGACAAAATACGTGATTTGAAATTTAAAAATATTCACGGCAAAACGAATTTTCCGAAAAACAGCACGGGGTCGAAGATAACCAATCAATTATATTTTCATCCCTCAGTTTTCGACTGTCGACATAACGACGGTGGCCACCTGGTTTTTAGGGTTCCTAATGGATTCTTTCACCTAAAACGTATACACGTACATTCGACGCGGGTTGCAGAGTGCAAGAGTGACAGCTGAGACAACAACGGAATAATATCATTAACTACTACAATACTTACCAGATGCGCGTCTGCTGGTGGTGGGGGTAAAAATTGATATTGCAAACGCGACGGGGCGCACAATATGGACTTGAACTAGAATACGACCACACAATGTGTGTGTGTGTGTGTGTGTGTGTGTTCGATATTTACGCAGTAAATATACACACGGGGGACGAGGCTGCTGACGTGCGGTTGGAAAATCGATACGTCGTTGTCGCCCCCCTTGCCACACTTTCCATTATCGCGGGCGAATTTTAAAAAAGTCCTGGCGAGACATAACGCGTTGTGTTGGCCAGGCTGGACGCCGCGCGTTATCACACGAAAAAATTCGACGACGCCTTATCACAGTTATCACTTATCAATGACGACATCATTGTTATTTGTTATTGTCGTGTCGGCGTTTGTGCTCTCCGCACTGCCAGGGCAGTTTTTCCTCGTCGGGACCGCCGTGCAGGACGACCGCAAAGTCCGCCACGGTGCCGTCACCGACCGACCGACCGACCGTGAAAAACCACGCGAGTTGGTGTCGCGTCGCCAAATCGGTGAACGACGACGAGAACCGTGCAAGACGCCGAGGAGAACCGTGACGCGGACGGCGGCGGCGACGTCGACCGGCCGCCGTCTTTGGCCGCGTACGATCCACCGCCCGCGCGGCCGTCCGAGTCGGACTGCTGCGGGTCGGGGTGCGTACCGTGCGTGATGGACGTGTACGACGAGGAATACGCGCGCTGGGAACGCAGACAGGCCGGAGGCGGCGGCGGCGACGACGCGGATCGGGCCGTCCGACGGGACCTGTTGTCCGCGACCGAGTACAAGCCGTTCGCGATCGTGTCCGCGCGGCGGCTGTGCGACGACGTGCACGCGTACCGGTTCGCGACGGAGCCGCGGGCCCGCGGCCGGCTGCCCATCGGGTGCGCGCAGCACGTGCACGTGCGCGTGGGCGCCGTGTCCAGGCCGTACACGCCGGTGGCCGTGGGCGAGCGCGACTGTTGGTTCGACGCGCTGGTCGAGTGCCGGCCCGGCGGCCTGTTCACGCCGGGCCTGTTGCGCGCGCGGCCCGGCGTGGACGCGGTCGCGGTGCGCGGCCCGTCCGGCCCGGCGGCCTCGCACCGCGACGACTGGGCCGGCTACGGGGCCGCGGTCGCGTTCTGCGCGGGCACCGGCGTCGCCGCGGTGGTGCGCCTGGTGCGCCGCGCGCTCGACGACCCCGCGTGCGACGTGCTGGTGCGCCTGCACTACACGTGCCGCACGCTGGACCGCGTGCTGCTGCGCGACGAGCTCGCCGCGTTCGCCGCCTACTGGAACTGCGCGGTCCGTCTGTACCTGACCGGCGAGCCCGACTGGGACCGGTGCGCCCGGCTGTTCCGTTATGGCGAGGACGTGCGCGCCGGCCGCATCACCGGCGACCGGATCGCCGAGATCGTGCGCGAGCAGCGCGACACCGCGACCCTGTGGCTGGTGTGCGGCGGCCGCGAGTTCGGCCGGTCCGTCGTCGACTCTTTGACGCGCTGCGGCGTCGCGGCACGCCACGTCAAGGTGTACTGACCAGAAGGTCGGAAGTGCAGCTGTATCGTCGGTACTTCGACCGCTGTCCCACTCGCCCCTATTCAAGACGGCTGTTGTTTTGGTTGTTGAACATTTTATAATAAAATGTACTTGTCACTGTTGCTGACTCGAGACAAAAATGGTATTTTAAAATTTATTTCGCCGTTTCGAGCAGAAATACGACCAGCACACTGCTCTGTCTAAAGGTCCTTTCACACACGTCCGATCCGTCAGGGCATCCGTGTACTTGGAAATATAAACTTGTTGTTGTCTTGTCCAAATGTTCCACACGTCCGATCCGAGCTTTCCGATCAGAAATATATTGTCAGTGACCGATTTTTGTCTGAGCTCGGTCGGTTTTTGACGAAATGACGGACGGACGCTCGGAACGCTAAAAATCGGATATGTGTGAATACAGTCCCCTGAAACTACTTGGAACGCTAAATGTCGAAACGGATCCGGATCGGATGTGTTTGAAAGGACCTTTATGCTTTTTTTTTAATTCAAAATATTTAAAACAAAAAAAAAATGTAATTGACTGCTGTCAGAATCAAACAAATAGAATTTCGCATTACTATTTTTATGCAAGTTCACACAATCGCAACTAAAAGTAATCATTTATTCTGATGACACTTGGGATTGTTATCCTTGATACTTTGGCTAACTCTTAGTTTTTAGAGATTTACATTTGTTTTTTATATTCTAATTCGTATGTGATCTGTGATCAAATCAATACTTGTAGTACCACACCCAGATGTCGGTCATGATTCCAAGTACCTACTATTACTACATGTATTATTAATTAATTCATGTTATTATCATATAACAATATAACAAATAATTTACTCTTAAAAATTGAATGGATTAACCATTATTTCAAGAACTTTTTTTTTTCATTGCATCCTATTTAATTATATTTGACTCAGTTTTAAACTAGTGGTCACCAGTTGACCAAGTTGAAATCAAACCGGATTTTAGGCAACCTTCAATGTAACTTCTTAAAAAATAATTAATTCTTTGTTTATCATTCTATGGCCATATGAAAAACAATGTTCTTGATAAACTTCATACATCATTTAATTCACAATTACTTCTTTAATATTCAATAAAATCTTTTAAAAAAGGTCATTACAACTGGTGAAATATTATGAGACATTTTTCAATATTCCTATATAATTATAAACAAAGCAAAATAAAATTGAAATTTGAAACAACAAATTTAAATTATTATAACCAATCAATTATATATATATATATATATATATATATATATATATATATATATATATATATATATATATATTTTAATTATTTCACTTTAATAACTATTATGATGACGTTTCAATTTTAAAACATTATTTTAATGAAGTTAGATATGTATCACAGTATTATTTAAAATTTGCTCCATCTAATTACATTTTAGCATAACTTAGATCAATTACTTTACATAGGTTTATAAATTGAGTGATGATAACATAAGCATGATTTAAAGAAGAAATCTTATTTTCTCAAATTAGAAAATTAATATTTGGGGGAAAAGATTATTTTAATGGATTTCAAACAAATTTCTGCCCTCGAAAAGTTATTCTAATGGCACAACTGAACTAAGTTATGAAAAAGATCTCATTACTTTGAAACCTATCAAATAATATATTTCAGTATTCTTTGGTAGTATATTGTTAAAAATTTAAATAATACTTAATTTGTATACTATGAATTAACAATATTCTCAAATTAAATTTGTTTTAAATCAGTTCGCTTTTAGAGTTAATCTTAAATTTACTGTATTAGGTAAATATTTTTACTGAATTTAAATTCCCTGTTGGACACAATAACAAAATGTCAAAAAACTTTTAAGTATAATTTAAGTCTTATTTAATTATTTAAGTTTACATAAATAATTTGTTAATTTAACTTAAATAAAATATTGTGAATGTATAAAATTAAAATCAAATCTTGCATTAATATTTACCCAATAAAGCAAAATTAATTTGTATGAACAATTTTCTCATAAAAAAAAAAAAATTAAATTTCAATATTTTATATTAGACATTATTTTTATAACAACAATAGTAATTCAACTGGATATTAGTTTTCACTAAAATTAATTATACATATCTATATATCAAGTTTTACTTAATTTAAATTACAAGTAAGTGACTCAAATATTTCGTTATACATGATATACCATACACAAATGATACATTCAACGTTTTTCACAATAACTTTTATATAGTAATTTAGATTTCATGAATAATATACATTATGTTTACAGACAAAACATTATTCAAATTATAATACTACTACATAAAAGCTGCATTAAACAATTTTGCTGTCAAATGTAAGAAGAAATTAATAAAATTAATAATAACTCAATTTTGATTACCTACTTAAATTAATGAGCTAGGTATGTAATGACAATAAAATCTTATAGCACGCAATAAGGGAAGCTGCTTCGTTAATAGTATAGTTTGCATCAAATGGATTGTAATATTCCATGATTCATTTTAACACAATTAAAATAATCATCTACACCCAGATCAAAAATATTTTCATTAAATTTTAAAAATGATTAATTTTAACGTTGTAACTATTTAGTGTTACAACTCGTCATCAGATTCCATGTATTGATGGTGACCACGTAAAAGGCTATTTTCATGTCAGAATATTGGAGGTTCATCTCTATATCGTCTGTCTCTATACCTATCTAAATGCGCATCATACGCGCGTTCTGCTTCTAACCAATCTTGATATTTATACCACCATTCTTCCCACTTGACATAGTCAGTTAATGATAGATCACCTAAATATCCTTGATCTTTATAATAAGCATAGCGACCTTTAACATCTTCAATAGCACTGCCTTCCGGTAATGACCTATATTAAAAAATAAAAATAAATATGAATAAGTAGGGTAGATTATAAAATATTTACCCTAAAGCTGGAGTAGGGAATGGATGAGGAGGTGAGCCAATTTCTACTCTGAAATCGTCACCAGCTGTCACACGAAGACTCCTTTGTGGTAACTCATGGGCACGACCCATTTGAGCCATCTTACTAAAGCGTTCAGATAAAGTTAAATGACCACCAGAAGAAGAACTCATTGGCATATCTGAACCACCAACACTAGATTCTTCCTCGGACATTGATTCTACTTTAATTGTAGGTTGATGTAAAACAGCCTAAAAATATTAAAAAATACTTCAAACTCCATTTTCATTAAAAAAAAAAAAAAAAAAAAAAAAAAAAAAAAAAAATGTTAAATACAGTTTCAATTTGTGAAGACTTTGATCTATGTGATTTTTTCTTCTTGTGTGATTTTACTTTCTTGACACGTTTAATTTTAGTAGGGGCTGGCTCTGGAGGTGGGCCCGTTTTCGGTAATCCAGTGGTAGAACTCACTTCAACAACAGGTGTATATCTTGGTACTGAAAATGATCTTGACCTAGTAACAATGGTAAAATAACTAAGTTATTTTTAAAAAATCACAATAATAACTTATTTACCTAGAACGTTCATGAATGGGAATAACGGGTCTGGCCATTTTTGGAGATTTCGGCCTAGCTAAAGGTTCTGGCGGTGGTTCACGTCTACCAGCAGGTAATCTGGCTTCACAAACTGAACAATGAGAATCTGAGCATGTACTTACGCTTGAAGAACGAACCTAATATATTAATTTTCAAACCATTAACATTTATATTTATTATTGATTCATTAAAAATTGAAATATACCTCCTCTACTGATGAATTTCGAATACGTTTACGGCCATGTTTTCTGGACCCTCTTCTTTTTGGAGGTGGTGAAGCTATTCTACGACTGCGGCTAAGTAGAGGAGATCTTCGTCTTCTACTTAGTGACCGTGATCGTCTGATACGAGAACCATTGGCTATAGGTGATTCAGAAGAAGATCGACGTCTTCTTCTAGAATGCAGAGTTAAGGGAGATTTTCTTGATCGGTATGGTGATCGACGTCTACTTAGTGGAGATCCTCGTCTACTTAATGGAGATCCTCGTCTAAGTGATAAAGATCGTCGGGATCTTCTTAAATCTGGTGACCTTGAGATTGGCTTACGTCTTCTACGAGATGATGATCTGTGCAAAGATGAACGTGAACAACTAGAAGAAATGCTACTAGAAGAACGTCGACTGATTGACCGAGATTTTCTATCTGTATACAATTCTTTAAAACCAGAATGTTTCCATCTAAAACAAAGATGTTAACTTAGAAATTTAATTATATTTACAGAAGTAAGTATTTTAAAAGAACTAAATTTAAATTAAAGTAACATACAATAATGTAAGTAACAAGAATGTAGTATCACAGCTTAATATTATATTTATTTGTACATAAAATATGGCAAATTCTTCAACTAACCATTAATCTCAAAAAAATAAAGTTACTGAAAAAAATTATTATTTGGTTAAAAAATTTGGTATCAACTATTTTTCAAGAGATTAAAATGGTCCAATGATGTAAATCCATACATATTCTTGAGTAGTGATAGATTATAGCATTATATAATAACATTATATATATATATATATTTTTTTTTTTTAATTAAGAAAATTATTTTCTTCAAATCTACATTTAAAAAAAAAAATTAACAAAACATTAACTGACTAGAACTGACTAGCTATTGTCTTTATAAATATTTATTATTATATATTATTATTAATATTATTATTAAAATAGTATTACATGGATAAAACGTGTGAAAAAAAAATATGGAAGTAACTGTCTAATCTAGAGATTAAGTAGTTCTTGGTCTGGTTAAAGAAGACTATAACAGATAAAAAGTAAACAACTAGATATCACTTGTTCAGTTTTACACATATATACATTTAAAATAGAATGCTTAAAGATATTATTCCCAAAATACAAATATATTTGATATAAGGCCAATCTCTGAATGCATCTATACAAACAATTTGATGTACCAACAATTAATACAAAGCAATTGATATATTTTTTTTACCAAAAATCTCAATATTAAATCAATATATTTGAAATCATTAAGTAATTTTTAAAGATAGAAAATTGAATTTATAATAGGCACAATTTACATTTGACGGGGATAGCCATCAATAAAAAATAAGTACAAATACAATGAAGAATCATAACTAGTGATAAAAATATTTCAATTGTGGATAAGTTTCATGAAATGTATAATATTAATAACACTTAGCAAGGAGATTAAATCACTCAAATATATTTATACAAACTATAATTTGATATAATTTATAATATCTATAAGAGCAACAAATAATAATTTTCAAACGATGCTTAAAAATATTTTCAGTATTTATTAAATGTTAAACACAATTCTTAAACATGCCTGTTTGGATCTTTTTCTTCGGCTTCTAAAACTTTATTAATCCAATACTGACTTTGATCTCTATCTTTACGAGCTCTCTTCACCACATTTTCTAGTTCTCTTCTAGGTGAATCTAAAATTACATAGTATAGAATAAATACAATAATCAAACATTAAAAATAGGCTACTTTAATTTTAATACCTCTTGATCTAGCACGACTCGATGAAGCTCTTTTATCAGATCTATGTCTTTCATTTCTAGACATATTCAATGCTATAAAACAAGTTAAATACAATATTTTAATATTTTTAAAACAACAAGCAAATATTATCATTTATAATTAACATGGCCACTAAGAATAAAAATATTTTATGTAAATGAACAATTTTTGACGTACTTCATACCATAAGTCGAGCTGTCAGAGTTACTTGGATTCTTATACGTCCAGATGATGAGTTGAGACTCATAAATGAAAACGCCAAGTGGAAGGAAATTAGTGGATAATTACAAAGAAGGAAAATTTTTTTAAAGTATTCAGTTATTTTAGTATTTAATGTTATACTTAAAAGCAGTTTAAAAATAATCAGTTAGGTATCTAAATCAAGTACAATACTAATGTAAATCAAATTTTAGTATTATAATAATCAATGACTATTGTCAGTTTATGGTAAAAAAATATGTTCATGCTTTTATAAATATTCATCAGTTATTAAGAAAAATATAGTACCCATGAATTGAATAAATTTTATGTGCCTATATTTATAAGAAAAAAACAAATGAAACTTGAAACATTTTAGTTTATAAACTCAAGAATACTAATTATTAAATTATCGAGGAAAGAATGATAAAATTGAACCTAAATATAGATCAATACCTATTAATTGAAAAACTGTCATGAATGACTATTAGAATTGGTTCAGTGAATTAGATTATATTCAAAGGAATAATGAAAGAAATGCCAACATACAATGATAACATTATAAGAGTGATTGGACGCAGATCAGCTTATCGGTTTGCTACACGATCACAACCCATTAATAAATACTAATAATAGTACGAATTAAAGTGGTAGTTAAAAAGTTACATGAAAAACTTTTATAATTCTTTAGATAAAGGCAATGAATGTGTCGAACGAGGTACGAAGGAAATTGAAAGAGAAGCTACCCGAACGCAATCGCAAGCGTAATCCACCAAAGTGTCGCGACGACCGAACGGCGAGCGGATTTTATTTCGACGAACAGCCCCCGGCAATACGAGCCGGTCGAAGGCATGATGATCATAGCGTCGCGTAATCATAAAACAATGGTCCGGCGGAGACGACTCGCGATGAGCACGACGGATCGGACGACTAAACATTCTACGTACACACTCTTGACAGACTATGCATTATGCAAATTACGTCAATATTTAAACTGTAGTTATTAAAACAACAAGAACAACAAAAATCATTTCAGCCATTCCAGATTGCCAACAAAATACATACTTATAGAACTGACGAACGTGTCACTTTTTTACACTTTTATATTTTAATAATTTATTTTTTCACGCAACACCAAACAAATGAAAACACCAAATTCGAACAATGCGTTCACGATTCCGTCGGAATTCTATTGCTGTCCCGACTGAGCTTTTTTGATTTTTCACATTGAAAGCGTCACCAACACCGATAGTAATTTACATAACAGTAGTCTGTAGGTAACTACTAAAAAAAAAATAAAAAAACATGAAAATAAAAAAAAACATCGACCCCGTACACAGGCCGCAGGCTGTCAAACGAGAGCCACGGACTCGACAGTGGTGCCACCACCAACCACATATTATCAGCTGAAGCGCGTAATTTGATTTCCGATAATATTGGTCTATCCGCGCCCGGCGGGCGGCGGTACTTATCACACTTGTCATTGGAATAAGTACGATCTAAAGAAACAACGACGAGTTCTATGATCCTAAGAAATAATCTTTAAACTTAGAATCAGTCGAGTCAATTGGAACACCATGTTATCATTCTATTGTTATCAATTGGATTCCAAGATCACGCGTGCGCGCCAATTTTGAATTTGTTCCGAATAAGTTAATTATGTCTCACTATATGTATTTTTATTCACTTTCAAATAATCACCGGCAAAACAATTATGTACTTATTTAATTTTATAGTTATAAATCTATTATTAATATGTAGTGAAATTATATGATATTATATTATGAAATAGTATTTTATCAGTTTACTTTTTGACCATGTAATAAAAAATAAAGTCAAGATTAGTATTTATCAATACAACATTATGAACATTTGATAATTATTTTAAATTTGTTAAAACGTTTCTTTTGTAGTAGGTATTAAAATATAATTCACCTTAAATGGTATGCGTGTTACGCAAATTGTACAAATAAATACATTTTTATAAAAATATAATTTCACTACATATAAATAATAGATTTATAATTATAAAATTAAATACATAATTGTTGTATATCTAAAATGTGTATTAGGTACATTAACTAATAATTGTATTTGTTCAACGTTTAATTATGTGATTCTAATGATACTAAATAAATAAAAAAACAAATGTAAAACTGGTGAACTAATTTTTTTAATTCTAAAACAAATTAAATATGAATGATTTAATAATCATACTAATATATTTAAAATAAATTAATGAATTAATAAAAAAAAGTTCACTTCGAACTATGAAGTATCTTCGCTCCTCGGATAAGATAATAGTGATGGGTGTATTGAATTTAAAAGAAACGAGAAATCATTTCTCAAGTTGAACGATTCTGAGCAAAACTAAAAATATACCGTTTATGCAATTTTCCATTTTTAGTTTAATTGTCTAAACTGCAGTGGTTCTCAAGCGGTGTTCCGCGGAACATTGGTGCTCCGTGAACTTGGTTAAAGTGTTCCACCAAAATTTCAAAATTGGCGAAAAAAAATTAAAAATTATTGTTTATTAAAATTACTGGGATAATTTAATTTTTGGTTTCATCGTTTTCAATAATATTTTATCATTTACCAATTTTATTATATTATTACATAGACAAAATTTGAGTACCATTATGTATGTTATTTTATTATTATTTTTTAAATGTATAGTATTGTTTTATTTTACGAACTAGTAAAAGTGCTCCACAAAAATCTCAAAAATCGTGTAAAATTATAAGTGTTCCGTGGATCTAAAAAGGTTAAGAACCACCGGTCTAAAGGTTCTTTTATCAAACTTTTTTAAAATTGTTTTGTAACAATAAAGTATACATTTTTCTTCATCAAAAGTATCAAAACATGTTGTTATATCTGTATCTACAGGTTCATAAAGATATTGAATGATTTAATGATTTTATAAACATATTTAAAATAAATTTACAATAAAATAAGCGTGCAATGTTGATCGTTTCTTTTAGCGTATGAATATTAAAAACAAATTATGATCTTGTATAAGTATAGTTACTATAGATATAAATTATTGAAATTATCTATTTAAAATAATGTAGAAGTTTCGAAGTATTAGGTATATCATTTTATATTGCAACCACACAACTCTGTAGATTTTTCATCGGCTAGTACAAGATCTATGTACGATTTAGGTTGTTATTGTTTGATGTTTAGAAACAAATGCACGGCAAGCTTTAGGCATACGCCATATGCTCTCGTAGTAACACAAGTTAGAAGATAGTACAAAACGTATACACCAACGCAATGAAATCGTGATGTACATTAATGGTAGCCAATTGATAGCGTTTTGACTTTTGACGTAAAAGGTCGTGCGTTCAAAACAACAACACATCCCATGTGCATATTTTTTCACTTATTTTCTTATGTAATTATGTGCTAGTGCACAAGACCGTAGCAGGGGGGGGGGAGTGAACAGTGCCTACACCCCGGTCCCAATTTTAGGAGGGCGCAAAAATTAAAATTTTGAATTTGATGTAAAATGTATTATATATTATGTACAAAAACTTCAACGTCATTTATGTTCAGAGAAAGATGAACTACTGTCGAAAATAATATCAGATAGTAGTAGTTTCATATAAAACCAATAGTAATTGGTAGATTGGTAGGTACAATCTATAAATATATGTTGACTGTAGAAATAATTCTATTTTAGTTTTATATGTCCATTTTATACGTAAAGACATTTTATATTTTCACATCAAAATTATTTCAAATACAAACATAGATTAATACGACAGTAGTTGATAAAAAAAAAATTGTTTATTACATTTTATTCGTGTTTTTCGTCGTCTGAATAGGCCATGGAAAAACCTAATAGCTGAATACTGTAATTTATTTCAAATACTTATAATACAGCAGTTTGTAAAATCTTTCAACTTTTAGTTTTTATAATAATTTACAATTCGTAAGGGCACATTTTGAAGTTTCGCACTGGGCGCAATATTTGCCTGCTACGGTACTGATTGTGCACGTATAACCAAGCCCGGATTAAGGGGGGCCAAAGGAGGCCATGGCCCCGGGCCCACATAAAAAAAATGTAGTCTTGTATTCCACTTAATTCGTAAAATAACTTTAAAAAATTCAGTTTTTTGTATTTTTTTGTTTTAATTTTTTTTGTCGCCCGTATAATCTAAAGTTGAACTACCAAAGTACCAAACTTTGACTTTTGTCATTCATGATTTAGATGTCTCGTATTTATGTTATGATAATATTTTATATTTTATAGAATACAAAAAGTTATTTTATTCTATAAATACATTTTGTTATTTTACTATGAAAATTGATAATTAATGTTACTCACTAGAGCTGCCTTAAACAGCAGAAGACTATAATATAATATTATACAAAAATAGAAAAGTATACGAATGGTATTAATAATATACGAACTACGAAGTATGCTAAGAACCGGTGGGTATTAACGTTTTTCGAAAATGGCAAATCTAAAAGGGATGCCAGAAGTTTGCTAAAAAAAATTAAGAAAAAAGAAACGGCATATTTAACATTATTTTGGTACGATATATTAAAAAGATTGAAAAAAACCTCTGTGGAATTACAAAGCAGTATATGTGATCCATTAAAAGCATTAAATTTATTGAAATCTTTAAAATATTATACATCTAGTTTAAGAGACATATGATGAGACATAATATGAAATTTCAAGAGACAAAACAGTACATTGTATGAAAGTAAAATCATTAAGCTTATTTATGACTTATGACAATATAAGTGTAAGATACCAAGATGAAGACAAACGATTTAAAAGAGGTGTTTTATTGAATGGCACTGAACATTTTTGAGTGAACACACATAACGTGATAATTGATAAATTTTGTACTGAATTAGAAAAATGAATTCAGGCGTATGAATTTTTTCCCGATAATTTTTACTTAAAACTAATTGATCCAATCGATAATACACATAGTACAGACAGAGACGAAAAAATCCAGCAAAGTATTAAAAACTTTATGGATTTTTATAAAAATGAAGTCGATAATTCCTTTGAAAATGAATTAATTCAATTGCATGAGTATTTGATCTTAAGTAGATCGCCAAAGTGTGCGAAGAGCACAAAATTTATATAAATAATGGAATACTTAATTCGTGAAAGTGGTTTAATAATAAATCATTGGCTGATGTGTTTCATAATTTAAATATAGCATTAAAAACTTAACTCTACCAAGTAGCAGCTACGGCAGTTGTTCAACAGAAAGGGCGTTTTTAAAACTGGCGCGCATAAAAAAATAATTACAGAACTACCTCTACTCTAGATAACTTAAATGCACTTATGATACTATCATCAGAAAATGACATTCTCCAGTCACCTGACTTTGGTCAAAGTATCAAAAACGTTGCATCCTTAAAAGCGAGAAAAAAAGCGTTTTTATACACATTGGTATATACATTTTAATCACACGAGAGTAACGCGGCCAGTCGATGACCACACAAAAGTTTCAAGAGCGTCTTAAGTACCAAGTAAATTCCATTACGTATGTACAAAAGCTCAATACAGAATACAGATGTATGTTAATATTGAATGAAAATAGTTTTAACAGTCGTAAAAGAGTGACTGTATACCTCCAGTGATGGGCCGGTACACCACAGGCATTGCTGGGATCGCAGAAAAAATACTCAAGTGAGATGTTGCCAATATTTCGCGGCCACCGATTAATACATCATTATTTTATTATATCATAATAAAGAAGTAATAGTAAACAGCGAGATTCAATATATACTACGCAAAGTGATATTGAGAGAGGTTGAATTTCGTTTACTGTTGAACGTCCGACAAACCCAGGTGGATTAGCACACCGTTCCACGGCGGCACACCTGCGATCCTTCGTTCTTTCACGTCCTCGCCATAACGCAGTGATCGGTGACGAACGTTCCGGAACTCAGCTCTCAACTGCAAACACACGCCACAGTAGTAGGTACAGCCTTTCGTCCGCACGTTGGGTGTGCGCATTAACCATCAGCTTACTGCTAAAGACGTTCTTATGTATACACGTGTCGCACGCATAAGTCGTACAACTCCGGCGTTTTGTAATTGAACCCCTAATATATGGGTCTTAGAGAAATATGCCCATATTTTAACCGACGTTACTAAAATATAATGCAATATTTTATAAAAAAAAAAAAAAGCATATCATATTACGTGATAAAATGTAAAATACCTGTATTGGAAATTTGCGTATTTTTTACTTTTGTGTATTATAAAGTTAGTTGTTAATTATATTTTTCACAAAATAATGACTTTAAATATCCATTTAGATTTACTGATTAATGAGTGAAATAATTAAAGTAAGAGGTGCATGTTTTTATAAATTTGTCACTTGTGTATTTGAATATTGAATAAGAAAATTGTGAGACGGGATGGTCCTAGCGGCCGATTAACCCAAGAAGAAGAATAAGAAAATTAAAGTGATATTTATTCGTACATTATTATTTATTAAATATTTTTATCTTTTGAAGAGAAGCATGAAAAGAGCCCAAAAATATTGTAGACACTAGGCAGTATAGGCATCTCTTAGAATGTGACATTTTGCGTGCGTAGTCGAATTGCCTATCGACTATTCGTAGTGATATTTTCAGTACCATCATTCATTGATCATTAGTAAAGTAAGTATTAGATATATGAGAAAATTGATAAATTAATATGTCATGTCTTAAAAATTAAAATCAAAAGTTATTAAATAAAAAAAATTATTACATATTTCAATAAATGTGCATTGTTGAATTTTTTTGAAAATTCCAAGTTTCTAACACCATCATTATTGGCACCTTAATTAATTAACGATTTAATGAAAACCTTGTTCACGGCACAGTTCACCGTTTTCACTCAAATGTATGGTAGTTTTTTTTCACATAGAAAAATTCTTGAGAGCAGTGAAAAATGACCTAATCTATAAGTACTATCTAGATAACATTTTTAATATAATATATAGAAACTGTACTTTTGGACGAAGCATAATTTGTTACCTACCCATAAAAGCAGTTCATTTAAAAAAAAAAAATTGGAACAAAAATAAATAAATAAATTTCATTGTAAAATCAATAGATCCTTGGCTGTACTCTAAATCTAAAATAAGAATATTAGTAACTATATTATGTCAATCATGTTAATTATAAATGATTAAGCATTAAGAATAATTTGGGATCTTAATTAATAATGTGCTAAATTTACACCCTATGGACTCAAGGTTTGCGCATGCATATGATTATCTTACAATATTTTAGTACCTATACTATATTAATTGGCGCTAATCACTACCTTACAACTGTATATGGTTCTATTAATTATGTATCGGTACCTACTACATATAATTTCGATTTGTGTTTTGTCATTCGACTATAAATAGTATTTTGGTGTAATATGGATAATAATATGTAATTAAGCCAAATAATTAAATGAATATTTTATTAGTTTCTCCTTTCTCCATGGTATTTTTTCGTTTGCGCCAACAATGTCCACCGCAGTTAGTTTTTAAATGTCTAGTTCTGAACGTGGTTCATCATCCGGTTTCCGTAACGTAAACTTCAAACTATAAATATTTTAATTTAAAAATAACGTTTCATAACGTAACATAAGCGTTACCGATATTCAGTGTTTACGGCTAAGTTTTAATACTTACTCAACACATCATAAACAAATTATTATTTTTATACATTACCCTAAAGTCAATATAACCACTCATATGGACAAAATTGAAATTCAAGAAGTCGCCATTAACTTGGAATTGTTAATTCGATGTCGTTTCTATCAAATGTTTAATCCAAACGGTATGAAGATTAAAAACTGGAACGTTTATCAACTGGCTTGTATTATACTCACTGTGCTTGCTCAGTTAGTGGTCATCTATGCGACTTTAGGTTTTTTCATCGAAACGGACGACGCTTTTACAAACATCGAACTGATTGTTATTATTGGAGTTCACATCCAAAATTATATCTGTCTGTTGAAAATAAGCGTGTTTCTGTACCATGCGAATACAATTTGGAACTTGTTCGATGTTGCACGATTTAATTTTTTGACGAGTAAATTTTGTCGTAATAATATTAAACCGCTAAACAAAAGTCGCGATGTTTCTAAAAAGTTAACTAACAGTTATTCAGTTTTAACTCTTGGGATCATGACGCAATGGCTATTGTTTCCTATAGTGATCAACAAGTTCATAGCACCGGAAAACATAAATCACCGTTTATATAACATTTTTAACTTTAGATTCCCAGTAACTTTACACTGTTATAATAACTATTACGTTATGTTTTGCGTGATGGAAATAATCGTGGCTGCATTTTTCTTGTACGTTTTATTGGTAATCGACGTGTTTTTAATATCTTTCTGTTGGGTAATAAACGCACAACACGAAGTTCTCACTCTAGCGTTCAAACACATTGATCTGGAGAACCAACCCCACAAAGGTAGATATTTTTATGAAAAATATTATACCTACCCATAAACATATTTGAGAATAAGTTTTAAAAGTGAATTTTATACAATTTTAATTGTAATTACACATTTTTTCCACAACAGCACTTCTTTCGTGAATAATAGATTTGTAGTTAGTGAGGATTTTTTGTAAATATTTTACTCAATTATCTATAGAAGACAAATATTTTAATTTTAGATTTGATATTTTTTGTGGTGAAATGTCAATTGAACTCTAAAATATATTATAATTAAAATAAAACTAATCTAATGATAATTAATGACTATAATATACCAATATATAATATATTGCTTTGTGGTTATTGTAGAAGAACATTATGAATATATGAAATCAATTCTAAACGATCATCGAAAACTTTATTTGTAAGTATTTACACATTTTAGTTTATCAAAAATATAAGATAATTCTCTGATTAATGATGTACGGGGCCCGTATACTTTATGCATTTGCATATTTATGCATATTTTACTAAATGTATGTGATTTTGCATATTTTAAGATTATAAACAAAGTAATGCATACTATATTAATAAATCAACAGCGAATTTTCATTAATTGAAAATTGTAATTTAAATTTAATAATTTAAAAATAAACAGCCACTGTATACCGTTGCCTTGTATTTTGAATATATACCATTATACCAAGAATTGACAGGAAATTTTTCATGATTAACGTAGTCTTATTTAACATTTCTCTATAAGAGATTTATTTTTACCCAGAGCTTTCACTGATACCGTCAGCGTCGCATGTCTTCGCACCGTTTCGTTCAACTTAGAACTTAAACTTATAAATGTATGACCAGCTGGATTTTATCTTGCATCATAGACTAAAGACCACTTAATTGTGTTTACTGTTTTTTAATCCATGCGTATAGGTATATTAATATTGAAGTTAATACTTAAAATTATTAATGGAGTTTCGCTCACAAAAGTGTCCCGAAAACAAAGATTTATTAATGATTTCAAATTTAAAATGAAATACTACATAATATATTGTTCGCTGTTGTTAAAAATTACTCATCAAGTTTCTCAACACCCAACACCATCATCTGTTCGAGGATCAAAGGGAAAAAGAACGAACTTTCACCACCAATATCGTCTTACCAGTTTTTAATTTATTTAATATTCATAATAAAATTTTAACACAGAAAAAATTTGTTATCAAAAATGTATTAAAAAAATAATAATTGTGTATTTTTGAAGTTTATTCTTATATAATTTATATTTTATTTGAAAATAATTCCATGTTTAAATTTTTTTTAGCGTGTATATTATATTATTATGTATACTCATAATATGTCATATTTTATTGTTTTTTAGTACCTACATTAAGTTCTGAGTGTTGATAATGTATACCATGTGATCTTAGAGATCTCTAATATTTTGTAATAATTAATAACTAAATATTGTATTTTGAAAAATGTTTCGTAGATAGGCGGACACCACAAGCACAAGTTATTTTATAACTAAATAAATCATTCTTATATAGTATGAAAATAATGAAATATAATTTTTTAAATCGATATCTAAAAATTGCTACCAAATCGATTATTTAAAATAAAATATTTCTTGGTTTAAATTTTACTGACATGATCTCATTTTCAACAGGAAATTAAAATCATTTTATTCCATAGCGAAGCCCATTGTTTTAACATTCGTAGTTATTAATTCCAGCATGATTGTAATAGAGTCATATGCCTTTATACTGGTAAAACTTTAATTTGTACAATATAATCAAACACATATTTCTTTGATTAATTGGCTTTTTTAATAGATTTTCTTGTCATCGCAAGAAGTTTCAATGCTCACAGTCTTCAAAGTTGGTTCAACACTTTTGTACGTTTCTGGGCAGTTATTTATGTATTGTTATTTTTTTGAAACGATGAATCTAAAAGTAAGCTGAGCTAAAACATAATTTTAACTCTATTTAACCATTATTTACTTTTTGTAGAGAGAGTCGATTAATTTTGGAATATATTCTTGTAATTGGATGAATATGGATTTAAAATTAAAAAAGTTGTTGTTATTAACAATGCAAATCAACAATGCCAATCAGTTAACGATAAAAGCTTCACCAAATAAAATCATTAATATACAATTATTTGCTAATGTATTTAATTAGTACTTATTTATTAATAACTGTAAATACTATTTAAAACAGTTATTAAGTAAGAACAATTTTATGATTTTAGGTCATGACGACGTCGTACAATATGGTCTCTGTCCTACTAAGATCAACGAATAAGAACATTTAAAATGTAAAATTAATTTAAATGCACAATTGTTAATACTGAAATATTTTTTGAAATGAAACTGCAGATTATAAGTACAGTTTAAGGATTTTAGTATAACCAACAAACTTTTAGCATTCATGAAATCATGAATCAATGTAGATTTAAAACATGATATGGCTAGAATATTTTTAGAATTTTTAATATTTCGACAAACCTTTTTTCGTATAGTTTAATATGATACGATATTTTACAATATTTTATATTATTTATGTACAAAATAGAAAATTTTATATAATTTAAATGCAATATTTTATGTAATTTTGAGTAAACAGTATAGAGTCACGTAGAATTGAATACATTAAATTTCTATATAATATGTTATCCTCGTTTTAAATTCCCTCAATAAAAATGGCATGGTTAATTTAAATTCTAAAATAATTTTGTTTTTAGTTTAATCCATTTAGGAATAAGTGAAATTAACCAAAAAAAAAAACAATAAGATTAATGATGGTAGAAGTTTGTTCTTAATCCAGCCGGTTCTCGGACAGGATAATGGTGGTAGTGTAATGAACCTAAAATGAGCCATTTTTTACAAATAGATTACCTGGTGAATGATATTGCATATTCTAGCAGTATGATATTGTTTGAAATTCGAAATCAATGACAAATTATTTTCGCGTAAAACGATTATAAGTGAAACCAAATAATAATATTAGCATCAATCAGTTAAGTTTTCGAAAAAATGAAAAACATTTTGATAAACAATTGACATAATTATTAAATTTTTTGTAAAAAAGATCTGAAATAATAACAAGAATATTCCATGCCTATTTAATATTCGTAAAAAAATCTCGATTATGTCGTATAAGACACTTCTAGCATATATAAAAAAAATAAAAAAATTTAAATAAATAAAAATTATGAAATTGTGAACATAGCTAAAGCTACTTATAAAGAAGTTTGCATAAAAACTTAAAATCTTATAACCAAGAATCACAAATTTTATTAATCAAAAATTAAAATAAATTTGACATTTTAAGTAAAAAGAGTCATTCGAGCTATAATTCCAACTTACAATGCGTGTAAAAAATAATATATTGAGTTAATCTTTATGCAAATCAAATCATAGATATATCATTATATGTAAAGAATCTCATGGCAAAAAAAATGTTTACCGGATTTATAATTACGAATTGTATATTTTTATTGAAAAACATCGCTAATTTACGTATTATTAATGATTTTCGTCAAAATTCTAACTTTAAACTCGTATAAAAATAAATTCTTACCAACGATTTTCGAATTTTTTCAGTACTGTTAGTTAAGTATATGAGTATTATGATGTTAAATTTTGAGGTCTTTATATCGAGAATTTAAAATTGTATTAGTCAAAAACTTTAAAAAAACGAAATGTTTCCAATAATTTAAAAGTTGAATATTTAGTCCAAAAGTCATCAAATTTTTCTGAAACTTTTTGAAGTCTGAAAAACAGTATTTTTAATACTAAGTGAAAATGTTAAGTGTTTTGCACCATTATTTTTAGATTTATGAGTAAACTTCTAAACACTTTTAAAAAAAAATCTCATCTACAGCAAATTTTACCGCTTTTACTTAATTTTCATGTAGTTTCCATACGTTTGAAAAAAATATTGAGAATAAACCAAAATGACTTGTCTAAAGTACCAACTAGATGAAATTTTTGATTTATGAAGATGATAGGTGAAACTTTTGCACCACTATTTCAACCCGAAAACGTGATAAAATACATGAAAAAGAAAAAACACATCATTATAAAACATACACATTCTTCGTTTCACTTGTATCAGTGTTTTTTCTTTATAAAAAAATACTTAATAAAATAAAAATGTTTAGGTGTTCAAATTATAAAAACAACACACTTTCAATCAAATGTGTATAATTTTGAAAAAAAAAACTTTAAAATCTGCTTGGTAAAATTTCATATTCCTAATGAAGTAGGTACTGAATTCTGTTGTTTTGAAAAATTCAGATCACTTGAATTAAAGACGACTTACATGGTTGATATTGAAATGTATTATTTTTAAATTATTTTCCATGTAACGAATACGTAATAAACATATTAATATTTTCGATAACGTATCTAATTAATAATTTAAATGTCATTTTTTTATCTATCATGCTCCACGGTACCTATTTGTTTTTAATTATTGTAGTTTTGAAAAAGAATTTTTTTAAACAATGAAGGTCAAAAGTTGAGCATTTCAAATGCTTGGAACCAAGTGACAAAAACGGTTGCGTGTATCTCTGCAAGTGAACTCCTCGGACCACCCGCAGAAACCTGGTCCCGCCACAACGACGAATTGCCTATGCGTAATGTTTACAGTACCTAGTGTGCAGAAAACATGTCGGTATGGTACCCCCACGAAAATCGGAACTAGGATTCAACATAGGAGTGTGCTTAGAAATTCGACTGAGAATACTGATAACACAACTAAGAATAGAGCACTTTAGTTTTACTTATTTTATACTCTTGTAAAATATTATGTACGGACACAACCGTTGGTATCTGGCATCGCGATGAGACGTATTTGATCGTAAATCACATTATACTTGACTGTGTAATAGTCGTGTTTATTTATGGATCGGCGTTTGTTTAATTCGAGTACATTCTCAAAACGTTTTTATTTTTATTTAAACACTTCTTAAATTTGAATCGACACTCTGAACGTAAATATCAATAGGGTCGCGTGTAAAATTCTTAAATTCTCTCGTATACACGCAAAGAGTGAGAATCGCTTATGTTCATTACTTTATTATACAGTTTATTACATTTACGCGTACAAACGAAAATTGTATAAAAGACGAAAACGAACGAATTTTCGATTTTTTTTTTTTTCCAAATATTTTTCGCCAATTACGTCAGGGGTCAGGGTCGGGGAGGAGGGGGCTGCTCGTGGTCGGTGACGTCGGGCCACCCGCAGATACCCTATATCCGGCCACAACGGCGATGCCTACGACGACGCGATGTTTACTATCATAAAACACACGTACAGTGGCCGACAACACGGACGTATCCGCGCTCACGTAGTCGCGAGTGCGCGCGCGGGCTAATGGTCTATCGATCGACGCGTGCGGTTCGGCGGTGCGCCCGGTGGCGGCAGCGGCGACGGCGGCAGTAGCGAAAACGGCACCTCCTGCGGCGTACGTGCGACGTCAGTGGTGGCGGCGGTGGTGGTGCAGGTGGCACGCGAGAAACATACGCCGCGTTCGAATGACCGTCGTCGTTGTCGGCGTCGCGTCGTCGTCGTCGTCGTCGTCGTCACCGCACCGGGAGCAACGGCGACGGCAGCTCGTTTTCCTGCGGCTCGCGTGCGCCGCGGCCGTGTCGCTGTTGAGCGTCACAGCCGCGGCCGCGGGCCCGTCGCCCGAGTGCGCGGACAAGTTCGACGTGCACGGCGACAAGATCATCCGGACGGAAGACTCCAAAAAACTGGGCGCCAAGTTCATCGACTCGGTGGAACGCCGCGACCGCGTCCAGTGTCTGGAGCTGTGTTGCCGCACGGCCCGGTGCGACGTTTTCGTGTTCGAAGAAAAAGTAAATATAGGTAGTCGCGAGAAAGGAAAAAGGGGAAGGAAAAAATCAAAACGCGAAAAAGAAAAAAAACGCGTCCCGACCTATTTTCGTCGTACCTACCAGGTCGAACATTGAAATCCGTTGTTCGGATTATTAATGGTTACGTTTTAAATCGTAATAGTATGACAATAGGAGAAAAATAGAATAATATAATAATGTTACGATTCGGTAAAATTACCACATTAAATATACATCGCGAGGAATCAATGAATGTATTTGTATATGACATTATGTACCTATAATGAACAGAAGAAATATCGATAATTTATCAATTTTTTTATACAATCCTATATTTATACAAAGTCCGTAATAAGTTTAAAGCTCTAAAAATTGACCCTCTAGTAACCGTATGAATCGCCATCAAAATGCATTACTACATGTCGATGTAGGTACAGTAACATCTAAAACTCTGTATCGCATGCTTCAGTCGTAGATTCCAGCACTCGTAGCTTAGGTCCGATCAAGAGCGAGCCAGGACGACCCGCGTAATCGTCACGGTTCAGTGCTCGCAACTAGTTTTTTTTCCTAATACGGGACACCCCGCATCACATTTTTTGTATTTTGTAAAACGCAAATGATAAAATAGCACGCCAAATCCGCATTTGCTGTGATCCTATGAGCTAAATTACATCATATTATTTCTATACCATTGCATTATGAGCAAGGTGCTCTATTAAATATATTATAATATATTTAAATATAATATTGTTATTCGTATATTTACGTACCAACGATGTAAAAAGGATTTTAAAAAGATCCACAGTATCTTTCAGTCTGAACGTATAACAGATTGGAGTTGTTTAGTTTTCATTCTCTGTTGATATTTATTAAATTATAAGTTAAATTTATGTTTGAGTTACAGTTAGAAGACAAAAAACAATTAGTTCAATACAATTATACATAATTAATTAATCTAATCACATTAAAAATAAATTAAAATTTTTCTCTTTTACAAAACATTGTTTTTGTTTTTAAAAAACCAAATATTGATTTTATTCATGTGTAACGTGTATTGATATTTGATTAGGTATTAATATTAAATAGCATCGATTATAATTTCCACGTCAGTCAATGCTGGCCAGTGTACTGTGTCATATGTGATATTATGTATCACGAATCACAATCACAAGTCTATATTATGTAATGGGACACTAGTCTATATAATATATATTATATACGTATTTTAATAAATTTGTTTATTTTTGAGAATGTTCCTTTCAATATTTAACGACGCCCATCAAGTTTTACAATTCGAGTACCTACCTACCACTCAATCGATAAATATTTATCTAATGTACCATCAAAACAAATTTCTCATCGACTGATCAGTTTGTTAATATCTATCATAAATAGGTACCTACAGTGTACCACCAAACGTAGTCGTCTCTGAACAGTCTGAACCTATGCTACGTCCAAGCTACTGAGCATGGATCCTAAATTATCCATATCAAAACAAAATTACTTACAATACTTAAAAAAATTTGAAGACAATAGATTAATTTACGCTTTTGGGTTGATTTTTGTTAAATAGACCTTTAATTATAAAAGAGAAATAAAAAAGGTATTGTACACATGTTCATAATGAATACCCACGTAAACATTAATCACCGTAAAATAAAATAATGCTTAGCATCACATCATAAAATGGATTGTAATATTTTAACTAAAGAGTAAATCAATCACCTTCAATTTTAAATTAGAACCCGTAGTTTTAGGTTTGAAAAAGGTAGGTACATTAACCATGTTGCCACAATGTCACGTATGGTGTTAGACGTTAGAGATGATAAATCGATGTCAGGGCGTTTTCTTGAACGTATTTTATTAGTTTGAAAAATTGAATCATGTTCAGTAAAATGAATTTAATAAAAACAAATATGATAGATTGACGTTCTATAATAATTGTATGAATGTAGAGATCAAAGAATTTTGCTATTTATATTGTGATTCATTACTCTAAACAATTAGTTATACATGGTAAACATAATATTACATGTTAAGAATATATATATATATTTAGTTGATTTGACGTACTCTACATAAAATCAATGATAAATAAAATAACCATACGAATGTTCAGTTCAATAGACCTTTGGAGTTAAATTTTTTCTGTAAAAATCCATAATTACAACCTAGCGAACAAAATGTTGAAAATATGGATTTTTACAGAAAAAATCCATATTTTCAACATTTTGTTCGCTAGGTTGTAATTATGTAGTCTCTACATGCATTATGTATCAAAAACTGAAATATGTTATATTTATTAAATTAAATACATAATTTATATTTGGTGTTTTAGTCGCCAGGAACTTGTTATCTCTTTGAGTGTGGACCATCAGATGATTTTAAATGTAAATTCACAAGCCATAAGAATTATAGTAGTGCTGTAATGTTGTCTAGACCTGCGGCTGAATTAGAAAACCAAATTAAACTCACACAAAATGTACACGAACATGAACTTACTCAACTCAAGTAAGTAAATAGTACTATATTCAATTTATATAAATTAAATTAAATTTTTTTTATTATTTAGAAAATTTACCACTCTGGCAACACCTCCATCGACTGTATTACCAATCAGTGCTATAAATAAAGAAACAGAAATTACAGTTCCGTTGAATAAACACACTGAAAGTAATTTATTTTAATCTTAATTTTATGACTGTACAATCAAATTGAAAACGTATAACATAGTATTAACATTTGTTCTAACTGCATCTAACAATTTTATTTTTATTTATTATTTGATAGGAACCCGGTGTAGTAGATATCAATTTGAATGTAAAACATCTGGCGAGTGTATTGCAATCTATAATGCTTGTGACGGAATACCTCAGTGTAGCGATGGAAGTGATGAAGCTCTTGAACTGGCTTGTCCTACAACTCCAAGTAAAAAAAGACTCATTTATTTGAGAATTGTGGATTCAAAGTCTAAATATAAATTGCGTATGCTTTCATAAAAAAAGGTAAACAAATTCTCACGAAAGACACAAACTATGGAATACAAGGAAGTAATTACGTTCAAACTATTCCGAATAAACCAATGGATATAACTGGGCCACAATTAAATCAACCAATGCCACAGTACCAATGGAAGAACCAACAACCAATGTTTAGTAAGTCATGGGTACAATCAAATATGTTGTTTGAGAGTTGAGAATTCATTTAATTTTTCATTAAGGTTCAAATATGAATTACAATAATGTGAAAGGAGATAAATCAGCTTATGGAAATAATTATGCACCCTCTCAGTATGGTAGGGAAGGCGAAGGACTCAAATGGACAGGTCAAGAGATGGTACATCAAAACTATGGTTTGTGTTTGATGAATATTGCCGTTGTATTATTTACAGTAAATAGATAATTTAAATCAAATTTATTTTTAGGAAACAATAGAATATTCACTCATGTCAATGGAGGCATCTTACCAGATTATAATCGACAACAAAATAACTTATTACAAAATAAGTAAGATTATTATTATAAAATAAAATGTTATGCACTTTTACAGAGAAATCTTAAGTTTTCAATGGTTTCATTCGATCGCAAATAATTATTGGCATTTATTTTTTTATTAAAATGTAGTATGATCTATTAATTATTGGAAAATTGAATAGGTACACTTTTAATTAATACATAGAATAATAGTGTATTTTTTTTCTTTTTACATGTATTTAATATTTTTTAAATGTTAATTTCCACATCTGAACCTAATTGAATTTAATATTTTCAAATATTTTGTTTTAATAAATAAATTATTTAGCTTTCAAAATTGTATTCAAAAATTTTTTATTTTAGTTTGCCCAATAGAGTATACAATGTAGAACCTGGAATGGCTATTGATCATAACTACAACCATATGAATAACATGAATCACGAATACCATCACTTTAGCTCAGGTAAATTTTGTAGTAAAAGTTATTATTAGTCATAGTTAAAATAATTTAAATACAGGTGGTAAAAATATTTATCAAACTCAAAATAATCCTGATTATTATTACGAAGATTCAAGACCTAAAATTGAACAGTCAAATATCATTATCCCTCAACTTGTAAGTTTAAAACTATATTCATTATAGTAGTATATTAAAAATATATTGGTATATCTTTTTGGTACTTTTAGGGCTCTGATTATCAGAGACCAATTCAATTAGAAGGTAAAAAGTCTGATCCATTAATTACTGAAAAAACAGTAATTCAAAAGCTTAATATTAATGAAACCTCTACTCAAATAACTACCACAGGTTAAACAGAACATTCATTTAAATATTAATTTGATTAAATGTAATTCAAATTTTAAACTTAATATAATGATTATAATTTTAGATTCTCATCATAAAAAGTCGGAACAATCGCTTACCGCGGACCCATCTATTCATGAAACATACTTTGAAAGTAGTGACGATGGATATGCAATAATGCCAAATGGAGCATTCATTTCTCTCGTGTTTGGTAAGTACTAAGGAGATACTTAGCGAAAATATTGTTTGATTTCTTTTAATTATAACTATAATAGTGTGCACGAACCATTACTTTTTTTTTTTAGAAATAAGGCTTCAACATCTCAGGTTATTAGCCTAACGTACATTAAATGTAAAAGATAACAAATTATGTTGTGACTTAATATTTAAAGAAAACATTTTTACAGTGTTAAAATTTATTGATAAGGTGTATTTCAGTTGAGAATGTAATGATTTTGGTGATGTTATTTTCATTTAGTGCTTCATCCATGCTCGAAGGTATTTTTAGATAGTTCCTTATATCCCGGTACTTCGTGCATTCTTGGATTATTTGATGGATTGAAAGGTCAGTGTGGCATTCACACAAGTGGGTGGTGGATTTTTTTTGATGAGAAACGAGTGTGTTAGGAGTGAGTGTCCGATTTTGCATCTTGTGATGACGACTTCCTGTCGTCTATTGAGATAATACGGCTGGGTCCATTTTTTATATCTTTCTTAATTGTTTTAAGTTTATGAACCATTACTATAGAATCTAATTACCACATTTTTACTTTAGACTACCTACTCTCATCATAGATTTCATTTGTATTATTTTATATTTATTTCACTATCACATTATGCATTAAAATCATAGACCTTATTAAAATCCGTCATCTTCAGTTATCAGTAACTGTTATCGAGTCACTTCCTAGAAACAGCAAAATTAATATAAAATATATTTAAACAATATAATAAGTTAACAACGAAGTTATATGTGTATATAAAATATATATATATATATAAGCTAAAAGAGTAAACTTTCGATTGACTTAACAGTTAGTTGGCGTACTCAATGTCACTTAAATGGAAACAGTTGATGTATCTACTTCACAATTTAAGCATAATATTAACTTTTGAAACTCAAATTACATATTATCTATCATATTTTGTATGTAGCTATATGAGTAATCTATTCCTTAGTCTATGTAGAGTTTTATCGAGGAGGAAATGAATAACGTTGTTTACGCTGTGGTTACAAAATTTTATGGCACACACAAATTAAGATATACATGTATTACGTTCTTTATATATTATTCAATCAAATGAATTCCTTTAATTTTGATCCATTTTTTGTACATTTCGAACTATTTTGATTTTCAAACATTTAAAACAAAAAAGTAAAGTTTTTAATGTTTTGTGGGTCTGTTGATATTATTAAACAATGGAACACAATTAATATTTCAGCACAGCATTGAGTTGTTGAATAAAGTATTGAGTAGCTTCAATAATCAGTCAGTAATTCGTAAAACAGGTGTAAGTATCTACCTAACATTAAAAAATAGGCATAAGCTGATAAATGAAGATGGACTCAAATTAATTTAACTTAATTATTGTATTTCTATAATTCGTGCTATTTTGCCAAAGTTTTGCCTTACGAACACAATAACAGAATGTATGCAATTATGTCCATCTAATGTCTGAGTTATGGTAATTGCGATTATTAAAAATAACTAAAACTAATATAAAGGTACCTAAATAAGTACTTTTTTATTCAAAATTTCAAATCGTTTTAAATTGTCTATTTCGTAATGACTTATAGATATTAGTTAATAATATTCGAATTCGAAATATTCCAATTGCACACTATTATCAATCATTATTCATTAATCATTTGTAATATTTAATTGATAGAGTATAAAATTACTTTATATTTTTAAGTCGGGTTTTTAATTTTTAGGTGTTATAGCCACGAGTATAATGATAATCGTAATTGGCTGTCGAGTAAGAGTGATGCGCAATCGTTATCGGAAAGGAGGCAAACAATCCTATGCTCATGACGCAGACTTTTTGATTAATGGCATGTACTTATAAATTAAAAAAACTGAAAACGCATATTGTGATTTATGACATATTTTTTTAAGATATAAGGTTTTAAGACGTACCTATATTATTTAACTTATTATTTACTTTTGTGTACTTAATGCATTTGATACTTAATAAAGTTAATATACCTAGGTATAGGTATGCAATGGATTTAAAACGAAATAGTGTTGTTTGTTTTGATGTTATAAAAAAATTAAGAAAATAAACAAATTTGTATCAAAATGAAATAGAAAACTTTGGTTTATTTTTTTGAAGTGTTATAAAAATGTGAAATATAGAAAATAAAATTCAAGCATGTATACTATTAATTTTCATTTTTAATTCATAATCAATATATTTTTCATAATTTTTAGATTTTACCAATGAAGACGTTTACGGTTTATTTTTTTGATTTTATATTAATAATTTGATTACAAAATAATAATCGAGAATTGATTTAGTTTTCCTATTCCGTTGTTCATTTCGAAATTTTAATGAAATCAAATGAAACCAATCAACAAATAAATGTATTACGTCCAAATTAATCCAAAAAAGTTAATGTTTTAAAAAATCTGTATCATACATATTGAACTAAGCTATTCGATAAATATTAAATTAAATTGTACTTGTAAAACTTTTGTTTAGGTACCTACCTACGTATGCTTGTTTTTTTATTCATATATTTAAAAAGAAAATAAACACGCTCCAGAGATCCAAAGTTATGCAGGAGCTGAATGGGAAAAATAACGAATATTCGGTCCTCGCGTGTAAATAGATGAAGGGGAATCAGAATAAGTCCATGGTATACTTTATGCTGAGTCAGGTAGGCAACCTGGCTTCAACTTAAGTGCGAAATATGATTGAGATACCTAATCAGAAATTAAGTAAACTGCAAAGGGAACCCAGCACTGTGTATAGTTCCTGAGTGAAGAGAGTACGAACTAGGGTACAGACTGTACATGCAGGTCGATCTAAAATGACTAAGGAAAAACGCGAATGAGTAAAACGGTCTCGTGTGTATTTATAGTCTATTGGTGATAATTACTTGAGTTACCTCCACCGGTAAAAAAAAATCAATAAGTAAACTCCACCGGCCATAAACGATCCAGACAATACATATGTATGTAAATATTGTCAACTCTGTCGATTAATTTAAATTCAAAAATTAGTTTTTAAATAGTCATTTAGAATTACCTAGATGACACCACGGATAACCAATTCTTGTACCATGCGGTTCCGGGTTCATGCGGACGACTGATTCTTATGTAGGTACTATTTTTATTCGAATATTTGTATCACCTACTTACAGTTCATATGACTGAATCACATCTCTTAGTGACTTGCCTCTATTTACACTCGTCTGAAACCAATATATATAGGTACTGTAGATTAAATTTTAAATGATTGACGATCAGCTAAGGTTTGTTGACTTTACGAAAGCTCTGGCTTAGTAGTCAGTTGACGAGTTGAAACCAACTTACATGCATGTCACGGCAATGATTAAAACTACATTGGAGAACAGAGAAACCCTAATTTGAATTGGAAAATGTACATAACACAACTATTAGGTTGGTGCAGTTTAAAATAGTCTTTGGTCGAGTTTACAATCGCCTGAGTGAAAAATATTTAAAATGCAGTCTGTCACTTATATATATGTACAGACAGGTAGGTACATTATAGTAATTATGTATAACGTTTCGCTATACATAGCTTTTAAGCGCTTACGCGATCGAAAAAATTAAAATAACGCAAGCAGCTACAAGCAAATATCTATGCCCAGGAATAGACTGGGATAAAATCTCAAACCGTAGTAGAACTTTGAGCATTTAACAAGTTAGTACATTTTAACCAAAAAAAATTATCATTTTTGCTCCTATGCTTCTTTTTTTTTACACGGTGAAACACGATATGCAGACATAATAAAAAAAAAAATACTTACTTAAACAAAAACTATTTTGTTACTGTTAACGAATATTGAATTTTAATTTCACTGAAATAACGAGAGTCATATATTACCCTGATTCAGAGCGTCTGAGATCTGGTTTAATAGAATATATAGGTACCTATTAATATTATAAACGATAATATTTATAATATATTTATTATGAGTACTTCCTTAAAAAAAATAAAAAAAATATGTAATAGTGTGTAGGTACAATTAAGTATATTTTTATTGCACATATAAGTTATATTATTTAACTAAAATATGAAACAAAATTAATTTAAAAATGTTGTATGGATGAAAAATAATTTGATCGTTGAATGATAAATAACCAATGTAGTACAAAAATAATTCGATATTTCTCATAAATTGAACACCTATATAGTTAGAAATTTTAATTTATCCTCAAAAATGATGAGGCCATTATTAGTCGATAATTATTTTTGGTTTAGTTTAAATAAAAATTGATAATAATCTATAAAATATATTAAGTATATGATGCGTTTGTATATTATTTCGTTCGACTGCAGTGGTAGTTTCTACGAGTAGGTTACGAGTGATTTTTCAAAACTGGAAATCGTGTATTCGTGTCGTCCGTCCGTACAGTGCCTCGCCGGACGATGGTATGGCTTGAAAACAAAACGTGAGAATCGCCCGAAGCCCCTCGGAAGGTAGAAAAAAAAATTAAAGAAGGGTGTCAGATGTCTGCACACGTTCGAGAGAACTAGTGTGTGACAATGACGACGGCAGAAATAAAACGGGAGACTCCTCGGAAACGACGGACCCTACAGCAACGGGTATAAGTATACGGTTTCTCCCCGGTTCCGCTCAGACGACGACGCACAATAAAACCAACCTACGACAGTGTTATAAAAATAATAATAATAATAATAATAATAATAATAACAATAATAATAGGTGTTATAACGTAAATATCGTGTGCACGACACGACTCGAGGCGAAACCCGACCGGGCCCGCGATGATTTCGCGGGAAATCCACCGCAAGTACACGCCATCTGGCAGCCGGCGCGGCGGAGCGTACGTGCCGTTTATTTGTTTCCATTACGTTATTATAATACAATAACGTTCGCCCCGTCGTCGTCACGGCTACTGACATCGTCGCCGGCGTCATCGTCCCGTGCGCCTCGTGGCTGCGGTGGTCACGACGAGTCGCGAGTTCGAGGTACGACGCGGAAGACGTTCCCGTGCAGGTCTGTGTCGGTGTGTCCGGCGAGTCGGTATAGCGTGTGCGGTGTGACTCCGGTGCCGGTCACTTTGAGCTTCGGCAAACGATCTGCAGAAAAGTAAGTACCTATAAAGAGCTGCCTCTTCCTTCGGGCGTACACTATGTAATAATAATAACTACCTAAGTTGACGAGTTAACGAGTTACCGACCTAAGGACTTTACATTATATTATAATATAAAATCAAGACTTAAACTAAAATTATTTTTTTTCACTGTCATTAAGTTTTTTAGTTTTTACATACAATAATCAATAATGAATTTATTTTATAATGTAATATATGTATAGGTAGGTACCTTACGAAATGTTTAGACAATTTTCTTGATACCTAGTTTAGTTTTTTTTTTTTATTATTAGGCCAATAGTTTGAGAAGTATACGTTTAGTGTTGCGGTGAGGAGTATCAGGAGTCTCCAAAAAAGTATTGTGCCACTATTATGGGTACCAACTGCTCTAAACTTCTAATGCTTAATATATCTTGAATTTTTAAACTAGTTATTGGTACATTAATACAATGTTTGATTAAAAAATTCTAAAAGAAGTAGGCGTTTTATTTAAGAATATGATGATTATGATACCATAAAATATATAGTGATAACCATTTAAGAAAACTCAAAACCTTAAAAAATCACGTGGCTAAGAAATATTAAAAAATAATTTATTTCATAAAAACATAGATATATTATTTTTACGTATTTTACGTGAAAAAATTCAAATATATGCATTGCACAGGGACAGTTTTAAAAATGGGGCGAGCATGCTTACAAAATCACTAGGTACGCAAAGGTATCATATATTATCTAGAATGTAGTTGTAATTTAAACCGTATATTACTTTTATTTAACAAACATTATCTATTTATCTTAGTGAATAAGTATTTATTTACCTTATATCGATCATTTCGTATAAATCACACTTTTTATAGTGTTTCTCAAGAATGTTTAGGTATATGCACTTTGGTCGATGTAGGAGCTCTGGGTTGAAAAAAAAGAAATTCAAACAGCGATTAGCTGTTCAAGTAATTGTTTCTAAAATTGTCTGTACTAATATTCTACTAAAAATATGTCGAATATCTATGAACATTATACATTTTTACAAGAATTTAACACTTATTAGGTAACAAAGTAAACAGAATGCGGATCATGACCCTCTTCTCAGCATTTGAATCCTCGAATCTTTTGATCGGTACAACAAAGTCACCTACATGGCATTATAACATATTATAGAGAATACAATAATTATATTATATACTGGAATCCCTAATAAATGTATGTACCTTATACTTCTTTAATCTCAAATTTTTTCCATCTACAGATATTAATTTGTGTCTATGTATACTTATTAATTGCTCTTTATTATAATCACAGACCACAGTATTTATCAATATCCAATAAAATATTTTGGAGAATGTATTAGGTATTATATTTTTTACTTGCATATTGTTTGATATAATTACAGTTCATAAGTAGTGTAGTTCATTTGTTCACACAATCTAATATTTTATTAATTTGAATTACTTAGGTACGTACGTTATTTCTGGAAGAGGGACACCTATATCACATATAACGTATTATTTTATTCCTTTCAATTCTTGAGAATCTACTTAGAGAAAAAATATCAGAAGTATTTATTGTCAAAGCTATGGTATAGTTTTAAACAGCTGTTATATGAAATAAAATGTAAGTACCTACCTATAGTTTATACTTTATAAATACATTATTTAAATTTTAATACTATCTGTAGTGGATCAAGGTATTAATCGAGCGGAGGTTTTTTAAAAAAAATTACACTTTTTTCTGGTTGAACCTTGAATTTTGAATGACCTAATTGTTATCCTGCATAATTTCTCTTTTATTAAATAATTATATGTATACAACTACAGTAAGGCATCAATGTGTATTAGGTACCTACAATTTTAATATTATAGTTTTTTAGTTACCAAAATTTATCGGCATTCTTATAATATTTGACCTACAGAAACATTTTCGTTTCAGAATATGACCTATACAGTTATCACAATTTTAATGTATGACCTAAAATATTTAAACTTAAATTATTTCGTTGATTATTATTTCAAAAATGAAATAAGAAAGTACTTCGCACTATTTATGTGAGTATACGAGTTGGTTCGAATTGCATTTTCAATATATTATATAGGTCCTTCGCTTTTACTCAGGGTTTAAAATTAAATTAGGTAACTTTAAAAATTAAAGTTATATAATTGTACTATATTAATGAATAAATGTCTACAGACTGTTCAGCTTATAATAATATTGTAACCATAAAAACAATTAAAAAGTAACCCGAAAAACTAAATGCAAGGAAGGGAGCATACGCCCCCACCTCATATTCGCCACTAGGTAGGTATATTACTTTTTAGTTTAAAAATAAAATTCAAGTTAATATTTCAATTTTTTATTTTGTTTTTAGCATAATTAACATGCAAGAACTTTGGACTGATTGGCTAATGGTTATTGGAGTATGTTTCATAAGTAGTTGTATTATAACTGGACTTATTTGTGTTGTTTGTTGTTTTTGGTCAAAATGTGTACTGTTCAATTGTTGCCAGGCAAAATACAATAATACATTTATTATACCTTATGGTAATTATGAATTTTATGAAGTACCTACCAATACTTATTTATTTTTCAATCGGTTTATTTATTATACCATTAATGTGTTTTAGTTTATAATTTTTATTATTCTACATCATAATTTACATTTATATCCGATTTAAAGTTTTACATTTAAATGTTGAATTTGAAAAAATTGAATTAAATGTAATTTATAAACTTTTAGTAATACTATTTATTATTTATCCGTATTCACTCTTCAATGACCACGATGAGGCCAGCAGAAAAAATAACGTCTATAAAAGTGCTAAAGTTATTATTTAAAAATTTAAAACTCAGACCAATTACTTATTTTATAATGTTACTATGTGCTATATTATTAATATTACATATAATTTTTTAAAAAAACTGAATACATTATTAAGTTTCATAAATGTCTAGGTATATTGTATAACCAAGAGATTCTTAAATCGGACTAAACGTTTATTGGCGTGTTGCAACCCAAAATGGGTCCAGACTCTCACTCACAATTACATTTTTGGTGCGTTAGGTACCAAACATTTTTTTAGTGTTTATTTGTTTCCATCGTAAAATTACAAAATGGCCACACTTCATATAGCTAAAAAAGGAAGTACTTTTATATATACTATTAGCACCCTGGGGTAATCTTCGCCCCTCGGATAAGATAATGAGAATGGATGTAGGTAGGTATTACATTTTAAAGAAACGACAGATTATTTCTTTAACTAAATGATTCTGAGCAAAGCTTCAGTATAAATGTATACTGTGCATATATATTATCATTTTTAGTCTAATAGCCGATAGGTTTTTTTTACTAAAAGTTTCAAAACGTGTTGTTCTATCTCTAAAGTTCATAATAGTTAACTTAACCCTTATAAAAAAAATCCTGAGTCACGATTTTTGAAATTTTTTCAATATTGTTATTTTAGTATATGAGTAAGGTCATATTAAAATTTCAAAAGTTTTTGTCAAACATTAAATATATTATTAAAGATAAACTATAAAAAAATACGTATTTTAGATTCTGAGTGAAACGAAGGATCTTATGGTTTTACAATGATGTTTATTTTTTTTATTTTTATTTTTTTTTTCTGTAAACACTTTTTCGTACAGAAATCCTTGTCCAAAAGTTTCGTCCAGCAACTTTTTAGATTCGAAATTGAATTGAGATGGTACTTTAGAGAGGTCATTTTTCCAAAATCTCCATAGTTTTTCCAGTAATCAAGAATAACGATCGAAAAACTGAGTAGAAACGGTAAAAATCCGCCGTAAACGAGATTTTCACTGTTCAGATTTTAGGTATTTAGTCATAAATCGAAAATTATTGAAGCTAGAAACTTGAAAATTTTATCCAATATCAAATACATACTTTTTTATATTGGACAACATTTTCAGACCAATTATATCACTTTTGACTTAAATATAGAACTTTTAATTTACCAAATTGTTTGAAAGTTTGTATGTAATATAATTTTAAATATTTGACAAAAAGTTCTACAAATTTTAATATGACCTTACTCATATACCTACCTAATTATCCTAACAAAAATTCAAAAATCGTAAGTCAGGATTTTTTTTTATACACACTTTAATAAATTATTATAACTCACCAAAAATTATACAAATAACCGTAAAATACGTAAACAGTATTTAAATAATAATATATTATATTACACTGAAGCTTTGCTCAGAATCGTTTTATACTAAAGAAATGAGTCATCATTCTTTAAAACTTAATACATTCATCACCAATATCTTGTCCGAGGACCGAAAGGACGAAGGACGAACTTGTACCACCATCATCTCACTTACCAGCTTTTTTTTAATTCTTTTTTAGCCAAAAAGTTGTCAATTTTTTGAAACATTCGTAAAGTATGTGCTGAAATGCCACTAGTATAGCTTTATATCTATTGAAAATTTCAAGTTTCTAGCAAAATTACTTCGCGAGTTGTGATTAAATAACTAAAATCGATTTAGTGAGTGTCGTTTACGGAAAATTTTACCGTTTTTTCGGCAGTTTTCCTCACGAAAGACAATTTTGAGAGAAATATGTACCTACCCTAAAAGTACATTCTGTATGCAATTTTCAATCTTTAGAGTTGCTGGATGAAACTTTTAGACTTAATTAAACATACCATTGTGTCTCCAGAAAAAAGATTAAAAAATAAACATCATTGTAAAAACCAATAGATCCTTCACTTCTCTCAGTACTGAAAATAAGACCATTTGTTACTAATCAAATGGCCGACTAAATTTTTTTTTTTTTTAATGCACCACATCGCTAAAACATTGGGAATTTTAGTGCAACACTATACAGGTAGCCAGGTTAGTATTGTACACTTGATATTGTCAGTGGCGTATTTGAGCCTTCACCTAGGGGGGGCGATATTAAGAGGAGTAAACCACCCCCACCAATTAAAAACATTTTTTTTAGACATAAAAAACAACGCATTTTTATTATTTATTTCAGCACTTTTATTAAAGAATTTTTAACCACGCTTTGAACTCTGTGGACTTTAACCAACTTTGACGAAACGTATGCTTATATGATTTTTTTTTAGGCCATTTAAACGATGGTCCTTCATTAGAGTTTTCACTGTCACTCATTTTGTCGCTTATAACCACAATAATAAAAAACAAAATAATTCAAGTTACGCACTGCACGAGTAAGAAGCGACGGCCGACGAATAACAATTTTAGGTTATAGGATCTAGAGTATATTCGCTTATAACAGGGCCGCTCTTAGGATTTGCGAGGCCCGGGGCCAAAAATCATTGCGAGGCCCTTCTAGTTCTCACCCTCTACTTAAATACTTAATTATAAATAAAATGTTTTATTATAATTATAATTTTTTAATTTTACGATAGCGAAAAAGTAAATAATACATTTTATTATTCACTTATATAAATTACTATAATATTAGGCGTTAACTTTATTATTGATGTTTATGTATAAAACAAAAAAAGTAGAATATGGAAATACAAATATATAAATTTAAACCAAATTAATTTCCCTCGCTTTTGCTTCTGAAAATGTTGCAATTAAATCACCATAATCTAAATTCTCACAAATTTCATTTTCAATTGAAATAATGGCAAGGTCGGAAAGTCTCTCTTGTAGTGCACAAATAATTTTTAATAATCTTCAGCTTCGAAAAACTTCTTTCAGCACTAGCTGTAGTTATTGGCATTGTAAGCATAATTCTTAAAGCTATAGAAATATTAGGGAATGAATTGCAAGTCGTAATCATAAGATAATATGAGATAATGTTGTCGGTCGATGAGCAATAAAAGTTATTACATATTGAAAATGATATATTTAAATGATTTTAAATTATATCATATTATATATTTTTCTGCAATTCATAGTTCCGAAAAAAGTTTAACATTCAAGTGCGAGGCCCTTACAATGCGCGAGGCCCTGGGCATGGGCCCCACAGGCCCCCCCCTAAGAGCGGCCCTGGCTTATAACCCATGTATGCGTCGCATTTTCTTGGTAATTGCCATAGATATTGCCACACACAAGTGTTGTATATCTATGGTCATTGCTTATACGTGTCATTTTCGGCAAAAAGTCCGTAGGGTATTATGAGTTTACGACTTATGACCAACAATAACAACGTATACAATTTTCCATAACATGGTAAAAAATCAAAATGCAAGAAATCTCCAGTCTTAGCACTTATTTCCTCAGAATATTTGAATTCCCCAGAAAAATCTCCAAAACCAAATAATATACCAAAAATCCCCAGAAAGAGGATATTTCCCCATACCTGGCAACACTGTGACGAAATGACCATAGACATAATAGAACAGACACCATAGACACCATATACATTCTATTATGTCTATGGAAATGACCTATCGTGACCATTTAGGTAACCATTTCGACAGGTGACGTTCCGTAATCCGTTCCATCATTCATTTGGTACGACTACGTCACCCATTACTCGGGCTAAATGTTCAATCTTTGCATATCATAGAGCAATCACTATAGTACGGCCAGCGAAAAGTGAGCCGCGACCGTTACGCTCATAGTGGTGTATTTAAGCGTAACCAGGGGTTCTCCGTTTGTAACTATTTGCGCGCTATTCAAAAAGTCAGCTGAAGTTCATATTTTTTATTTATTAAATTGTATAAATTGCATGTACTATAATAAAACCTATTTTATTTCTTGAAAAACACGTATTGACCTAAATATAAACGAGAAATAATAATATTCGTATAGCAACAGGTTTGAAATTAATTTACGTGGCAAATAATTGTGGAAGCCCTGATAAAATTCGGCCACCCGAAGCATTAGTATCGCGGCTCACTTTTCGCTGGCCGTACTATAATCAGTAATCCGATTTATCCGATATAATATGTATTATATCAGTTGCCACTTGCCAGTTATCACAAAAATTTCTCATCCAAAAAATATTATTTATTAATTAATTAAAATATTTAGATACACTTATAAGTTCAACAATCATAAAATATTATTTTCAAAGATCTCTCGGGAGGGGCGATCGCCCCTATCGCCCCCCCCTCAAATACGCCACTGGATATTGTAGTATTGTACAGTAATTGTACACTTGAACCTGAATATATTCAGACGTATAATTTATGTCAAATATTCAGACATCAGTATATCTACAAAATATTATTTAGGATTCAAAGAAATAAATACTTACTATATTTATTTTGAGAATACAAATATTCACTCAAATTAGGTTACATTATGCATACAGTGTCATAATCGTGAGGCACCTTATTAAAGTTCCCTATTATAGTATGTTTAAAACTTAATATCATTTCTATATGTTCTTAGATAAACCAGAAGAAACAATGAATTTACCTCCAGATGACATAAATAATTCAAATTGTTATTCACCAGTACGGATGAAAAAACTTGAAACATCTGATTATTAAATTTAAGTGAATCTTAAAGCCAAAAGGTAATCAGAATTGAATTAAAAATAATAAATCATTGAGAATGAGATACTTATTTCAAGTATGTCTGTTCTCTGTTCAGTTTAAGAAGGTATCAGTGTCACTCAAATATACCGATCACTATATCAAGTGTCATGTTGCTCCGATTGACTACTGATCATCAATGACAGGAGTCGTATATCATCTTTTGCTGTGATAATATATACCAGTGTTGTGGAGTGGAAAAATATGAGGGTCACCAACAACGGGTTTTTGTTAGCAGTCCATCTCTATTGTCTACTTAACTGATTAGAGTACCTACCTATATTTGTTTTGATCATATTAGTTTAAAATTATAACTGCTGAAATAAATGTTTTATTACCATTTGAATTGTAATTCACTAAAAAAATAAACTAAGAAAAACGGTTTTCATGTTGAGCCTATGAACATAAAAAGAATATAAAAATATCATTGAGAACTTGTTTTAGTATCCTACTAAGTAAATGTTTTTATTTGGTACTGTATTTTTTTTTTTTGTGTGTGTGTGCATCTTATATGAAGTAACATTTCTCCACAAATTAACCTTATGTAATACTACTTTATAAAATTACGTGAAAACTTTGAAAACTCATAAATGTAGTGATTCAAGGAACAAACATGTTTGATCCCAAAAGTCAATACTACCAAAGTATATACTATATCCTTTATAGTATCAATGATTTCACATGTTTACTTTAAATTTGTGGATACTAAAGAAAAATTACTCTTTAATTCAATAGCTAAGTACTATCTATTCTTTATAGTTACTTAAAGCAACTGGTCATTTTAAATAATTGATATATTCGATTAATAATTAATTAAATCAACAGTAAGCAGATTTTTTTCAGACTTATTGCTTCTAATAAAATCATTTGGCCTTTAACATAGTAAATTAATTTAAAAATATAATTCAATTTTCAAAAATTGAAACTATCACTATTGAGTGGCAATCATACATGCATGAAGCATTCTTTGAAAGTAATAATGATGCATGTGTTTAGTGTTATAATGTAAAATGAAGAATATTAATGCCTTTATTTTAGGTAAATAATTTTAAAATATGTATCATCTTTGGCATTTAGTATTGTGTTAAGAGATACTATTAAACTATGATAGGTCATCATCAAACAAAAGTAATGCATTATTACAAGTAACTTATTTATAGCTTATCACCCCTGGTCGGGCATGTCGATCAGGTACCTGCTCCGCTCGGCACGCTTGTTGAACCTGATCAACCTCATCCGATCTTTCGTTTTTCATGGTTATGCCATAATGTATTATTGCCGTTGTATAGCGGCAGGACCAGGAGACGTTGTTACGCTTGGAGGCAATCCGAGCGCGTGTCCACACGTTCCTGACCCCACTGCCTCTGTGTCTCTCAAATAGTCTGTCATCTACCCCGCTTAGGAATTTTCCTACATGTTCCAGGCTGGCAGCCTTGCCGATTCGCTTTGACACCACCAGACTGACGTGTGTTTTTGTACCCGGGTGTCTGGTGATGTCAAGGACGCCCGCAGCAATGTAGCTCAGGTGGGGCAAAAAATTGCAAGTACCTAAACACTTATGAGAAGATTTACCGCTACACTTACATCTACTCATAATTAGTAATAGTATCGTTTATAATATTTTAAAAATCAAAACAAATTTAAGTAAATATAAAATTACACTATTATTTCTAATATTTCCAAGAAAAAACATAATAAAATTTAAACAAAAAACAACTTAATTTGATTTTAATTTACATATTACATCATATTTGTACATCATAATATTGCATTTTATTCAAAAAGTAATGACAATCTCCTTTTATTAGAAGCAAATAAATTAATTGAATTATCGATTTGTTGATTAAAAAAACCCATGATAGCTGAACACATTACTCAGAATACGATAAATGTAATAATAATAATGTCTATCAAAAGGTTTCTATTTCCGTTGACGACAGGCTGCTTATATATGACTTGTTAGATACAAGGATTGTCGCAAAGTCGCTAAATACCTAAGACCAGCTTTATGTAAAAAAACTTCTAATTTTGTAACTGACACAAAAAATCTCAGTGGCGTCCCTGGATGATGTCAACCGTTTAAAGGCGGAGTCTACGACCACTATATCCGAATCCTCCGCAAGGAGTCGGATCCCGCATCTGCTCGCCTTGATACTGCCATAAAGGAATTTCCCTGCCGCCTCCTGTGGCAGGTACAGCGTCGCCTTCATTTCAAAATGCTGTCAACTTTCTCCCAGTCGGTCTTGTTGAACAAGTCCAGCCTCGTCAGATGTGTGGTAGATGGGTAGAAGAATGTCTGGAGAGCTCCAGACGCTGCCAAGAAGCCAGCTTGCTCCTCAAGATCTTCAGACCTATTTCGGTAATTTTGGAGAGGTCGGCCATGGGCGGTACAATATTGAATCCTACCTGCACCCCAAGGAAGGTGGCCGCCTCTCCCTCTCCTAACGGACGTAACACCGTTCAGTCTATTTTAAATTCTGTTTGCCGGGTGTGAACCAGTGTGCGGCCCGACAAATGCAGTGTGGCGCACTTCACCGCGTTGAGGCGCAGGTCGATGGAAGTTAGCAGGCGTTGAGCTTTGTCCATATTCGCCTGTAGCTCCTCAGACGCATTGTTGATTATACACAAGTCGTCTGCGAACGCTGGAATGCGGTGGGCCTCCGCGTGGGACTGGATGGCGCGGATCACTCAGTCGATTGCCATAATAAAGAGCAGGCCACTGAGGGGGCACCACTGTTTGATGCCCGCCGCTATCGGAATTACCGGGGTCACTCCGTCATCGACTGCGACTGTCGAGGAGATTCCGGTATAAATATCAGCTATGATCTCGACTAGTTCTCGCCCCGCCCTGTTGGCGCTGGTTACCGCGAGCAGCGCGTTATGGGGTATTTCGCCGAAGGCGTTCGAGACGTCCAAACACGCTACACAACAGTCGCTCTTGCCGGTGCGTGCTGTTTCCAGTTGCCGCTGTAGCATGTGGACGTGCTCGAATGCCCCGTCCGCCAGCAGAAACCCTTTCTGGCACGGGTTGATGGCACTGTTCACGATAAGCCATTGCTTTAGCCGTTTTGCCAGACAACCTGTGTACAGTTTGTATGGTCTCCAGTTTCCAATCGCAGCTATGTCGCTCTTTTTGTGAATCAAAATCGTGGTTGACTTTTTCAATGCGGCTGGCACTCGCCAGCGTTTTAAACAAATATTCATGATGATGCACAGCAGAGTGCATGACGGACCCAGTCATCTCCTGCCTGCGGTTACGCATGTACATTGTACAACCTTGGTATATATTGAGCGTCGTTTGAGTCGGCCGGCTTGTTCACCCTGTGTTGGCCTTCCGTCCTGACCAGAAGTTTCACTATGGCGGCGGCTTCGGTCGTTATGTATTCCACCGTGATGAACAAGGCAGCCCAACATTCGTCCGAGACCTCGGCGGACTCGACGATTCATTCGGACGTCGTCCATGAACGCGTGGATGGCCATTGTATCACCCGGCGTAAGTATTGCGGTCGTGTCCTCGTTCTCGGGCCTCGACTCGTTCGGGTCGTTCGTTAGGTCCATTTCGAAGTCCGCGTCTACGATGCCGTTTTCGGACGATTCAGAATCTGACTTGTCATCTGCCTCCGAGTGCCGGGTCGGGTTTTCCAGTGCATCGCCGATAGTTGGTGACGGAGGTTGGGCTCTGGGGTACTCCGTGCGCCCACGCACAGACGTGCTATCATCGCTTGGCACTGCAGCCACTGGTAACCTATTGGTTGATGGAGATCACGCTCCGGGGGATTCAGTGTGCAGTTCAAGTAAAACATGAGACCATAGTTTAGTTTTTGAGTAAATGGACAAACAGATGGCAATGAGGGTTTATCCAACTTATGGTGCCACCAATTTTTCCATAATATATCTTGATTAAGTACATTTAGTTTTGCTTCGGTAGGTATTGTTACTTGCAAACAAAGATTTTTTTTCCAAACACTCAGAGCAGACACAGTATACCGAATTTCCTATTGGAAATTTGTGTAAAATACAAATTACTTCTATGAACATTATTAAGAGTAAAGCACTTTTATTTATAATAATAATATAAATGTCATTAAATATGTAAAGGTATTTGCATTTTGAGTATACAAGATTCTAACAGCTCATACATTTGCAAAATAGAAAAAAAAATATTTTTACTTAATTATTTAAGAAAGACAAATAATAATTTTAAAATAAACATAAAAATCTCAAAATAAAAAAAAAAATGAATAATGGTAATACAACTGGGTTAATTTTTTTTTAAACAATATGAATAAAATAAAAATTATACTAACTAAATCTTTTCTTGTTGGCAGTCATGAACGATACATAGTTTTTCACTTAACATTTGCCAAAATTAATATTAATCAATTGTGATACTTTGATATTTAACAAAATAATATACGTCTTACTTATTAAATGAAATGGGAGATAAATGAATTCTTCCTGTATTAAAGTTACATAAATGTCTCAAAACACGAATAAGTTTAGTATCAACTTTATTAGGTTTCAAAAGCAGCTTTGGATTTTCAGTAGTTCTTATAATTAAATCTTCGATTGCTGGCCGTAATGCTACAATAGCAGCAGCAATCTTGCCATCCATTTTCAAAAATATCCTACATACAATGAAAATGCATTTACTTTAATACAATTATTTTATTGCTACATTTAATAGTGTATTTTTTGTTTACTACAAACCAATCATCCATTACAACCATATTATTAATATATTCAACTTTACTGGCACCGAACAATAACAAATGTATAGGACTCACCATAGTTGAATGCAAACACATAATATTTACCTAGAAAACAAGAGGAAAAAATAATGTATTAATTTGAATCTGATACATAATCTTATCATGATGTATACAATTTTTTTTTCAATTCTATATCCACTGAGCAAGATAACTTTGATAGATCTGATTTTTGTTTTGAATGCTCTTTTAGAAGATTAAAGTACAATTGTTCATCAGTTTGTATAGCTAATACTGTTATTAGTTATTACAAATAAAATTATTGTTTATTATTATTTAATGTTTCTTTATTTTTTCACTATTTAACTTAACTATTAAGACAGTTTTATTATATTAAAACTTGAAAATTTTATTAGATTTTCACTATTAGCTTTTTTTAAATAATATAACTTAATCTAAAAAAAAGATTATTTCATACTATTAAAGATTAACGTCATTTAACATGAGTAAAATAAAAAAATAGTTCAACTATTTAAGGCATGGATACTTTCAGCAAGATTATAGAATTAAAGCTTATATTAATTAAAAGTGATGATTCAAATTGAGTATTTACAAATTAGGATTCAAAGATCTACAATGTAATTAGTATACACATAAATACATTTGTAATTGTCCGACTTACTTGTTCTTCAAATACAAAGAATGGTGAATGGAATTGATCTGTTAATCCAATCCTATGACTATTTACAGAAGATTTACCAATAACAGCAAATTCCTTAGATTTTAAATTTACCTGAATAAAATTAAAATTAAATTGAACTAGGGTTTTATTAAACAGTAGGTTAAATAGTATTCATATAATCATTAAACACAGATTGACAATTGTATTTATAAGATTTTTTTAGTTTTTATTTCATTCATCATAAACATTCTAGAAAGTTTATTAAAACATTAATTAAGAACAAATAAATATCATTAAATAATGGTAGAAACATATTAATTTTAAAAAATTGTAAAGTTTATAGTGGAAAAGATAATACAAAATGAGAATTAGGAGAGAAAATTTCAATCGTTGAATACCTTTTTTCTTTAGATGTTGTGAAAAGTTTCATAAAAACTAGTACCTAGTTGACTTTGCACAAATTTGAAAAGTTGCATCATACTTAAGTATTAAAAATAAGGTATGCTCATAAATTACCTTACGTTTACCCTTATAATGATAAATATTAGGGTAAAAAGCCATTGTAAGGAGAGCAGGAATTATATCCAATGGTGTTCCATCAGCAGTTATATTCTGATGATCAAAATTATGCCTTTCAAAGCAACATTCCGGAAAACCTAACTGAATGAACATCTTTATCAATTGATTCTAAATAAAATAAAAATATTAAAAAACATTATGTAAAATGAAAATATTATTATTTATAGCTTATTTTCCAATATACTAAATATAAATTATGCTTACTTTAATATTATGTATAGTTATTAATGCAGAAGCAGATAAATCATATTCTTCTGAGTTCTGATTTAGGAATACATTTAAAAAATGTATCTGATCTGAACAGTAGTGACTCAAATAATTATCCTTGATTGAATTTTCATCTGAAAAAATGAAAATAAAGACATTAAATTATTACATATGATGTACAAGTAAACATTACCATAATTTTCTGAGAATAAATCATAATCAGTTGAAGAACCAGCTGCTATAATACTCAAATATTCACCAAGCTTTAGAATATTTCCCAAAATCATCATTCGCCCGTATTTTGGTTCCACAGGTAACTGTGCTAAGATATTACCAAGAGCCGTGAGATCACCATTAGCATCAATACATTTCATTTCTATAATTATTCAAAAATACATTTATATATATGTGTGTGTGTGTGTGTGTGTGTGTGTGTGTGTGTGTGTGTGTGTGTGTGTGTGTGTGTGTGTGTATGTGTGTGTGTGTGTGTGTGTAAAAAAAAATTCTGAATATTGCTCATATATTGATTCACAATGATACACTTAAATGATATGATATCATTAACTTCAACTTTCAAGAAAAAACAACTGAAAACTATTTCAGAGAAATAGAAGTTATCATTAGGGTTTAGATTTATATAAAATATAAATACATATTTTTACAGATACAATATACCAAATATGGTGATTATAATATTAGTTTCAAAAAATGTTTTACAAACTTACTTTTGTTTTACATATATTAATACATATTATATTACAAATACATGTTTTTATACAAAATTTGTTATTTAGTAATTTTTGCAATTTTAAATTAGATTAATATGCTTTCACATTTTACAAGCATTTATCTTTAAATTTGTTATACTTTAAGGTTACATTTAAATTGATGTTATAAATTGAATCTAATCCATGGTTAAGATACTTATTCGAGTTTAAAGACCTTAAAAATGATAGTGTAATAATACATGTATGATGTATGATACTGATATTTGTAACAATTCTGCGGTGAAATACTCAATCATGTCGGATCCTACCACTGGTCACATGATAGGATTCAAACAATAATGATGAACAATAATTAAATTTGTATTAACTTTTATTTACTCATATTTTAATTTTATAAATATATATTTTTTTAATACAATTAAATCCAAGCCCTAGTTATAACATAAGAAAATTGATAGCTAATAGAAAATAAAATTATTTAATCAGGTTTATTTATTTTAAATAAATGTCACCTTTTAACATAATAATGACAGTATTTACAGCTTCCACAGGAGGAGGGTCGACAGCTTTCTCCAAAAATGAATGAATATCTCCCAAATGTAACAATTTAATAGATAATCCGATTTTACTCAAAGGACAACAAGTTAATTCAGGAGTGATATTCTCATTTAACAAATTGAACCGTGCCTAAAAAAGTATAAACATTTTAAAACACTACAAAATGACAGAAATTAACAAGAATATTCAATCTAAAACAGCATTTTAGATTCTGAGTGAAGCAAAGGATCTTATGATTTAACAATGATGTTTATTTTATTTATTTATATCTGGACACATTTTGCTCAATTTAATTTTGTCCAAAAATATAATCCAACAATTTTATAGATTGGAAGTTTGATGAAGATGGTACTTGGAGGTTCTCATCTCAAAACTTTTTCCAGGAGAGAGGAAAAACTGCAAAATTCGACGTAAACGACATTATCATTAAATCCACTTTAGTAATTTTGACATTACTCCAAAAGTAATGTGGCAAGAAATTTGAAATTTTCACCATGTATTATTAACATATCACTACAAGCTTTAAATAAAGTTTCAAAATTCTGACAACTTTTGGACTAAAAATACATTTTTTTTTTGTAAGATTATCCCTAATAAAGTTTTAAATATTTACTCATGCACTTCTCTGATTCTGAAAAAAATTCAAAAATTGTGACTCAGATTTTTGTAGGCGTTAGGTAATTTATTATATGATTTTTACGTAAATTTCCAACTTTAAATATTTATTTTGAGAAATTGTGCCATCCAAAGGGTACATTTAAATTCTAAAGTTTTGCTCAGAATTGTTTAACTAAAGAAACGATTTATCATTTCTTAAAATTCAATACATCAACTCGTCCAAGGAACAAAGAATACCCCATGGGACAAAGTACATACTTTTTTTAGTCTTTTTTTTTTTTTTTTTGCAAAATTACGATATTTTTAGTTTTAAATAATTATTTAAAATTTAAAAGTATTCCAGCATAAATATAAAATAATATTATTCATGCATGTATAATATAATAGAGTACCTTTGTGTATAGATTAAAACAGATGCCCTCTTGAACACGGCCAGCTCGGCCTTTTCTTTGTTCGACATTTACTTTAGATGCCCAAACAGTGTTAAATTTGGTAATATTATTAGAAAACTCAACTTGTTTTACTTTTCCATAATCAATTACAAATACAACATCATCTATAGTTATTGAAGTTTCAGCAATATTTGTAGATAAAATCACCTAAATAATAATTATAAATTTAAAATATATATTTATACTTGGTAATTATTAACTATATGTTTGGTAAAAATCTATGATAGTAAAATATTATTATAATAAATATCTCTATTTATGATGTAAATTATGTGTTAAAATAGTAAAATTAATACCAATGCAAAAAATAATGTACAGTTTAGGTATAACAACTATATATAATTTTATGTATATTAACATTATAAAAAATAAAATCCATTATTTCTTTGGATACCTATAAAATTTCATGTTTTAAGTAATAACTATCGGATGAGCTCCAAGTAAATTTATTAAGAATAATTTATTCATCATTAAGAGATAAATTCATAATGGCTGAAAAATTATTTTTTAATTTTATTCAATATCACTACCTAAACGATGCAATTACTTTAATTAAAATTCTATACTTTTACTTAAAAACTATGGTCCATTAATTGAAAAAAAAAACATTAATTATTATTTTAACATTATTAAAGTAGGTATACAGAAAAAATTATCTTTATGTTAGATTAATCAGGCAGTTATTGATATCATTTTTTTTTTAACTGATTTAAGTTTCAAAATTAAATTAAGACAAGAAAAATTAGTTTGTTACACTAAACATTTTAGATTTAACAGAAATAAATCACTTTAATACTTTACTTTAATATTAATGTATATTGTACATATGAATATATAAATTACTAGTTACTACAAGTCTACTACTTTAAAACTAAACATTTTATAATTCTGGTTCATCCATATATTATATTATGTTATCCCGAATTCGTGGAATAGCCGATTTCTTTCAAATCGGCAAAAAAATTGCCAAATTAATGAACTCGGAAATGTGGCTGTCTATTTCACATAATCGGTAGTATAGTTTTGTAGATTATATGATTCAGGCATACTTTTTTTCTGACAGATACATGAATTAAGCAATACATTATTTGATAATTCTAAATTGTAAAGTAAAAAAAAAAAGACGTTTTTATTCTTAAACTATTACCTACTTTGATATCAAGTAATAAAAACAAAATATTTTTGGGCTGCTTTACCTCTTGACATTACTACATTGCTATCATAACAATCTACATAAAGGTATAATAAATGACATAATGTATATATGATAGCGTAAATATAATTTTGAAATTCACATGTAAAAACGTAATATTTTGTTTTATACAGTGAACTTTTATTGATTAAATGAAATACGAAAGTATTATTCCTTGATGGCTGCAGATTTCCAAACAAAAAATGAATATTCATTGTGAAAATTTATTAGGTTGGGGTCAATTGTAATGGAGCAAGGATACCGGCATTGCATCTGCCATAAAAATTGTACATAGAAAAAGTGCAGATCCAAAAAAAAAAAAAAAAGGTGCAATTCAGCTTTCCATTTGAATCATACGTGTCAAAATATAGAATGAGTAATTCCAACTTAATAATTAAACTTATTATTTAAGGTTGTTATTTATAAAAGAAAAGAAATATATTTATTTAATAATTATTAATTATTGTTATCATTAGGTATTTTATTTTATTAATGTTCCCAATAGTATTTGACCCTTCTTAATTATTTTATCAAAGATAAATCTACTATTTGTATTAATAATTATTGGTAAGTAACCATTTTACCTTGACGTAACATATACATACTAAAAAAAAAAGTTGTACTCTAACTTTTTATTAATTTTGAGAGTATCATCTTAAACCAAATTTTTCTCTCTATAGTTAATAAAAGTAGCCATATATGTAGTCTTTTGAAAATATAAAATATAAATTAATTTAAACATATACCCTACTTCCATGTTTATTTTAATAAACTTCTATAAATAACTATATGTATTAACAATTTAAAATGTCATTTTAATATTTAACAATATCTTACTTTTCGCTTTCCACGAGGGGGAGGTCTAAATACTTTATGTTGTTCTGCATGGGACAATGTTGAATGAAGAAGTAAAATGGAACATTTCTTACCTAAATGAATAAAATGTTAAGACATAAATACTTGCTCCCTCAATCTTTTATTTTAAGAATGAACAGTGAATTTAATTAGATAAGTATCTTTTTCAAGCTTTTTAGTTTTCATAGAACCATCATTAGAAAAGTCACATACAGTAAGTCCTCGTTTAATGTCACCTCATTTAGCGTTTTTTCTCAATTTTGATGTATAAGTTAAAGTGTTTCATTTAACCCTGCAACGGTTTCAGTATAATGTCGTTTATTATGCATGAGTTCATCAAATGTATGTTATATATATATATAAATTTTAAACATAAGTAATTTAATTTTTGTAAACCTGTCATAGATAATACTGTTATTGTTTTGATTAACATACCTATCATAGGTAGGTACTATTTTTATTTATTTTAGGTAACTTGTACTTTTTAATTGTTTTTCATTTAATTGATAGTAGTTCAGCGAGACTTTGGCTATCTCTCCTGTTACATAGTATTTTTTAATAAATAATTAATATGGCAACAAAATACCATATGCATCATACAATTACAATAATCATAAAACATACATACATGGTTATTTATTGACAGGAACCCATTATAATAAAGTATATTATGTAAAAAGTGTTTTACTTAACATTTTTTCGGTTAACATTGTTTTCCAGGAACTAAACCTCGACGTTAAACGAGGACTTACTATAATTTAATAGATGCAACAAATATTTGATTATTAGAGTAAAAGTAATTTATTAAACGTATTCTAAGTTTATGTTTTCCTTGGAAAAGTTTGAAGTAAAAATAAACATTTGTTGATTATTTACCGAAATCTTTCAGCAGTAAATAATTGTTTAATTCTGTAATCCAAGCCCATCCAGGTAAAAATATCAAGACAGCACCATCTTTTTTTAAACTGTTTTCAATGAAAATCAACAAAGACTATAATAGTAAAATTTAATATAATTTTCTTAATTTATTTGAAATAATAATCAGATTTGAATGAAATTTACTTCAACAATTTGTAAATGATGACTATCCTCATCAATTATGGCAACTCTGTTTCTAATATGACTTAGATAATCTTTAGACACTAATAAATTACAATTAACTTGTCCATCATCAGTTTTTTTTTTAATGTTTTTTTCCTGCACTGGTTTATAATCTAATAGTTGAACAATATCTTCTAAAAAATACTCTGAAAAAAAAAATTAAATAATTAATATAATTATACATATTTTAATGATAAATCCTAATAAAACTTTACCTTTCACAGGATAGCAACGACCTTGCACATTAATGATAGGACAGTTGCTGAAATATTTACTGAACGTTTTTAAATTGGCATTTGCTGACATAAGAATCACTCTAAGATCAGGATATTTTTTCACCATTTCCTTGAGAATAATTAATAGGAATTCACTGTCAGCATGACGTTCATGTATCTCATCAACAATAACGTGTGATATACCAATCAAACCTTTTCTCAACTTCCGAATTAAAATTTCTAAAATTTAATAATTAGTGCTACTATGTAAGTCAATAATTAATATATACAACAATAATGTTGTTAACATTTACCAACTGTACAGAATAAAATTGCTCCAAAAGGTTTTGGGTTTATACTATCAAATCGAACAGTATATCCAATACTTTCTCCTAAATTTTCTGCTCTTTCAAAAGCCACTCGATTTGCAATAGAGATAGCTGATACCTTTCGAGGTTGTGTACAAATTATATTACAATGAGCTCCTTTTTTTGCATGAATATGCTCATCAAGAATAAATTGACAAACCTAATAAATATTATTAAAATTAAAAAAAAATTTTCAAAGCTTTAAAACCATTATCTGACCTGAGTGGTTTTACCACAACCTGTACCTCCTTGAACAATCACAACAGAATTGTTATTAATTATATCCAAAATGGCATTTTTTTTATCAAATATTGGCAATTTAGATCTATCTTTTATGCTTTTTTGAAATGCAAATGACTGCTTAGTTTTCATTGAAATTCTTCTTTCCATATTGTAACTTATATCCCTTAAAGATTTCTAACAATATCAACTTATATTTTAATTAAAATATTACTGTAAAGCAATTTTTATTTACAAATAGAAATTTCCACAATTACATTTAAATGACAATATGTGATTTTTGGATTTGCTAATAATAATATAAAGCAAGCATACTATTTAAACTATATATACTACACTTACAAACATTATAGGCCAGGGGTCGGGAACCTGCGGCTCCGGAGCCGCATGCGGCTCTTTAACATGCAACCTGCGGCTCTTTAGATAATTATCAATATAGAGTTATCCGTAAAATATAAATTATATTATACGTTTTATATTATGTTACGTTATTATATCAAACGTTTTCAAATATGAACTTTATTAAGAATAAATTAAGAAATCAACTAAATGATATCAGCCTTGATGCTTGTTTGAAGTTGAAAACTACAAATTACTCTCCAGAATTGAATAAGCTGTCTGGAGAAATTCAGTATAAAAAATCCCACTAATATTAAATAGATACGTTATTTTGTGTTTTATTGTGTTTAATTGAATAATATTATACTTGTATAAACAATAATAATATAATAATGAATTAATGAAATAAAGTTTTTCTATATTTTCTAAATTTAAGACGTATTATTATGTTTTTATTTTATTGCCTACTAAAAAAAGGTTGTTTAAACCTGTGCGGCTCCCTGAATATCATAGTTTTGTATTTTTTTAAAAGAATGGCTTTTTCCTGCGAAAAGGTTCCCGACCCCTGTTATAGGCTCTCAAAAGCTTTTTATAAACATTATTAATTCACTTTAAAATAGAGTAATTATTTCAAATGCTACATATAATAAATCTATTATTAATATTTATTAAATATTATGATGATACTTAATGTTATTTGTATGCATTTTAAAATTTAACTAAATAATAATTTTACTATACTTTAGCTCAATTAAAATATGCTAAATTTATAATTAGATATTTAAGAACATTAGATTTTTGTTTTAAATCTGTAAAAACAGCCAACTAAAAAAATTTAACACTGCAGCCAATATTTTATCCAAAAGATCACAATAAAAAAAAAAAACTGTAGATGGAGTGGCAGAGTGGTTGGCTACAGTCACGCCAATGTGACTAAGGTTAATCCCCGTCCAACGTCGCTAGCAATCGGATGGGTGAATACTCGATCCTCTAGCGCACCATGCCTACACATACGTGTACCAATACTGTACTGTACTCACCACACTACTAAAAAAAAAAATACTACATCCAATGGCCATAGCTGCCGCGGATTACTTAGTAAAAAAAAAATTTTTAAATTTAAAAACAATACTTCAACTAGATTTATTCAGTCAACTTTTATTTCACTTGATTTGATTTTATCTTATAAATATCAGATGTACCATATAAAAATGCATTTTATCTATTTGCTACTTTTGTTATGTTATTTTAATTAGTAATTATTTTAATCAATTGATAAAAATAATTAGGACTTCAATTATGTTTCAAATACATAGAACACATGTCATTTTTTAAATTGATCATAAGAATTTCTTAAATTTATAATATACACAAAATTATTTAAAATACACTTACAGGCTTCAAAATCTTAATACTTAACCATGGATTCCAGTTTGACATAGGAGGACACCATGATACAACTCTAGCACTTCTGAAATGATTGGATTGGCTAAATGGTTCAGGAACTTGTAGAACCAACATTTTACTTTCTTTAACAGTGCTAGAGTTTTTCTAAAATGTAACAATTCGAAAACTATTAAATAAAATGATAGATTAAAATTGATGAGAACACTAGTTTTAAATAAAATACTTATTTTCTTAAAAAAATATTTGTTTGTTATTTTTAAACTAGATATATAAAATTCTAATGAATTTGAAAAGCCGAATTTTTTCTTTTTATTATTTAAAAAAATAACAATAATAATAATGTTCCGTCCGTTTTAAAAGAAATTGAATAAATTTTTGTAATGCTTTCTAACTCTAAATCAGTGATTCCCAATCTTTTTTTACTCCACGCCCCTTTTAGATTTTAGATTTTAAAAATCTCACACACCCCCAATCAATTAAAAAAAAATTAATGTTTTATTTTTTAATAAGCTATTTAATTAAAGAATTTGATAATATAAAATAATATCGCAAAAAATATTGATGTGACTAATGACTGCCCTGAGGTTGGTGGTTTCCTGCTAACAAGATGATATCTGACTCAATAGATGTCAGCATTAGTCTTCAATCTCCTATTCCACATATTTTTAATTTGTATTTTGATTTGGCGAGTAGTTGTTGAACCGCACTTGTCATTTTCGACCAGGTATGTCGCCGAAAAAGCCATAATAAGTAATTCCACTTCTTTCCAAAGTTGAGGGTACATAGTTTTTTGTTTGATCCAAAACAACTCGTATCCATTATGTTTAAAATCAATTTTAGTTTCTTCATTGTGCTTCACTTCAAGTAGTTCTTCTCAAATTGATGGTTGGAGATTTTGTATAACTGCTAAAAATGGATTTAATACCCATTCTGGTACAATCAGGTTGTTGATATCCTTAAGTCTAGTACTCATATAATATTTAAGAGATTCCAAGTGTGCACAATATACACTTCTAAGCCAGAATCGAAAATTGATTTTGAGCTTGATAATTTAGAAAAATTATTAAATTCACATCGACTAATTTTTTCTTTAAAGAAACTTAATTTTGAAATTAATGAACTAATAATGGCCTTGGATTTTTTTAAATTAATTTTATCACCTTGAAAATTTTTATTGACCAGTAAGTTTTTAAAAAATATCTGCTAGGTAAGCAATATTTGTGTCTCATTTTTGTAATTTGTTGTAAAGTTGTTAATCAAGTGGTTGCAGAAATTCTAGTATAGTTTGAAATAAATTATAAAAGTGTATCAAATAATTTCCTTTTGATAGTCACCTAATTTCGGTTTTAGAACAAAGTGTTCAAAGTCTTCATCATTTCATGACATAATTGTCGAAACAGTCATTCAATTATTTAACTGATTTTATTAACACCATTGACAACAAACTGCATGGTGTCAAACAATTCATTACTTAAATTTTTAGCTATTAAATGTTGACGATGAATGACACAATGAACTGTTAAAATCCTTGGGGCTGCATTTTTTAAATGAACAATAAAGCCATTGACATCGAATCGTTGCAAGCGCTCCGTCCGTCACACAAGCTATACAATATGTGATAGGAATACCCTATATGTATTATATGTAGTAAAAAAAAATTTTTTACTACAATAAATATGGTTAATCTTTTAGTATCCATGTTTAATTATTTTTCAAACAGTAGTTATTCCGTTATTTTTCGTCAATGTTTACATATCATATGTACGCAAGTGACAGGGCTTCGTTATCTCTTATAGTGGATTCATCAAGTTGAAGTGAAAATTTTGTTATTTTTAAAATATCACACAATTTTATTTCAAAATCGTACTCCATTTCATCGATTTGCCTGGACACAGTATTAATACTGAGAGGAATAGATAAAGTTATGTCAGTAACAATGAAATTTGTCATTGAGTTTAATATTGCTTCTACAGCAGGTAAAATAAGTGTTTTGCCGATAGTGTATGATTTTCCACACTTTGCAACTAAAAGAGACACTTTGTAGGAAGCAAGAAGACCTTTATAGTTATTTAGATGTGTTTCATTAAAAAGTCCACTTACGGCTTTCCGTTTTTCACATTTATTCTTGAGGCCACGAAAGCACAAAATATTTTTGTTACTTTTACCTGAATGTTTTTTTCATTGAATGCTCTTTCATTCGTGAAGGTTTCATAGCTTCATTACTGAATGTTATTTCACAAATGAAATACAAGGGTAATTTATCATTTGTCGGAGATACAATATAACAAAATTTCATACATTCAATTGAATATTTCCCACATTTTTTGTTCTCGGACATTTAATATTTTTATAATATTTAGGAATATAACTTTTATGTACACGCACAATAATAACGTCAAGTACCTAGTACCAAATACGACTGAAGTACTACACATAACATTGTGGTCACATGAAGCTAATCGGAATCGGTACAGTAAGTTCTTAATGGATAAGATAAAGGCTTTTATGTTTATTATTATTTTGATGATAGGCTACATCATATATGTAATATGTATATTAATTTGGAATGTTAAATTAGCTTTTATTCTACACAGTTATGCATGCATTGCAATCAGTTTTAAACAATAAAAATTAAAATGATAAATGAACACCCCCTTCAAAATAAAAAGTGCCCACAAGGAGGCGGTAGCACCCACGTTGGGAATCAATGCTCTAAATGGACCAGGCATTAAATCAACTACTGATATTCAAAAAATAACATGTTCTAATAATTATAGATATATATGATAACTATTTGATCATAATTATAATGATTTGATATCATATTAATTATATGAATTCATCGCTTCTCGGAGTTAACTTTTGGAAACTTAAAAAATACATATTAGACAACAAATCATAAAATATTACTCTAGAAGCAATAAACAATTAACTTAATAAGTAAAAAATATAAATTTTACTTAAGCTTACTCTGGATAATTTTAATAACAAAAATATCTATATTTTTTTATATTTGAATTTTAACAACACATTTTTTTAAAGTATTTTATAGCATACTTTAAGATATATTGAAACATTTTTGAATTATAATAATTTAATATTCATGCATTTTTTAGTGTACATGGGAGATTTCTGGAAATAAATATTCAAATTTTTAGACTTCATAAGAGATGTTATACTTAAAAAACAGAAAAAAAAAATGGGTGATGGAAATTTATTCTTAGTTTCTTCGGTCTTTGGACAAGATAATGGAGTTATGTGTATAGAACCTTAAATGAGCCACCTTTACTATTAACAAATAATGTGTACTATATTATTTGAAATTTGGAATCAATGATTGTTTTCAGAAAATGATTCTGAGAAAAATTTTAGTAATAATTTAAGTAGCAACAAGTTAAAGTTAAAAAAAATAAAAAAACCTTGTGATAAATAATCGATGCAATTTTCAAATGTCTACTAAAAAAAGTTCTGGAATAATAAATAGAATAGTAAATGATGATTAAATAATGTTCATAAAAATACTCCATTTCAATATATTTAAATATCTCTGACTTAATTTAAAAAAAAATTGTAACTTATCAATATGACGATTTTAATACAGCTAAGGCTACTTACAAAGAATCTTGTAAACAAATTTCAGATTTTACAACCGAAAATTACAAAAAATTTCATAACTTCTTGTTTTATATGTCATCAAAGTTTCATTATGATTGGATTCCTATTTCTTCAAATACATTCTTAAGCTTAAATTAACGATAAAACAGTTTATTAAGTAAAAATTGTATAATAATTTACCTAAACGCTTTAAAAAAAAAATCCTGAGTTAAAATTTTTGAAATATTTTCAAGTATTGTTAGAGAAGTGCACGAGTAAAGCCTTATGAAATATTTAGAATTTTTCATTAAATATTTAAAACTTTAAAAAGAATAAACATTTAAAAACAAGGTATTTTTAGTCCAGAAGTAGTCAATTTTTTTGAATCTTTTTTTTAAGTATGTAGTACTACGTCAATAATATATGGTCAAAATTTCAAGTTTCTAGCAATTTTAGTTTTGGAGTTATGTTGAAATTATTAAAGTCGATTTAATTAAAGTGTTGTTTTTCTCCTCGCGCCTACAAAAAAACTATTAAAAGAAGAGCTTAATAAACCCTCTAAGTACCATCTACATAAAATTTCCTATCTATGGAGTAGCTGGATGAAATTTTTGGACAAAGTTAAGTTGAACAGTGTCTCCAGAAAAAAAAAAACATCATTGTAAAACCATAATATCTTTTGCTTCACTCAGATTCTAAAACAAATGAAATAAATTATAAAAAATCCTAACATTTTTGAAATTTTTTCAAAGATGTTGACTAAGGAAATGAATAAGATGATATAAAATTTTCAGATCTTTACATCAAATATTTTAAATTTTAGAAGAAAATAAGATTTCAAAAAATAAGATATATTTAATAATTTAATATTTCTATGAACTTATAGCATAAAAGCGGCCAATTTTTTTTTTTTAACTTTTGTCATGTCTGTATTAGAGTATTGATAATATTTGGTCAAAATTCCAAGTATTTAACATAATTAGTTTTGGATTTATGGCCAAATACAAAAAAATAGTTTTATGAATATTTTATAAACTACATATTCTACTCAATTTTTAGATAGTTTTTTCTAACTACATATTTTACTCAATTTATAGATAGTTTTTTCTAACTCTTGAAAATATGATTGAGAATAGAAAAAAATGACCTCTCTTTAGTACCAACAAGTAGACATTTCTGATTTATAGACATATTGAATGAAACTTTCAAACCATTATTTCAACTCAAAAAGTGATAATATAAGAAAAAAACAAAACTTGAAATAAATTACACATCATTGTAAAATCAATATATTCTTTGTTGCACTCAGGATCTAAAAATTACATTAATACTGGTTTAAGATACAAAAACATAAAATAAATTATTTTTATTAAAACTCAAAAGAATATTTAATAATGATTAAATTTTAAGTAATTATTAGAATACAGATTTATATTCAAAAACAGCAAAACTTACGCTAAATATATCAAATGCTTTAAATACATAAAAAATAAATATATGATATGATATTTATACAATATAAAGAATTATTTGTTTATTAACATATTTTAATAGAGCTTTAAACATATCAATGATCAGATTTGAATCGATACTTCTTTATCATAATATTTGTAAATTATTTCACAGATAGGTGGTCTAAAATTAAGATAAGTATGCGAAATAATGTACAGATAGTTAATACTATTAAATTTAGATCACCGAGAAATAATTTAATACCCAGTAAATTTATTTTAATTCTAATCAAACTTTTTTTAAAAAGAAGCTAAAAATTCACTATAAGATTATATATACAACAAAAAAATTGCAAAATAAATTTTTTAAATAGTCTTATGTTTAAATATGCACAAATATGCCTAAAAAAGTTTCTTATGCTATAAAACAAATTATGAGTTTACTTAGTACATCATAGAATCAATCAGAATAATAAATAAATATGTCATAACATACAATTCTTTTTGATAAAGAATTATTTTGTCTACATTTAGGTGCAACAACCGGGTATACCCATTTATTAGATAAGCTAATGTCATACAAATGAAGATGTCTGGTTACAGTGTTCGGTGCAATAACCAGGTATCTCCGGATATACCCGGTTATTGCTCCATAATAACATGTGCAATACTGTTTTCATGTTGCATGGTATGGTACTGTTTTGTATAATGAGTGATTATACTCATAAAGTAATAGAAAATTATATTTTCACCTTGAATTATTATTAAGTCAAAATATGAAAAAAATACCATTTTGGTGCAATAACCTGATATCTCCATGTTTTTTATTTTTTACTAATTAAACAATATACTTAAGATAATCTAAAATGTAAATATATATACATGAATTAGTTAGCTCTTCGTTTGGAGAATTCGAATATGTTTTTACAACATTTAAACCTCCATCAGAAATTAAATAATTTGGTTATTTGTATCTCCTGAATAATTTCAAAAAGTGGAGATACCTGGTTCTTGCACCGGACTCTTCAATTATGAATTGAATTAAAATAATTTTTTGAAAAAATTTTCACTTTTCAAAGTAATAATTGATAAAAATTAATATAATGCTTACTTACATCAATCAAAGGAATAATATCAAGATCGTCCAATATACTGTACACATCATTCATCAGCTTTTCATTAACATCAACTTGAAAAACGTTAACTTTTTCTTGTTTCTTTTGAGCACTTAAATTACGTTCAATTAGACCAAATCTACATAATTGACTGACCAATGAAAGTGCACATTTTTGAGTTGCTATTATTTTGGATGTTCCTTTTTCACATGAAACAATAGCTATAATAAAAAATAATTTGGTAAATAAGTCACAGATTAATTAATAAAAATGATATATACTTTTTTTAAGGTTTTCAATAAATATTGACATTTCAATCCTGTAAGTTCTAAAAAAATAGAATATTAACTCATTGAGTAATAAAACACTTGAAATTACTTTAACAGAGTTGCCATACTTTCTTGAGTATTGAATTTTCATTTAACATTTTCCAGAAAACATATTTATCTTCAAAAATGCCATGCAATAAAAAAATTGATCAATACCCTAATCACATGTTTCTGGGGTGAGATTGTTTGAGTGAAATCCTAAAATTTCATACTTGAATATATACTTTCAGGGCAAAATGTGTATAAGAACTAAGACCAAATGGAAAAAAAGAACAAGTTCTGGAATCAGGACTTTGATTAAATAAAATAAAAAATCTAAAATCAAACCATACATTTTAAATTAAAAAGATTTTTATTGGTTACAAAATAAATGTATTGTACTATAATATATGAATTTTAATTAAGTGTATATAAATTATTAATACATTTGGGTTTTCTTTTCACTTTAGAATTTAGATGACCCATTTTGCTTATTTATATGGCATTGAAATTAACACCACAAACAAATTATTCATTTACATTACAATACTGACAGTTTTAAAATATGTTAAAATTTTTTCGTCAAACAATGTATGACTTTTCATTAAAGTTTGTTTACATAATACCAACATGAAAATTCACTCAAACAATACCTACATATCTCAGGCGACAAAAACAATAAATGAGGACGCTATTTATTATCTTTGTTTTCCATACATACACTGATTAACAAATAAAATTATTCATAATGTATAAATCTAAGAACATTAGTTAATTTTCATAGTGGTAATTTAAATACTAAAATAATTCTCAATACTTATGTATTTGTATTTTTATAATAATACAATACCTATATAAAAAAAAAAAATGTTAGCTAAATGAAAAAAAAACCAGAAAAGACTAATTTCAATTTCAATAAATTATAAACTTAAGATAGATATGCCATATAGGAATTTCTTTTTTTGATATTAAATTTGTTTGATAAACTTTATTTACTATTGGGACCTATTTTTTTGTTTCTAAAATCAATAAATATAATGTTTTTTTTAATAAGCCATATCTATAATATCACAATAGCAATTAAATAAATAAAACAAAATTTAAATAAATTTATATTATAATCTTTCATTAACCCGTTTAACAATCAAAATGTAAATAAACTATACCTAAAAGTTTTATAAAATTTGACAATTTAATAGATTTTTTTTAGATTTTTCCTGACTAAATGAAATATCCTGACAATTCAAAATTATTTAGAAGTATGGCAACCAGTATTATTATGAACAAATAATAATTTACTTTTCAGTCAATTCACAGGTTTTGATAAAAATATTTTTTTTATTAGATTTAATAAACTGTTTTAATCTTTTCAAAGCAGATTCTTCAGTCCAATTACCATCCACTATAGGTTTTATACTCAAACTTTTTAACTATAAAAAGGCACAAAAATTTAAACAAATGCATTTAAATTCATTAAAGTAATAATGTATTTACCTCGTTAGTTAACGGAGCCATTCCAGAAGTCTCAGTATTTTTAATTTTCTAATAACATAAATACATGACAGTAAGATAAATATACATAATTTTATAAATGGTATTTAAGTTAATTTTTTTTTTTACGTTTGGAATAGTCGGTATTTCATTTCGAGATACTAAAAACAATAAAAAATCTTTGGTTGCTTTTTTTTGTGCAGATTTTTTAATTTTTGAATTTCCAATACCAATATAATTATATCCAGGTATCTCAAGTCCACATCTGTACTTCTGATTTGTTTTATTAACTAGGTAACAAAACAATGCATAATCAACAACATATTTCATAAAAATGGAAAAAGAATTCTCATGCCTTAATTATTTATATTAATATTTAAAGTTGTATAAGAAATAAACTTTTAAAAAATGAAGTATTTTAAGTTTTATATTTAGCTAAAGAGGGTCAAAATATTGTCAAGTACCCATATAAATGTATATAGTTCACATTTGGTGAAAACTTTAAGTCTTCATACTCTTACTTTTGAAGAAACAACAAAACCATAAAAAATCAATTCAATGAAAATCTTGTTGACAGTGATTTGACCATTTTTACTCTATTTTTCGGCAGTTTTTCTTTACACTTGGAAAAACTATCGGGAAAAGATAAAAATTACGTGTCTAAATATATATAACCAGATAAATAAATACACCCATCTAATTTTTGATCTGTAGAGTTTTTGGACAAAAAAAAGTCTCCAGAAAAAAAAATAAATATTATTGTAAAACCAATAGATACTTTACATTACTTAGGGTCTAAAATGTGGCAGAAGTATTATGCAAACATTTTATGCCTGATCTTTGATTTAAAAATGAAAAGAAGAGTCTAAAATGTATAGCTACTAAATATAATTTTTTTTAAAATTAATTTGCTTTTTATAATGTAATTTGTTAATATTTAGAAATCTGAGATCAACTACGAGAAATGTAGGTAACTGGAATAATGGAAATTGTGTTTTAAGGATATTGGTGTCGATGATTACTTAGGTATTTTATTTATACTTAGAAGACTTATTTTCTATATTTCATTATATTTACATTTATGTAATATCTTTTTAATTAGACTGTACATAACTGTGTAAGTACTTTACTACTACTACTAATAAATACAATTGTTGATAAAGAAAAATATGTTATCCTCTATTTCATTTTATGTATCAAACTATTATGTACAATTTCTTATATTTTAGAATAAGTGTTTCAGCTAATTTATAACACATAAATTTCAAGAGCATTAATAAATAGGTACCTATTATAAAAGTATTAACCGTAGCAATTCTCAATCTGTAAGTTGCAACTTTCTTAGCAGTCTTTAATCAATTATTTATTATCACAAATACATAATTTAAAATTTAAATCAATATAAAAAAAAATTAAGACTTTACAAATATTTTTACTTGACAAAAGGAATTTTAAAAAATAGTACTTAGGTAAAAAATCTGTTGATATAATCAAATTAAAATTGGTAATAGCTGTACACTGTCATTATTATCAAAAGAAGTAAAACTGGTTGAATTGAATGAACAGATTTGTAGAAACGAAAACTGCCAACTTTGGATTAACCTAAAACTAATATTTCAAATTGAGTGAAAAAGCATTAAAAATATTAATTTCATTTTCTCACACTAAATAGTTACTTATGAGAGATGAGATATTTCACAATGACGAAATTAAAACTAAAAACACACAGGAGTTTTCAACAGTTGATGAGAATTATGAATACAATTAAACAATAAAACTTTAAATAATTTATGAGAAAAAAAAGTTACGAAAAAATGTTTTATTCGACTCGAATGCGCCTCTTACTTTACTGCGCCCTTGGCAAGCGCCCATGTCGCCAACCTCTAGTTACGGCGCTGTCAACAATAACAAAGCTAATAATGTATAAAGAATTCATTAATATTTGAAAATTCGTTATACCTACATATTAGATGTAAAATAATGTATTTATTAATACATATTATATAATACCTATGTTTTATATTTCTTAACACAGCATGAAATAATCTACACGTGTATAATGTGAATAGAAAAAATACTTTTCAATTTTTTTGGAGGCTCGGTAATCACTAATAATTTTTTTTTAATTCATTGCAAAGTAAAATATAAAGTATCACTTATAATATATACGAAATTATGAAGAAACATTATATTTAATAAAAAAAATCTTACAATAATTATATTATTTTGATGACATAACATTTTAGAAAAATGCAAAGTAATTAAGAATCTATCTCCACCAAGTCCTTACTAAGTAAAATTTAATATTTAGAGAAATATATTAGTATTATGCGAGACGTTATGTTTCATGTTAACTTCAATGTGATATTCATCAATTGAAAGAATAAAAAATGGTGGCGAATGGGCAAAATTTTTATAACTTTTTCACCAGAAAATACGTCGAGAAGTCTAGAACATAAGGTCCATTAAAACCAAGTTTATTTTTCCTCATTACTTTACTATGTGAATTCAAATAATAAAATTTTAAAACATTGAAACATAGTTTAATTACAAAGTAAAACTATGTTAACATCACGGGGTGTCAAAACTATTTTTAAATCATAAGAATTAATGCTAGTCAAAATATTTCACAGAATTATTAGTTGAAAGTTACAGTTCTTCATAATTTGTTTATTACAAATTTGATTAACTGAACAAATATAATATCCAATTTATACATTAAAATAAAATGAAAAAACAAGTTTTAATTTACTTTTTTGGCAGATTTTAGTAATAGTGTTAATAAGAGCATTTCCAATTTTTTATGTTAAGTTAGTGTTATTATTATTTATTTATGATAAAAAGTATTTTTTGTCTCTTTGGTGTTTCATGACATTGTTTAATTATCATTTATAATTCTATAGATATTACATTTTTTTGTAATATCTTTTTATATCTTAATTATAGAGATTTTTTTTTTAAAGATAAAAGGAAAAACATGTTTCAAAATTTTTAAATATATCTATAATTCTATAATATATGATATACAATTTATAATAATATATAATGTAGTAGAATTGTAGGGATTAAATTAATTATTGAAATATTTAAAGATACCTAGCAAGATGCATGTAAAATAATTTTATATTGTTAAGTTTAAATTATACCTACTATTTTATAGATTAAAATGAATAGCTATGAAAAAACTTAATTTATATCCTTGACATAGTACCTATAGGTACCATTTAAGGTTCTTAACCTTATGGATTTATAACTGACAAATAAAATGTTTTTTTGGCTCAGTGATGATACCTAACTGATTATGTACTTGCATTTGTTTTGACTTAAGAAAGGAACTTTCTTTAATTCATTATTAGTTAATATAAGATTTAAGTGTTTTTTTACAATTTATTAAAATAAATGCCATCACTGACAAAACACAAATTAGATTAATAGTATATAATACTGAATGATATATATAGGTAGGTAACTTATTTATAATTATTAATGTGCATTATTGCTTAAACTGTCCCTGAAGGTAAATATATTATTTAAATATTTCACTTAAATTATGAAGATTTCTTCAACACAAAGTATAAAAACAGGTAAAGGCCATAGGCTAGTCCCGACTTTCAAATAGGCCTATCCTCAACTGGGCAAAAATAAGTCAAATATCATTATTATAAAATATATTTGCATAGTTTCATAAAAAAACGTTATTTTAACAGTGATATGAACGTAAATAATAAAATTGTTGTTAGTACCAGAAAATTTAAACCGTGGTTCCAAGTTGTTTTCGGAACACCATTTTGCCAATAATTCATTCGGTTTAGCCACAGTCAAAGCACCGTTTTCGTTTGTCACGTGGGCCATAGTTTACGACAAATATATATCGCAGTGCGCAGTGTTCGAACGCACACAAATCGACTTATCACATGCGAGAATGGAGACCCATTCACTCCGATACTTGCGATTAGGAAAATACGTTACGAACTTTGAAAATGAGAACTTAGAGCGAGTTGCCAGGTATCGATCTAACGATGCTCATACCAAACAAGACAAATAAATACTACACTAAACTCAACAACAAAACGGTTAGTCATAATTATTTTACACGATTTACCTACTCAGTACTTACTATGATTAATGAAAATGAACCACACACGTCATACACGTCGCGAATAAAATATCAAATGAACAATTATATTAAAAATCACGATATCAAATTAAATTTACCACGAACAGTTGTCGTTAGCTGAGGGAAGGGACTTGCGCCACGAGGATGATAATGCACGTCTTACAACACGAATGCGATTTACACAACCGACACGGTAATAAATGAGTTAAAAACGACAACGACTGGTAAGCGAAATGTGATGATCGTAATCAATCGGGAGGAATTAACGAGCATTGGCGATAGTCGATAAGCAAAATATAGCCGGCATCGGCCGAGTCCGAGCGCAATTTCCTATCTACAGAAATAAATACGTAACCGCATTAGTTGGATAAATCAGGTTAACCACTAATAGGAAATAAATATTTTTATGACGAAATATTATAACTATATCATACACATTACAATCATTGTATATTTAAACTTGTTAAACGTAAAACAATTTAATATTTACACCGTATAATGTATTATAAGTTTATAATATAATTTACAAAATATCATTCAATATAAATTATAATGCGAAAATATATGCGTTTCATTTTTAGAATTGGTTTTTAAGCTGCATCCGAGTTCCGTCCCAATAAGAACCATTCATCATACCAATTGGCGATTTAGTCCCGGTTAAAAATAAAGTATACACCAATTCTGGCTGTATCCGGATTGATTCCCGATATTTTTTAGGACATACACTCGAATTGATTCGCTTTACTTTATGTGGCGCATATCTCATTAATTGGTATCTAACATGTTTTGGTAAAAGACCTTCGAAAAAGTATTAAAGATATGTTATGGTTTAGTTTATCAAATAATTTTTCCTATCACATACCTATAGAATATGGATAGATACATAAATAAGAAATGAATATCTAGATAACGATGAAGATGTAATATCTTAAAAAATAATAGGGGTTGTACCTTGTACGAACCTTTTTAATTAGAAGGAAATGTATATGTTTAGAATTAACACTTGTCGACTAGTGTTAAAACCTCGCTATATGTATTCGGGTATTCCTATCTAAAGACCTTATAATTGGTATTACCTTTTTCCTTTCGGAAAGCTTATGATGTTATGTTTAATATGTTTTATTTTTTTTTTTTTTTTATGGCTCATATTCATATATAATTTTTTGTTTTTCTTACTTCTTTTGGTATTCATAGAAAGTTTATTTTCATTCTCCTATTATTTAGTTATTTTTTGTTGTTATACCTTTTTTTATTTAATTCCTTTAATTCTCATCTCTTTTTTTTCTTTGTTTAATTCTTTTTATTTCTTTTCTCTTTTTTCTTGTTTAAATCTTTTAATTACTTTCTCTTCTTTTTCTTATTTAATTCTTTCTCTTTTTTTTTTTTTTATTCGTTTTATTCTCAATTACTTTTGATCGAGTGATTTATCTTTCCTCCTATCTGAGCTGGTAAATTTATTTTATCTTATTCAATTATTATTATTTTTTAATTCTTACCTGGATGCAGTCCAGTGCCCTTACGTGATCGACCAGGAACTCCAGTGAAATCCTACAGAGCGAAACTCTTGACCGACACGAGCGTGTAAATATATATATATATACGTTTTAGGAATGATTCTAATTAATCTCTGCGTGAGCAAAATCACTACACATAGCAGTGGCGTATTAAGGATTTTTCCAGGGGGGGGGGCAAAATAAAAAATTTAATAGGGACCCCTTAATTAGTATTAAGCTTTAATGACTACTGGACAAATGTATGATTTATATACTGGGTTAGTATAAATTTGAGGGCTTAGCTCCATGACACAACAAAAAAGTTACAAAAGAGTTACAAAATACACAGAAGTATGAGATCACATATTTAAATGAGATAAATTACAAATAAACCCCGTAAAATTTTGATTATTTTTTCCCCTAATTTTGCATTTAAATAATTAAATATAAAACTACAGTAGATATGTTTTGAAAAACTTAATATAATTTATATTTAATAGTTAACAGATATTAAAAAGCAACAATGTATTTTATTCTGAATTATATTATATTTTTATTTTATACAACAAAATTTAGTTTCCTAGATTTTTTAGATAATTCGTCCACAACTTGCTAGTCAAAAAATCAAAATATTTCACAAATTACTATTTACCAGTGTCAAAGAGGCATAGAGCTAAAATAAATTTAGAAAAAAAGTTTTCATCTCAAATCTTGGGGGGGGGATCAAACCCATTGATCGCCCCCGTAAATACACCGCTGACACACAGAGATATTATGGGGAAATAAAAAATACTGATATTTGGTTTTTAAATTTAAAAGGGAAATATATAAACAATTATATGACGTGGATATGTAAAGGCGGTGTGCCTGACTCGGTCCAAATACTATAATCACCTCGCAAAAAGCGCATACGATCATTTATGGTGACTTTTTAGGAGACTGGTTAGTAAGTGGGCTGAGAAAAACAGTGACTGGCTGTCCGTTGATTGCTTGGCCGATATTTATCCTATTGATTTCCATCCTTCATTTGTATTTTGGATTTTTTTTTAGTAATAGAAATTGTGTTTATTTTTGATGAGTATGCGGCGCCAGTCGCATGCTCATTTACAATGAAAAGTGTTGTTTAAAAGGTTAGTGTTTAGATTTCGATAAATTCTTGAAATAGGGTGTATTTTTAACAAGGATGTTTTTTATTATTGAGATTTGGTATTATTATCTACTATGGTGAAATGATATAGTGCTTGCAACGCATTGCATGTATCATTACATCAATATTATTTAAATCCAGATAAAATATACGTAGACTTTGAAAAAACTGATTATGTGGCTGTCTCTGTAGTATGGCCTTACTCAATTAAAAGCAGTGAGGGTCCTTCGGGGGCAGGGGAGCGATGGGTGGAAAACGCATATACATAAATAAATAAAGATAAACAATTTGGTACCTAAGTAGTGAATACTATATAGTTAAAATAAAACTGCCATATTGGTAGTCAAAATAAATATTCTTAAAAAAAAAAATTTTTGTTTTTCAAACATGTTTGTTGTTGAATTAAATTTATATGGTCATTTTTTTACAAATTGTAATATTGATATTCGACCTGAACCAGTGCCGGCCCAAGATAAGGGCGAACCAGGCGGTTGTCCGGGGTGCTTTTAATATACGAATATTTTATAAATTTTAATGTAATATTAAAATTGACAATAGTAGGTATATCTAAATGACTAAATTATCCATGATAGAATATTCTGTTATTTAATTTACGTACGTGTCTCCAACCCCCCCACTTAAACATTTTCAACATTTTTCTGCGCAGATGTTTAGCATGTAATTAGCATGTATTTTCATGCATAATTTTGTAATTTGCATGCTTTTTGTTTAAGTGTAAAATCAAAAAATAAGTGGGGGGCTTTAGACACGTGTCTTCGACCCCCTACGTGTTATAAATACTAATCACCAAACTTATTCTTGTGCCAATGATTAGCACGTAATTAACATGTATTTGCACGACCGGTCCCGTAACTACAACCCCATCCCAACTTGTGCAAAATCCGGTTTTCTAATTCGCACGTTAGCTGGATTTCCAAATATCTTTTAAGTCTTTTACAGACTCAGTTTTAAATTAATTAACTTCAAAATGAATTTTAATCAGATTAAAAAGAGTTTTATGAATCAAAAATAATATCCAAATTATCGTTTAAACTTTTCCTAAAAGTCGATGCGTAAACTGCAATAAAAAAAATTAAAAACAATCTTATGTATCTTATACTTTTGTAAAATTAAAAGTTATTTTTAAATGAAATAAAATTACATCATACTCATTTTTAAGGATATAAATATATTATTTAAATTTGTAAAACAAATATTAAACTAATATTACACATTTTTGGTTGCATTTATGACATTGAATTACCTATGCTAATATGTACGTAATAAGAATTAAACTGTTCATATTTTACTTTTGCAATTTTTTTTGCAAAAAATGACATGCACATTATTTAATCATTTAATCTATTGCGAAAAAAATGATCGTTATCAACTGTCTGTGGGTGTCTCTTTATACGTTTTGGCGTAGAGATAGTCGTATAAACCAAAATAATAAAAAAATTCAACACCTTTTTATTTATGACAAATAAACTTATAATAATTATATACATTAGACATATAATGCAATGCTTAGAACTTGTGGTGTTTGTAGTGATGGTTTTCATAAATTTAGTAAATATCTAAGAATTAATTGAAGGGTGTCGAGTATTCTTGATGGTTGTACCAAAAATAACTAAAATGATGTGATTAATGATTAAACTAAATGAAGGATGGAAAACCGTGACAAAATTCATATCTTGCTATAAAACAATAAGTAAACTACAACGAAAAAAATTGTTAACATTATAGGCTACGATTAAAATGATAAAATACATTATAAAAAGTATAATCATTCCAATTTTTTTTATTTTTAAGGAGGTTTTTCATTTTTCAAAGATTATTATTATTATTATTAAGTTTGAAAATCGAAGTATTTCGCTTTGGGGGGGGGGGGGGCTGGGGACACGTGTGAATAAGAAAACCGGATTTTGCACAAGTTGGGATGGGTTTGTAGTTACGGGACCGGTCGTGCAAATACATACTAATTACGTGCTAATCATTGGCACAAGAATAAGTTTGGTAATTCAGTAGATATTGGTTTGCTAATGAAATTGAACAGTTGTTATTATATTTCAATCAGCATGTTTTTAATAACCGATGCCGAATAAGCCGGTGCGATTCCTATGCACGCGGTTAGAGTCGAGCGGCCGACACGTCGCGATTTGAATTTTGGCCGCGTGATCATTTATTTAGCTGCGCGATCCAATATTGATTCCTATTTTCGCGTCAGGAGTCGCGCGGCTAACACTATTTAGGACTAGAATTAGACACGTAGCCACGTGGGTACCATGTAGTTTTATCAAGTCCTCTGGAACGGTTATACAGTGTACTTATATATTATTGATTGTTTTCAAATACTACCAGTTTAGTTATTACCATTAATTTTACCATTGATTATAGAATAGATTCTATTTTATAGAATTCTATTCTATAATCAATGGTTTTACTATGTCATTAACAACAAAAACAAAAATTAACCATAAAACTACTTCTTTCACAAGAAGTAGACGAAGAGCAAGCCATCACAAAACACGCTTTTCAAAATCAGAGAATTCGGTTTAAGATATTTTATCATTTATATGATTATATCATTCTATGCATATTTGACAGTATATTTTTGCGAAATCATACACTATTTTAACGGAAAAATACGTATTTAGCAGTTCATGACAGCAAAACTCAAGAAACACTTACTATTCTATAAACATCAGACAATCAAATGGTTGTAATTATAAGTAGGTATATAGTACCCTGTTAGATATAATAAATATGCATAAAGCACGACAATTTCAAACTGAAAAAAAACTATAAAAATTGTGAACACATTCCTTTTTTCCATTTAAAAAACAAGTAAGGGTAAACATATACCTACATACATACACAACTAAAGCAATAAGAATTATGCGGAGTGAGTTTTCTATACTATATCTATATTTACTTTAGTGATTGTGTAATATATAATATAGTATATATCATATATCACACAATCATAGTGTAAACAAAATCTGTCATTTTACAAATAATCTTGATCACTATGTTTAAAATACAACGATTTATATTGATATTCCTTGTTCACTCCGTATTATATTCTATGTTTTACATTTTTTTAATCTATGAATTTCATTTATATACTATTTTATTCACATTGTATAAATATTGTAACAAATATGTCTGATTTTTTACACTGTGCCATATAGGCAACCCAACAGACGGGCAGTTCGCTTTAAATAAAGTTATTTCTCTCATTGATTTTTAGTTATCCCGGTCAATTTTATTATCCAATGACCAATGTTAAGTTGAAATAAAAGGAATACAAATAAAAACTATCCATTATTATGAATTGAGAAACGATTGTATAATTTATATAAACATATATAATTTTAAGATTGAAATTAAATTTGTTCGTAGTACCTATCAATAATATATGTGCGCTTGTAATAACACAATAACGTCTCATTAAAGGGCGATTTCTTAGAAATAAAGAAATAAAGTATGACATTTTCTTACTACGTATTGAAGTCGATATTCCATCATTATGTCCCGCGCCCATTGCTTTTCGCAACACCACCACGTAAATAGATCGACGCGATCTAATCATAATAAAACCGTTTTACGGCCAATGGTCGGTGCGACGGTGCACGATACATATTTACATACACGCACATTACACAACACGCAGTCGTATTTTTAAGTTTATTTTAATTTGTGCTATAATGAGTAACATAATCGAAATGTCCACTGTCTATGAATTATCGTGTATGTCCTCCTGTCTGTTTCCGTCACCATGTGTTACTAACCTGTCCGCGCTGTAATTATACCCATACATAATACACTTGTGAATTTTATTTTTTTTTTTAATAATTGACTGAGTGCGTCTCAGTTTTGTTCATACTTTTGGGCTTCAATAACCGTTATTATTTAATTTTTTTTGTGGATAGTGTGCGCCAATCGACTTTTATTTTTGTTTGCCAGCGAGAGCGCGAATTATAATTTTTTTTATTAAATTAATTAAATTTATTCGCTGCTTGCGCATATCGCCACTTTGTGAATTTTATTTATTTATATTGTACGTATGTGTGTGCGTCTTTGAGAAATTTTGATTATTATAGGTACAGATCGAATTCAGGGGCGTCATTTGGGGGGGGGGCAGGAGTATGCATTTGCCCTACCCTAGATTTCAAAGTAACTTTGGGCCGGCTGCTTCTTTCACATGGGCCGGCACATGGGACATTAGAACACATAATACACAATAATTGAACATTGACAAATTTAATATAATATTATATGAATATCTTATTTAGAAACTGTGATTAATGTTATAAAAAAAAAATATTTGTCTTTTTCAACATAAAATGTATTTAAAAATATTTATATGTTGGTTTGGGGGAAGATAATTATGAATAATATATATATTAAATTATTAACACAAGTGAATGAAGTTTTGGTTTATAATTTATGTCAATAAAAAAATAGGTGTTGAATTATAGTTGATTAATGTTGCGAGCGAAGCGAGCGGTTTTTTTTGTGTAGGTACTTAAAAATTGTACACTGATTGGGCCGGTCATTATTATGCCCTACCCTATCATAAATTGAAATGACGCCCCTGATCGAATTGCAGCTGGTCAGTTCTGCGCTGCACACAATTTTATTTTATTTTGTTATTTTCGTACTATAGTCTAATTATTTGAGCCGAAGATTCAATTACAATTATTTTACGTGATGTTGTGATTTTTTATTTTATTTATTTGTTCTATAATTTATTTCTATACAGCATCATAGTTATACCTTTTTTATTAGTTTTAAGTAGGTACCTTATTGTCATGTAATTTTTAGTATACATACGCAATACACACATACACAAGTGTCAGTGTGACCATCAGAGTGTGTGTGTTACGATGGTAGGAGGTGTGCAGGGAGTACTGGTGACCGGTCGTGCGAATTATTATTATTATTTATTTGTATCCGCCCCGAACTCTACGAACACATTTTTATGTGAACGCACTAATATTTTAGTAAATTATCATTAATTTAAATAAAAATTATTGATTTTATATATATATATATATATATATATATATATATATATATTTGTATATATAAATCAAATTGAATCAAAAATATATTTGTAGTATACCTGCATGTTTACCTGCATGAATTACGTGCATAAACTATTCTTTCAAATTATGTTTACTCCATTGAAAATGAGTTAGAATAACATATTATTTATTTAATTTAGAAAATAATATTATATAAGATATTCTTAATTTTAGGAATCACACCTACCTACTAATAATCTAAAATATTATGGATTCAAATTGCTTGTAAAATTAACACTATTATTTTAAATACAACGCGTTTGGTTTTGTATAACTTTGTTTTTAAAAGGAGTATTTAGGTAGGTGATAGGTAACCTAACCTACATTTATACACATTACAATGATTCATTGATGTGTTTACTGTTTATCATTATGTTTTCAGATACCTATTATGTTTTTTGATTGTTACACTTACAATACAAGTGATGGTTAGTGATGATCGTATCCTGGAACATTATATTATACATCATACTTAGATTATATTTATACCTGACATACAGTTCTACCAGATTCAGTAATAATAAAGTTCTATTATGTACTGAGCAAAGAAGACATTTTTTTTTCGAAAAATTCAAAACATGTTGATGTTGTTATATCTATTTTTTTTTTTATTTACAAAAGTTCATAACTATTGAATGATTCAATAACTTAGTATACACATTTAAAGTTGAAAATTGATGTAAAAACAGTTGATTTTATAAAAATCTTATAGTGATTGAATTAAACGATTATAAAAAAAAATTCTGACCAAAGATTTTTATGACTTTTCAGTATTGTCAGTTAAGTATATAAGTGAGGTTCAATTCAATTCAATTTTCAAATCAGAACTTTCTGTCAAGTATTGAAAACATTTTAAATATAAAAAATTAGCTATTTTCAAAGTTTTATTATCAGCCCATATAGTTGTACATATTTTTGAAACTTTTGTCAAGTATGTAAAAATGTGTCATTAATATATGATGAAAAGTTTCTAGCAATATTGCCTTTGGAGTCATGACTAAATAACTAAAACCGATTATGTGAAAGTCTCCTTTCCGGAAAATTTAACCGTTTTTACTCAGTCTGTCCTCACATCTAGAAAAATTATTCCGGAGAGAAAAAATGAATACTTAAAGTTAAATTTACATGCAATTCCCTATCTATGGTTTCTGAATAAAACTTTTGGACAAATCTTAGTGTACCAAAAAGTGTTTCCAGAAAAAAAATAAACATCGTTATAAAATAAATAGATCTTAAGTTTCACTCAGAATCCAGAAATAACTTAAATTATAAAAATTAAGAAATATAGAGCATAGTATATTAATATCGGTTCATAGATAAACAATATTCAATTGAACTCAATACAATACACAAATGACACATTTTTTGCTCAACTGGTTGAAAATTTAGGAGAGCTTTGTTGACCTTAAATTAAATTATTCAATTATTTTGTTACTTTTCATTCTTAAACCTACAATCACGATTTCAATACAATCATTTTATATGATGCAATAATTTAATAATATACCTGTTAATATAAATTATAAGTATTTGTGAATTATTTTAACTTTGATTTTCAAGACCAAAATTGTCATTTTATTCACAACTCGAGTTAAATTAATATGTCTTATAGCAGACATTTTTTTTAAACTTTAGTCAGCATTTCAGCAAGTACTTTGACTTTTATAGTTTTATTTTTATATTAATGTTTTGTAGTCAAATTTAACTGTGAAACAAAATTAATTATTTCCATATACTTATATTTTATATAATTACGTTCAATGTTAAGTAAACATAGCTAAGATTATATACAATTAACAGCACCCAGTAGGTACATTATTTTAAATCTAGTAAGCTGTATAAAATAATGAATATTTTAATTTTCATGATTTATATTG